>OX465272.1:1413562-2013562 GCA_949987775.1 Aproaerema taeniolella
AAAGCTGTGACGAATTTCCATTACCTGTTACATTGATAACACAGCAAAAATACCACTAAAGCAGATTCTTACACAAAACAATTAAAAAAAAAGAAATTTTTGACCTGTGTCAAACGGTGAGGATTTGAACGAAAAAAATTATTTGCAGCCACCACCACATTTGCACAATTACGTGCATTTCAACTGCCGTTTAAAACAGTTACATCTTGTGCCGCAAGATTTAACGCACCTACATCTTTATAAGTTCTAGGCACGCCTGAGCAGCTACGGCGTTTTGGGTCCAAGGTGGCAATCAAGTTTCGTTGTCAGGTTCTTTTTGCCAGCCAAATTCAGAAGGGCAAGGTATGGTTTGCTGTTTTATAAGGCATTGCCCCCAAACGTGCACGCCCTGAAAAACTGCCCTTAATATATGTTCTTTGAGAGCAGTTTCTGTAGGAGGTTTTTCAATTTGCCTGTCCTTTTTTGTGAACAAATACTTTCGACATTCATTCACCGTCTCTGATGGGCACGACCTGTCAAAAGTAATATTAATTAATATAAATTTCTCTTTTTTTTGTCATGAAGTATTTGTTGTATTCCTTACCTATCATACATAGTGATGATGAATTTTTGAATTTCAGGGTCTGCTCTCTCATAATCTCCTTCATAAAGGAATTTCAATTGTGCAAGTGTGGTGGTAGCTGCAAATATTTTTTTTTCATTCAAATCCTCACCGTTTTACACAATTCAAAATATTTCTTTTTTTTTCTGCTTTAGTGGTAGGTAGTTTTGCTGGGTTATCAATGTAACAGGTAATGGAAATTCGTCACCGCTTTGATTTTTGAAGAAAATTATTTGTTTTCATGAGTACGTTCATGGTTCGAAGGATGGAGATTGACGATTGAAAGGAAAAAATTACTTGAAAGAATAAATAATTTATGTACCTATTTTTTTAAGCAAAAGTTAAACTGTTTTCCTGTAAATTTAGCCCTGTGGCGCTTAGTCAGTTTTTCCTTTCAAGAGTCGCTATTATTTCTATTTCACCCTATATTATATGTAAATCGAGACATTCAAATGATTAATTGCAGTTGTAGCTTTTTTCGTACTATGGCGCTGAACATGGTCGTACATAAGTATAATATATTTTTGTTACATTAATAATAGGTAAAAAGATAATTGTGTTGTTTGTTTTTGTAATTATATTTAAGGAGCTTTAACTGAGTTTTTTTTCCTATCTTCCATATAAAAATCTGATAATAAAGGGATTTTTTTATATATTTTTTAACTTGAAATGCACAATTGTAGATATTTTTATTTTTTTCTATAGAAGCATACAAAAATGAGATGGCCAATAAATTTGTCGTCTTCGATTTATCCGAAAACGACACCAAATTTGACTTTCTACCTCAATAACATCCACTAGATATATTTTTTCCCGAGCGCCGGGATTGAGATATTTGAATACCGCAATAAGTTTTCTATTTTTTTTACATTACCATTAGGTAATAAGTTATTTGATGTTAATGTTTTTGTAATCTACATTTAAAGAGCTTTTAGTGAGTATTTTTTGTTCACCATCTTCCATATAAAAATCTGAAAATATTGGGGTTTGTTTATATTTTTTTAACACTTGGAAAGCAGAGTTTTATGCATTTTTTATTTTTTTTCTATGAAAACATACAAAAATGAGATGGCCAATGAATTGGCCATCTTCGATTTATCCGAAAACGACACCAAACTTGACTTTGTACCTCAATTACATCCACTAGATTTTTTTTCTAAACGCCGGGAGTTCGGTACTTTAACCCCCTCCCCCTCCCCCCTGTCGCGAAGTCAAGGTTGGCTAACGGGCTTTTCCAGCTCAGTTTGACCTGTAGAATAGCCATGCCAAGTGGCATTGCTCGACGCAAAATTGGCCAGGTCTCCATACAACGATGCCCAATAGGACCCTAGCTATCGTGCCCAGCTGTGGGATAAAATGTAGCCTATATCCTTTTCCAAGGTCTTATCTATCTAACCAAATTCATCAAAATCGGTTCCGTAGTTTAGGCGTGAAAGACGGACAAAGTATAATGACAGCACATACTAATGTATGTACATTAGGTAAATGCTTTTAAAAATTAATTTTAATAACGCCCAACCCAAATTCCTTGGGATTAAAGTTTCTATGCTTTGATCTCAAACCTTGGTGTTTCGCGGGCGAACACTGATACCGCGTTGTAGAATACAGGTCGCGCCACCTGTCGGCTTGGAAAGGAACTAATGCAACTTGGGCAATCAATCGATTCAGGCTGCCTATAATATTGGATTAGCTGTTCAGTTAGATGGGTAGAAATATGTCCCAAAGATTGTTTAAACACATCAACACGGTCTAGGGATATTGCACGATTTTTCATACAAAAGAGGTCTGTTTGAGATGCTATAAAAGCATACTCGAGATACATGGAGGGCTATAATTTTCAGACGAGCAAGTGCTAAACTTGTTTTTTCAATTCTATTCAATAAATTTTGTTTTACTTAAAATTTGTTAAAACGTGACAGAAACGAAAATGCACTTTTTGCCTGCTTTTTGTTCATACAAAAATGGTCGAATTTACGCAATTTTTTAAATATTTTTTCATGTTTTCTCAAACTTATAGGTAGTAAAACGAAATTTATTGACTAGAATTGAAAATTCAGGTTTAGCACTAGCTCGTCTAAAAATTATAGCCCTCCATGTATCTCGAGTATGCAATTATAGCTTCTCAAACAGGCCTTTTTTTATGAAAAATCGTGAAATATCCCTAGACCGTGTTTTTGATGTGTAAAATTTGATTTCGCCCTCAAAAAGCTCTACATAAAATTTAGGGTTAGCCAAGTTCGCCACACACTTGACTATAATGACCTACACGATAAGATGAAGAAGCCTTGGGGTGGGCCCTACCTAGACCATACTAGGGTGGGCACGACCCACTCGGCCTTTCCTCTACAGGGCTTTAGGTATCTCTCTTTCAACCTCTTGGGTAGTTAATCAGTCCATGTAACTGAACAACTCCCCCAAGGAACATAGGTCAAAATACGAAAAAAAAATTGATCTCCCCATGGACTAATTATCTCTAGAGATAATTAGTCCATGATTTCCCATACAAAATGTGCTATATGTTGATGAAGTTTGTATGGGAACTAAAAATTTATTTTTCGTATTTTGACCTATGTTCCTTGGGAAAGTTTACCCCAAAAGAGGCTGACGTTCTGTCCAACATTTTTTCACCATTAGAATGCTACATTATCCCTGAGTAATATAGGCTACATAATTTTCCCGAATTCTCACGGGAACGAAGTCCCGAGCGGGAAGCTAGTAAGTTATAAGTAAATCATATCACTGGAGTAAATTAAGCTGTTATTTATCTATCAATAATAATAAAAAACTGGATTAAATCGTATTTGAATATTATATATTATATCAAATCTTAAACATTAATGTCTTTTCGTACAAATTAATAATTTAAAAAGTCTACATTAGAAAACGTAGGTACTTAATAATAAGGGGCCATCCAGAAATTACGTCACACGAATTTCATGATTTTTTTCCCTCCTTGTCACAACTGGTCACATTTGTAAGACTCTCCCTAGCGTGACGTCACATATTTTGCATATTTTCCATTTTTTCGTGTTTTTCTAATAAAAACAGTACCTACTTAATATAGTTGCTATTTTTTTTGGGAACTCAAAACTCATTGTTATAACTTAACCAAAGTAAAAACGTAAAAAGAGTGTTTGGGACTGAGAATGTTAAGTTTGTCGTTAATGTTAACGCGTTTTGATACTCATAACACATTTTGAAATGTGACGTCACGAAACTTATGACCCCTCCCACCCCCTTCTCACACAATGTCACACTTTGTCAACCCCCCTCCCCCCTTAACTTGTGACGTAATTTATGGATGGTCCCTAAGTTACAAATATTGTAAATGCTATCAAAATCACTATTTTATCAAAGTTTGGACTGATTTTTTTAAATATCTTTATCAACACATGATTAGTTATCTAAGTCCACAGGCCAGCGTATCAGGTTACCCCATGTTCATTGCAAAACATTTCTAATCGTAACAGCGCAGAGTACTCGCGTGTGGTAAACTAATGTGCGGGCCTCTGTACATACAGTGACAAAAATTAACCCACTTAAGTTTTTTTTTGCATTTATTATTAGTAGGGATTAATTGTAAGAAAAACGTAAAGTGGGTTAGGTTTTATGCCACTGCGTGTGTACTATAAAATATTGCCCTAAATTAGGTATAATTTTTTTTCTAATCTGAACCTTAACACAGTGCTTAAGAAACTTACATGATTTAGATCCGTATTACAGAACGCGACTCAGACTCTGATCTATACTTGAGTAGCAGACGTCTATGTCATTTTGATAGTCAGAGAAAGACACAATAAATAATTAAGTATATAAGGTCCTAATTTATTAGTGACTTTCCTTTTAACACGTTATTGTGTAGGTCAAAATATATCATTTGAGTCAAAAAACAAAGGCATAATATTAAATTGAAAAGGTCTTGAAAAATGTTGTTATGATATTTTTTCATTACTATGATGAATAAACCCATCCATTCAAACGTAAATAATAATGGCAGTAGTAGAGCGAGCGAGCGGGGAGTGGCCGGCTTCAAGTGATAGAGAACCATTCCTTTATCTTTAAATAGAAATTTTTATTTTTATTTTTTTTGCTAAATTTTATTTTAAGATAATTAAATTTTATGTTGTTTTTTGGAATACTATTAACCTATAAAATAACGTCTTTGAAGGAAAGTCACTAATAAATTAGGACCTTATAGATCAAAACTTGAGTCTCCTTCTGTAATGGGTCTTAGGGCACAAATTGAACAATTAATTTTCCTCTTTTAAATAATTTCATAATTAAATTAAATGCAAAGGAGTATTATTATAATTTTGTAAATATAAATCAATAAATAAATTTAAATGATTAGGTATATTATATTTGTTTTAGTATTTTTATATTAATTGTATATTTGTAATGTGAATCGGCCCACGAAACTGGACTAATGTTGAAATATGAAAAAAAATTACGTCACCGGTAAATTGTAAAAAACTTAATATTACAATTACACTAGTGCAATCATAATCTCCCGCGATATTACAATTTGCCTAGTAAAATTATAAATTTACGAAATTTTAAAGGTCGCCTGCATGAGACTAGGTTAAGTTATGTTGCATAAATATTATAAAAAAGTCCGCTAATATGAAAAACAGGAGCAGTTTTTTTTATTATTTTCTATTATGAGATGGGTTAACTCTTGACCCAAATCTTGACAAAGGTCTAAATCCTGAAACCTAAATATAAAACTTTAAAAAAAATTCGTCTTTCCATACAAAAACAGATTACATGTTTTATTGAGAATTCTACAGGGCTTTAGGTAAATCTCTTTCAACCTCTCGGGTGGTTAATCAGTCCATGAAACTGAACAACTTCCTCAAGGAACATAGGCCAAAATACGAAAAAAAAATTTTGGTTCCCCATACAAAATGCGCTATATGCTGATGAAGTTTGTATGGGAACTCAAAATTTTTTTTTGTATTTTGACCTATGTTCCTTGAGGAAGTTGTTCAGTTTCATGGACTGATTAACCACCCGAGAGGTTGAAATTTACCTAAAGCCCTGTATATGTCACCTTAACGTTAACAAATCCGTAATAATGTCATTTTACTTAGTGAGATTATAATCTCTCGGTATTTTGTAAACAGCTTGCTGTGTTCCGTCGGTGCGTGGGAGTACCAGTGCCTTAATGGCATTTTCTTGGTTAACTCGCTCCATCATCGACCTCATCTATGACCTTGGTCAAGATTGAGGTCAAGAGTTAACTCATCTTATAATAAAAAATAAAAATTATATTGAAACTTTCCCTGAGGGTATTCCACAGAAAATAATTCAAAATAATTGTCTGAAAAAATTTCAGTTTTCGCTAAGCTGTCCTTTACACTTAGTCTTAGTGTCATCTATCAATATAGTATATAATATTGTAGTTAGTATATAATACTAACTGAACTATTTTTAGTTCGAAATTGTAAAAAAAACCTTTGGTTCTGTGCGATTGGTCATAAAAGATATAACAAAATAAATAAAAATAATTTTAGAATTTATATTCTCTTAAATATTACTTTTCCTAACTTATTACAATCCTGTTACTATAAAATGTATTATGTAACTTATTTTTGTAATTTTCTACATCATTTTATATTGTAATAAAGAGTTAAGTTTAAATAAATAGTTTTTTAATTTATTTTTCGTTATTTTAACTTTTATAAATAAAAGAAAAGTTCGATGTGCTAGACAGGAACCATCTTTCTAACTGTCAGCAATATCAACAAGTGCGAGCGAGATGGCAAGAACGTAAAAAGCACAGGTGTGAGAGAGACGAAAATATTTTTTGACCAGAAACTGTACCCAATAAAATGTACAGGGGACCTACCACCACGTCATGATAAAATTAATCTAAATGTTACTTGTAGAGCGTCGTCCCTTTCTCTCATATAGGTTTGTCTCTGATTCCCCTGAAGTAAAGTTACTTTGCTATTGTTTTAAGACAGGGTTTCTCAAAGTGGGGTACACAAACCCCTAGGGGTTAGCCATTATGTGAAATCCTCTGTACCATTAGATCAAGATCCCAGGGCTGCCAGACCTTACTTATTTTCTCATAAACCAAATGTGTGGGAAATAGTAGTGCTAGTACGTACTAGTAATGTATGAATACCAGCTAACCTGGGCCGGCGGCCAATTTTCAGCTACCAGGTTCTGAAGGTACTTCCAAAAATTGCTCATTTGTCTTGAAGTCTGGGTGCTATAAAAAGTATTGTTATAGTTCCCTGAACATCATATACAAAAATCACGGCTCAGATTGTAGGTATAATCGCATAATTTACTGGCAGAAATTACAGCCGACGGAGAGTGTCTGGTGGTGGTGAACATTCATTTTTATATTTAATACATTATATTCTATAAGACATCAGCAGCCAGACTTCAAAACAAGTCAGTAATTTTTGGAAGTACCTTCAGAACCTGGTAGCTGAAAATTGGCCGTCGGCCCAGGTTAGCTGGTATTCATACATTACTAGTACGTACTAGCACTACAAATTCCCACACATTTGGTTTATAAGAAAATAAGTAAGGTCTGGCGGCCCTGGGATCTCCGTCTACATACAAAAACAATAAACACATCTCAAAAGCGGTACTTGACAATGACAATACTTGACATCTCTTTCTATCTCGCGAGTTTCTCCTTAAGCCAGTCGTTGGTTAGTTCGTCTATCTCTCTCACTTCTAGCAAGCGAGGGGCGCCCACTTCCGCTGCTAAAGCGCGTTGGGTACCAGCGTACATAACCTAGAAAAATATTACAATTAATTAATAAATAATTAATATTAGGGCGTGGTGTTCTGCCGTTCCCGAGGGAGATTCCCGGTTGCGGACACCCCCGGAAAAACACCCGGGAAATAGTGTTCATTAGTTTTATTTATTTTATTTAATAATATTTCATATGTATGTTAGTCTGTAAGGTATTTATCTGTGGGCTTCGATGCCTGATAATAAATGATTTTATAATTATTATAATACTTATCAAGTTTGCATTTACAAGCTGTCCGCCCGGAGCCGCGGGCGGAAAGCTAGTAAAAGCCCGCGTGGACTACAGGTTATATCGTGCCCAGGCTGTGGGATAAAATGTAGCCTATGGTCCAACGTCTAATCTATATCTGTACCAAATTTCATTAAAATCGGTTTAGTAGTTTAGGCGTGCAAGCGTAACAGGCAGAAAGAGTTACTTTCGCATTCATAAAAAAAACCTGCTTTGGGCAAGCGTGCTGGATTATGGCTTAAATCCCCTTTATGTTTCGAAGGGAGGCCCGTGCCCCTCGGTGGGGACGTATATGGGTTGATAATACGTCTCCACCGAGGGTCTTTTTTTACCTATCAGCTCGCCGATTCTTTCTTAACCTTTATTTTGTTCATAATTTATTTGATTGAAAAGCTATTACTTAAATTGTTTTTTATTTAAACACTTGGCCAAAAAACGGAAATTTTGAGGAAAAATACATTTTTACTTTTCATTTGTTTACTGAAACGAAACTCAAATATAGGGTACCATCCCTATCTTGTTTAAATCCCGTTGATTCGTACTGAGTACTTTTCATCTAAATCTACACTAATATTATAAAGAGGAAATATTTGTATTTTTGTATACTGTAACGAATAAATTCAAAAATTCGATTTCAAAAATTCTTCACCTTTAGGATGCTACATTATCCCTGAGTAACATATGCTACATAATTTTCCCGAATTCCCACGGGAACGAAGTCCCGAGCGGGATGCTAGTCTTTCATATTCATAAGTTATTGTAATGATATGAGCTGATACCTGCAGTTCCATATGTGCATCTCTTGGAGTGTAGAAGATGAAGCAGAGAGGGAACGAAGACCGCCCATCGCTGTGGTCCATCTTATAACTGTGGACAAGGTGTGTTTATTTAGTCACTACTATATGACGGCCGGTTTGGTCGAGTGGTAGTGACGCTGCCTCTTGATCGGCGGGTCCTGGGTTCGATCCCCAGTCGGGGCAAACATTTGTGTGAAAAGCATATGTTTGTTCTCGGGTCATGGGTGTTTGTGTTTGTCTTTATATGTGTTCCGAGGGACCCACGACACAAGGGAAAACCTTAGTGTGGGCCTTTGAGTGTGTAGCGTTAAAAAAATATATATATTATTTATTTATTTAATAACTAGCTTTCCGCCCGCGTCCAAATTTTTTTTAAAATAAAAAGTATCCTATAAACCTCACGGAGCCCGAGACCTTTCCAACGAATGCAAAACCGTGGAAATCGGTTCGTGCATTCTGGAGTTATAGCGTCAGGAAGGAAAACCCGACTTATTTTTATATAGTAGAAGATAATACACTAGAGATCCCTTCAGGGATGAGTATAAAAAGAACAGAATAGAAAAAAACTTTATTTTATAGGACATACAGGATGCCACTTAAAACAAGTCAAGATTACATGAATGAAATACATACGAACATACATTAAATAATTTAAATACATAAATACGCATTCGTTCTTTTGATCCTACTGACTCTTCGCCTATTCGCAAAGGTGCAGTCTTCCCCAGAGAAGAACAGGCAAAAAACTCTGAGGGTGCTCTTTTCAATCGCATTAACTAAATCTGAAATAACTCTAGAGCGGAGCAGTTCATTCTTATGGCTGCCTGTCTGATAGATAATCAGAAATTCTGTAATAGCCCTTTTTGCAAAGTTTTTGTTTAATTACTGTCTTAAATTTGTCCAAAGATAAATTTTGAATACACATGGGAATCTTATTATGTCTAAGTTTCTTTTGTATTAGTCTGTAAGAGTTTGCATTTGATTTACATTCATACACTAACATAATCTTTACAGGTTCTTAACATATTGCAACGATGCTAGGAAATTATTTTGTAACTAGCTTTCCGCCCGCGGCTCCGCCCGCGTGGACTACAGGTTATATCGTGCCCAACTGTGGGATAAAATGTAGCCTATGTCCTTTCCCAGGCTCTAATCTATCTCTGTACCAAAATTCATCAAAATCGGTTCAGCGGTTTAGGCGTGAAAAGGTAACAGACAGACAGACAGACAGACAGAGTTACTTTCGCATTTATAATATTAGTAGGGAAGTAGGGATTACAAGATAATATATGCAGTCATCTTTTTAAATTTAGCCAAAGAATAAATCAATAATTAATGACACTTCACGCGCGCTAGTTTACGCGCCGCGCGATACAAATACTGCACATACGGTTGTGCACAAATTGCGCGAGGGTTTAAGTATTTCTAAGCTCTCTAGTATTTGGTACCATAGTTTTTAAAGACTAACACCTTCATGTTTGTTATGTAATCAGTAACCGGTACGCGAGGGCTGCACCTTTGCGAATAGGCGTAGAGTCAGTAGGGTCAAAAGAACGAATGCGTATGTGTATTTAAATCCTTTAATGTATGTTTGTATGTATTTCATGTAATTTTGACTTATTTTAAGTAACATCCTGAATATTCTATGACATAAAGATATTTTGATTTGATTTGATTCGAGGGCTGCACCTTTGCGAATAGGCGTAGAGTCAGTAGGGTCAAAAGAACGAATATGTATGTATTTAAATCCTTCATTGTAACATCCTGAATGAATGATCCTTACTAATATTATAAATGCGAAAGTAACTCTGTCTGTCTGTCTGTCCGTCTTTCATGCCTAAACTACAGAAATTTGGTACAGAGATAGATTAGAGCCTGGGAAAGGACAAAGGCTATATTTTATCCCACAGCTGGGCACGATATAACCTATAGTCCACGCGGGCAGAGCCGCGGGCGGAAAGCTAGTATGAAATAAAGCTATTAAGAATTTGGATTGAATTTGAATTTGCTGTATCATGGGCGATTGCCCAGCAGGCTGAGTAGATTTTAGGGAGCAGCAATTTGGCTCAAAATTCATCTTTCTCTCACAGAAAAAAAACCATGTGTGCAATTCACACGTAGTAGAAGTGAAACCTTCACAAACGTACTATCTATCTCATTTTCTCCCACTGAATCTATGTATGTCTGTTTTTACTGTCGCTTTTTTTGTTTCATCGACTTTCAAATCACAAGGATGCTAAAGGAGTTTTCACTTCAAAAATATGATTAGGTACATATCTAAATATTACCTGTAGACGATAAACCGTGGTTGGTGTGATGGGAGGATGTCCTGCAGCTCTTCCAGGTCAACGCCTTCCAGCTGTTCATCTACTTCCAGAGCTTGTTTCTCTCTGTTCACCTGAAATTTGAAAAAAAAAACATTTGTTCAAAGATTTGTTTGCTTTTAAACAAAAAAAACACATCAAATCGATGTCATAGACATACAGATATATGTATACACTATACAGGGCTTAAGGTATCTCTCTTTAACACTCTCTTTTAACAGGGCTTTAGGTGTCCCTCTATTAACAGGGCTTTAGGTATCTCTCTTTTAACAGGGCTTTAGGTATCTCTCTTTTAACAGGGCTTTAACAGGGCTGTGAAAAATAATAATTGTATAAACTTGGTGCATCAAAATTTAGAAGGAATGGAACACAAAGAATTATTGGTTGAGCTATTTATTAACTGTTATAAAGTTGATATTTTATGTATTACCGAGCACTGGTTGCGTAGTCATCAGTTAATATTTGGCTTCAATAATCACCAAGTTGCTAGTGCATTCAGCAGAAGTAAAGCCATACGAGGAGGTTCCGCTATATTTGCTCGTAATAATTTAAAGTTTAAAGAACGTAATGACATAGTAAGCTTGTCTGTTGAGCGCACTACTGAATGCCTGTATAGAGCTTGAGCAGCTTATTGTATTATGCGTATACAGACCACCCAAATCATCATATGAATCCTTTGAAAAAAGCATGGAGGAAGCACTATTCAAAATTAGTAATAATAATAAAAACATTGTTGTTTGTGGAGACTTTAATGTCGACTTATTGGAAAATAGTTCTCTTAGTAAAAGAATCATATCCTTGTTTAAGTGTTATAATTTGCGCAATCTATTTCTAGAGCCTACACGAATTACCGCAACTTCCAAAACGTGTCTTGATAACATATATACAAATTTTGATCCCTCGGAAAAATCTGTTATCCACAAGTTACCATCGGATCACTCGGGCCAACTAGTTTCCTTTGATGCGCTTAGTGGAAAGGCTGTAGAAAGAGGTATCAAATATGTGCCTATTAGTGACATAAGGCTTGAGAATTACAGAAGTAATATGATCACCAAACTACCAGATCTAAGATTTGAGAGTGATGATCCTAACAAACTTTATAACTCTGTACTCAGTTTATCTAAGCAAGAATTTGACATTGTGTTTAAATCCAAGACGCTAAAAATTAATGACTCCTTGAAGTTTAGTGATTGGGCGACAGTGGGAATTCACAAAAGCAGGGAAAGGCTATATGATCTCTATGGTGAGAAAGCATATAACCATTCTGAAACTTTTGTTGAGTATGTTAGAGCTTATTCCAAAACATTTAAACGTGTATGTAAAGCGGCGAAGGCTATGTTTGTTAGAAACAAAATTAAAAATAGTAGTAATATCGTTAAGACTTCTTGGAAAATTATTAATAGTGAGACGGGAAGGGTTAAGGCTCGCAAGTTTGATTTTAAGCTCAATATTAATGACAAAATCCTAACTTCCGATGTAGCTATTGCTACAGAGTTTGAAAGGTTTTTCACTGACATTCCAGTCTCCACTACTCAATCACTTGGCTCATCTCCCGCTCTCGCTGAATCGCTACTCAAGCAAAATGTAGACGTAAGTAAGGTTCATTTCAGTTTTTCACACATAAGAATTGTTGACATTCTTAAAACTTTTAAAATGTTAAACATGTAAAAGACTGCGGACCTTGATGGTCTTTCAGTAAAAGTAATAAATTGTATAATAGATTGTATTGCTCCACATTTAGTGTTTATTTTCAATAGTTGTGTCGATGGTGGTGTGTTTCCTGATTTGATGAAACATAGTAAAGTAATTCCTCTGTTTAAAGCTGGTAGTACATCTGACCCCACCAACTTTAGACCTATTTCAATACTACCAGTACTCAGCAAAATTTTTGAAAAAATTATCCTTGTTCAATTAACTACTCACTTCTATGCTAGTAAACTTATGAATATTAATCAATTTGGATTCACATGGGGTCGTTCAACAACCGATGCCGGTGTTGAGCTTATTCGTCACATTTTTGAGGCCTGGGAGGATTCACATGATGCTCTTGGAGTCTTCTGTGATTTGTCCAAGGCTTTTGACTGTGTTCACTATGAGACTCTAATCAGAAAATTACATCACTATGGCATAAGAGGAAATGCACTTAGGCTTCTGGAATCTTATTTGTGTAATAGGATCCAGAAGGTTGAGGTTAACGGCACTAGATCACCTGGGTCCACAGTCTGTATGGGCGTCCCGCAGGGTTCAATTTTAGGACCATTCTTGTTTCTCCTGTACATTAATGATTTGCCTTTTCTTGTTAAAGAGGCCCATGAGATCGTATTATTTGCAGATGACACATCACTTTTATTTAAAGTGAAAAGATATGACACTAATTATGACGACGTGAATATTGCGATCTCAAAGGTAGTTGAATGGTTCACTGCAAATAACCTACTCTTGAACGAGAAAAAAACCAAATGTGTTAAATTTACCTTGCCTAACGTTAAACAGTTTAATACCAATGTACAGGTTAAAAATGAAAAACTGGAAGTTGTAGAATCTACTGTATTCTTAGGTATCACTATTGACGCAACGCTTCAATGGGGTCCTCATATTGATAAGTTAGCGAACAGACTCAGTTCAGCAGCTTACGCGGTTAAAAAAATCCGTCAATTATCGGACGTAGAAACCGCGAGAACCGTATATTTCAGTTACTTCCACAGCCTAATGTCATATGGCATTTTGCTGTGGGGTAATGCTGCCGACATTAATAAGATATTTGTCCTGCAGAAAAGGGCTGTTCGCGCGATTTATCAAATGAGACCTAGAATGTCTCTTAGAAATCGATTTAAGGAAATAGATATTTTGACATTTGCGTCCCAGTATATATTTAATAATCTTTTGTATGTAAAGAAAAATGAACATTTGTTTAAGAAAAATTGTGATAGGCACAATGTAAACACTAGAAGCAAACATAACTTGGATATACTAGACAGCCGTCTCTACAAAGTAACAAACTCTTTTATGGGTCAATGTATACGCTTCTACAATAAGATTCCCATGTGTATTCAAAACCTACCTTTAGAAAAATTTAAGACGATAATTAAACAAAAACTTTGTAAAAAGGGCTATTATAGAATTTCGGATTATCTGTTAGACAAGCAACCATGGGAATAAATTGCTCAGCTCCAGAGTTATTCAGATATTAAGTCAATTAAAATTAAAAGTAAGAAAATTTATATGATTGACTTAAAAAGAGCGACCCTCGGAGTTTCTTGCCTATTCTTCTCCTGAGGAAGACTGCACCTTTGCGAATAGGCGCAAAGTCAAAAGTGCTAATGTAATTCATAATATTGACGTGTTCAAGTATCATTTTATATGTTCAATGAAATAAACACTTTTGACTTTTTGACTTTTTAGGTATCTCTCTTTTAGCAGGGCTTTAGGTATCTCTCTTTTCACAGGGCTTTAGGTATCTCTCTTTTAGCAGGGCTTTAGGTATCTCTCTTTTAGCAGGGCTTTAGGTATCTCTCTTTTCACATGGCTTTAGGTATCTCTTTTTTAACAGGGATTTAGGTATCTCTTTTTTAACAGGACTTTAGGTATATCTCTTTTTACAGGGCTTTCGGTATCTCTTTTTTAACAGGGCTTTAGGTATCTCTCTTTTAACAGGGCTTTAGGTATCTCTCTTTTAACAGGACTTTAGGTATCTCTATTTTAACAGAGCTTTAGGTATCTCTCTTTTAACAGGGCTTTAGGGATCTCTCTTTTAACAGGGCTTTAGGTATCTCTCTTTTAACAGGGCTTTAGGTATCTCTCTTTTAACAGGGCTTTCGGTATCTCTTTTTTAACAGGACTTTAAGTATCTCTCTTTTAACCTTTCGGGTGGTTAATCAGTCCATGAAACTGAACAACTTCCCCAAGGAACATAGATCAAAATACGAAAAAAAAATGTTGAGTTCCCATACAAACTTCATCAGCATATTCTAGCACACTTTGTATGGGAGATCAAAATTTTTTTTTCGTATTTTGACCTATGTCCCTTGAGGAAGTTGTTCAGTTTCATGAACTGATTTAGCAACCGAGAGGTTGAAAGATACCTAAAGCCCTGTATAGATATATCGCAGGGAAATGAGGATATCAGAGATTTCACGAATTCTTGTTTATTACGTCTTCTTACTAAAAAAATCTAGTGGTATGACAAAATACAAACATAAAGTCAGAGATATGTAATTTCACTAAACTAAATCTAGTGAAATAAAGAATACTTTTGATTAATAAAGTAAAAAAAGAAAAATTACAAATCAACTGATGCATTTTTATTAGAAAATAAAGTTTTAATCAATTTGATGGCCGGTTTGGTCGAGTGGTAGTGACGCTGCCTCTTGATCGGTGGGTCCTGGGTTCGATCCCCAGTCGCGGCAAACATTTGTGTAAAAAGCAGAAGTTTGTTTTCGGGTCATGGGTGTTTGTGTTTGTCTTTATGTGTTTTCCAAGGGACCCACAACACAAGGGAAAACCTTAGTGTGGGCCTTTGAGTGTGTAGCATTTATTTTTATTATTATTACTATTAAACATAATCAGGTATTATGAGAAAAGTAAAAAAAAACTAAAAAAATGAGTGAGTGTCTTTGTTTTCTGTACTAAGGGACCCACAACACGAGATAAACCTTAGTGTGGGTCTATGAGTGTGTGATGATTATCTCATTATCTGTTGATGTAACCATGCGTCACTAACTGACTGTTGAGTAACTAGGTACTAATTTATTATAACTGCAATCCATTGCAATGTTCTAATCGTGTTGTTGACGTAAATGACTAAGTATAACATTCAATACTGTGTAACGAAGCGATTACAAAGTGACTCACAGACTGACAAAGCTAACCACCGGAAATATATACGTAAAAACCAATGAACTGTGAAGTTGAAAATGATCTATTAATTTGATACATTTGACGAGATTTCTTCTTAGATACTGTTATATTGAAACAAATAAAACCTAAAATGTCTTCTTAAAAGCGTTTTTAACTGTGTTATACCGGGAAAATAAACCAAAAACGATAAAAACAGTAGCAAACCTTCAGAATAAGAGCACTGTTAGAACTGTGTTTCTGAAAGCGAAACTTCTTCATAACTTCCTTCACGTCGTCGCCAATATCACAAACATTCACATTATGACCCGACATTATGCTCGATTAATGTAAATTTATTGAAAAAATTAATAAAAATACACCCAAATTGATCACGTCAACAAAGACGTTTGACAGTTTTTTTTATCACGCTTTTCTTGTAAAGTTTAGGTTCTCAGTCGTAAGTCAGAAAGAGACAACGCTCTACTGTTATTAACCACTCCATTTACTTTTGCGAAAAGTGTGTTGAAACTGAACGAACAAGTTCATCTTCGTTTAGAAATGTTGGTTTTTGAACGAAAATTATTCTAAGTTGATTCTAAGAATGCGTTTTGTTCCTATCCAGCAGTTTTTTCAAGTTTTAAAATTAAGTTAAATTATTAAAAAATAAACAACATTAACTTACAAATTACATAATCACAATACAATATACAATATTTTTAAACTACACAATTGTCTTAAAAAATGATTAATGATAAATTGTTAAGAGTTTCAAAATATCCAAGTTTTTTTATCAATTTGCAATATTAAAGCGCAAATGACAAGAGTGACATTTTACGAAAAGTGAAATTTGTGGTTTCTTTAGCTGAAAGTGGAAATACTACTCTATTGTAGTGATTTCCTCTTATAAATCTTTAATTTTTTATAGATAAGACTCTGAAAAAAATTGTGTAATACTTTATCCTATTGGTCTTTTACAATTTGTAGTCTTTTTAACAGTTTTACTAAGTGCTTTTAGAAAGTCTTTGCGACCGTGAACAATATTGTTATTTATCTCTATCTAATGTATTGAGGACTAGTTTCGATGCCCTAATTGCATTTCGATTGCTTCCACTTCAATGTGAACACGGTAAGTGGGTTAAAACATCAATATAATATGTTAAAATTGTGTTGTAAAGTTTGTGATAATAGTACTACTATATAAGACAATAGGTCTATGGAAAGTACTCATTTGGTGTTCTAAAGGTTATGTTGACGTTTTGTTGAGCCCTGGCTATTGTTTGTTACTAATAAAGGAACAATGCGTGTAAGTAGTTAAAAGTGTTATAGCTATATTGTGGTACTTAGTAACTTGACTGCAATAATTTATATGGAAACTGATTTTGCTTATCTGATTTGATAATAGTCATATTTTTGGTAAGATAAACAGTTCAATGACCGAAATTGGTGAGTTTATTAATTCTCATTCAGCATTTTTTAAGTTTTGCTAAAGTATATGCAAATACTTATAAATTTGCATTTTTGTTTCAAATTGACATACTTACATAAATAATGCTTATTTGTGAAAAATATAATTTAGTATTCTTCTTCTTATCGTGTACGTATAGTCAAGTGTGTGGCGAACTTGGCTAACCCTGGTGTCAGAGTTTTCAAACCGCACGATGGCCTCTGACTTGGTTTTAACGACTGTAGTCAATTGACAACAACCGGGATTGACAGCTTAACGTGCCCTCCGAAGCACGGAAACGCTTGTGATAAATTGCCACTTTGGTGGTGCTGGCTTTGGTATTGCAAATAGCCTGACATGTTATAGAGATGGTTTTTGAAAGGCAACTGTGGAACAGGATATGCTATTCTCTGTAATATTATATTTGTGGTATAATTAAAAGTATAATAAAGGTTGGATCAGGGGCAGAGGAATATTCCCCTATCTCTGATATAAATCACTTACTGCCGTACTCAGAGACGTCAATTAAAGTTAAGAAGTAATTAAATGTCATGCTATCCTTGTTTATATCAACAAGAGTGAAAGAGACAATATCAGAGTTTAACAGTACTTAACTTTAATTGACGTCTCTGAGTACGGCAGTTATTCATGTATGAACAAATATTTTTAAAAGCCCAACCCTTGACTTTTTTAATCTGTGACAAAAAAAGAGGAGTGTTAAGTTTGATGTGTGTACCTCTGATTCTAAATCTAACTAATCCGAAATAGCTCAGTTATCTAGCACCCATACAAGCCTTATGGAGTTATATTAGGGGCCATCCATAAATTAAGTCACACGAAATTTCACGATTTTTTGAACCCCTCCTCAAAAACTCGTGAAACGTGAAAAATCGTGTCGCAGCTGGTCACATTTATAAGACTCCCTCATCCCTGGTGTGACGTCACATATTTTGTATAAGTATTTTCCATTTTTTAAATAAAAGCAATACCTACTTATAGTTTTTTTTTTGGGAACTCAAAACACGTTGTCACAACAAAAGAATAAACTTAAAAAGAGTGCTTGGGACTGAAGAGGTTAAGTTTGTTGTTAATAATGAACGCGTTTTGATACTCATAAGCTCATAACACATTATGAAATGTGGCGTTACAAAACTCATGACCCCGTCACACTTTGTCGACCCCTCCCCACCCTTAACGTGTGACGTAATTTATGGATGGTCCCTTACAAAAAGGCGATTATCTCAAAAACTTATAACTATTGGTTAGGGTAGAAATTAAAAAAAAATGCCGCAAAGAGCTCTACTTTAACCCCTTGAAGGGAATGTATCGAATTTTGGGTAACCCTGTATTTTGAGTTAAATAATTTAATTTGAGTGGTAGTGACGCTGCCTCTTGATCAACGGGTCCTGGGCTCGATTCCCAGTCAGTAATCATAGTCATATCATAAACTTTATTTGCATAAAACATGGTATTACAAAGGTGGTATAATTATTTTTCAATACAGTACAGTCATATTTTGCCAATGAGATTATTTATTCTGTGTCATTAGCATGCAAATATTATTAATCTATATGTAAAATTATTATATTAAATGCCAAAAAAAATATACAATCAATCGTTATGTCAAACTACCTCTAAAATTCAATAATGTCATTATAGGAATATGAAATATTAATGTTTTTATAATGTCACTCCGATACAAATCTGTAATATTCATTAATATCATAAAAATTTCCCTTACTTAACCACCTATATAATTCTTTTTTGAAAGAGAATTAGTTTAAGGCGACTACAGCACCTAAATTACGATTTTATGATGCGTAGATAAGCATGACGCACTGCATTTAATCGAAAAAAAATACCGCGGTAATATTCAGGACATAAACTAGATAAGTAGTTTGCTGAAAACATGATTCAGCACTTTTGGTTCGATAGAAAAAGCTCACAAAGTCACCTCTAAATACCAATATTGTGTATCTTTTAAACTGTAAAAATGATAGTAAAATGCACACAGGAACTTGAATTTGCTATCAAAATGTTCGTGATTGAACACTCTCGATAAGTAGTTAACGCATTTTTCGATTTAAGCTGTTACCTTTCCATAAATCTCATTTTTCTAACTTTCGTACATGTTTTTACGCACGCACGCTTTCATAGTCCGTAAACTTCGTGCATTGACACTGTTCGCACTGCCGGCCCAGGCCTGTTGAGAGACAGAGATCGCACTATTCCTATGTGTGCTGCCTTTATCGGGTGCTGTAGTCGCCTTAATACTTTAATGTGTTTGGGTGCAAATATTTGTGTAAAATTTCGGGTCATGTGTGTTCGTGTCTATCTCTCAAGGGATCCACAGCACAAGGGAAAACCTTACTGTGGGCCTTTAAATGTGTAGCGTCTTTAGAGTCTAATTAATTGTTGATATTGTCTCCATAAAGATAGTAAACAAAAGTAATATTAGCATGATAAAATTAAATTTGTATTTGGTTTCAGAATCAATGGACAATGGATTATTGATCTAATACTTTGAAAACAACATCGCCACAGTAAATATGGAGGCTACTAGTAAGTAAAAAGTAGTTTATTATTTTTAACCCTTGACAAAAAAACGGGTTATAAGTTTGACGTTTGTATCTGTGTATGTGTGTCTGTCTGTGGCTTCGTAGCTCGTAAACGAATGGACCGATTTCGTGAGCGGTCATAGCCCAGTGGCACTCGCTGATTCAACCGATCAGTGAGGTTAAGCAACGTACACAGAGGCTTATCAGACACAAATTGTAAGGGTTATCAGATGGAATAAGTTGCATATTGGTGAGAGGTGGTCAGCCTTTCGCCCATTATACAACAAAACCCTCGCATCCCTCTTACAGACTTTTACTGTATACCTGGGAAGAGTAGGTAGCTGGCACATTCTAAGTTTTTCTTTCACTCCCAGTCCAGTGTGGAATCTATGCTAATATTATAATCCATTTAAATTATGTTTATATATATAGAGTTGCAAATGTTTTTCAGTTTTTAAAGTTCGTATTTTAATACCTAGATTATAATAAATTTTGAAATGTGACGTCACGAAATTTAGGACCTCTCCACCCCCTTGTCACACTATGTCACACTTCGTCGACCCCTCCCTCCCCCTTAACGTGTGACGTAATTGATGCATGGCCCCTTAGGTTCATTGCCTCTGTGCCTTTATAATTACTAAACACGAAATTAATTATTACTTAATTATAATCACATGTTCGATAATAATAAACTTTGTAGCCATGCGGACTGATAGCAAATGATAACAAAGGTTGATGGATGACAAATCTAGACAAAATTTTTTTATGATAATAATATTCCACATTAAAAAAAAAACGTATGAGTCACCGACTTCAATCTCAACAACAGTTCGCACAAAGTAGATAGCTAGTATTTTTTGTAGACTACAATGCCTATTAGCAGATAACCACAAACGAAAATGTTACTCATTTATTTAGATGATGTTGTGTGTAGTATTTTTTTGTTTTTGTTGATTTTTTCAAAAGCGCTGAATCATTTTCGATAAAATTTATATGGGACCACTTCTGGAGTATACTCTTTCGAACAAAAAATAATTTTGAAAATCGTTCCTTAATTGGCAGAGAAATCGGTGAACAATACACAAAAGATAAAAAATTCGTACAGTCGTACAGTCGAACATAGAACCTCCTCCTTTTTTGAAGTCGGTTAAAAATTGTATTACGCCCGACATTCGATTTAAATAACATTTAAACAGCTGACCCAATTTTGATAAAATATAGCTTAGAACCATCTCGATTATGTCAGCTTAGTAAACTGCATCGAAATCGGTCCATTCTTTTAGGAGTTACGATGCCCCAGACAGACACACAAACACAAACTTATAAACCCCACCCCTCTTTTTTTGTTGCGGTTAAATTAGATATTAATAAATGAGGGAAGGTGGTAGCCCAGTTGGTAAGAGCCAGACTTGTAATCTGAAGGTCGCGGGTTCAAATCTTGATGCGGGCCTGTACCACTAAATTCGTATTTTCGGATTTACGTACGGATTTCTAATTATCACTTGCTCAACGGTGAAGGAAAACATCGTGATGAAACCCGGCCGTCCAAGAAAGTTCACTTTCGAAAGACGAGCGGTCCACCAACCCGCATTGGGCCAGCGTGGTGGACTATGGACTAAATCCCCTTCGTGTTTCGGAAGGGAGGCCAGTGCCCCTCGGTGTGGACGTATATGGGCTGGTAAGAAGAAATGAGGGAATGCTGTTATAAGCAAAAATTACTAACTGATAAATAATCGATTAAAAGTGAGATTTAAGTTACGTATTGTTTACGGAAAAAAGTTATTACATTTTATTTCGTAAGTCAATCATTTGAAGGGAGGCCCGTGCCCCTTGGTGGGGACGTATATGAGCTGGTAAAATTTTAAAAAAAAAAGTAGTTCGTGTCTGTCTTTGTCTGTATTCCTGTAGCCTGTAGACTAGGTTTCCCCTAAGGTCTATAGTATAGACCTAGTGTGGGCCTTTGCGTGTGTAGCGTTTAACCGTTTTAATAAATAATAATTATTTAAAAAAATGTAATTTTGACTTATTTTAATTAAGATCCTGAATGTTCTACTTACTTTTTTTCACCAGCCCATATACGTCCCCACCGAGGGGCACGGGCCTCCCTTCGAGACACGAAGGGGATTTAGTACATAGTCCACCACGCGCACACAATGCGGGTTGGTGGACCGCTCGTCTTTCGATTCGGAAATGAATTTTCTTGGACGGGCGGGTTTCATCACGATGTTTTTCTTCACCGTTGAGCAAGTGATATTTAGAAATCCGTACATAAATCTGAAAAGACGAATTTAGTGGTACAGGCCCGCACCAGGATTTGACCCCTCAACCTTCCGATTACAAGGCTGGCTCATTACTAGGGAATCCAATCCCGCAAACGCGGGATCCCGCAAATGCGGGATCCCGCGCCTTTTTTGCGGGATCGAAAATGCGGGATTAGTCGTGCGGGATCCCGCGTTAGATGATTTTTTTAATGAAGTATAAAAGTTTGTAAAATGGGGTCAGACGATGCTCTGATTGTTTATTAGATAGTAAAGCCACATTAATAAGTTTTTAAGACTTTTCCAATGGAATAAGTGACTTTTCTATGGAGTTTTTTTTTTAAATAATGTTGTTTTCTGTGTTTATTTTACAGCTAAATATAGTTTGAATTTCTATTTTGTGTTGTGTGAATCCTATAGGTATTGAAACAGATCAATCGAACAGTATACATGTAATTCAGATATGAGTCATTTTTTTGATAACTTCACATCATAATAATGTATATTTAAATATTTTTGATTATAATTTATTTTTGAGTCTGAAATTATTTTTTCAAAACTGCGGAAAATTTAAATATCCGAAACGCGTTGCTAATTGCTATTGGTAAGAGTCAATATGACGTCAAAGTTCATGACAAAAAAATTACTCAAATGAATGAATATTTGTTGGAGAATGTTGTTCCATGATGAATTAGTTGAAACTTTAGTCAAAATATATTAAAATCCACAAAATGATCGTGAAATGTCACGCTAATCGCGCCAAAATGGTGGTCGTTGAAATGTCACGCTAATCGCGCCAAAATGGTGGTCGTTTAAAGTATCCGTGTCAGTTAGCTACTTTTAACTTTCGAAAAAAAATACTTATAATTACTTTTCATAGTAGATATTTCTTTAACCCAATAAAAATAATAATAAAATATTAATAAAAATAAATTAAAAAATACACGCATATTCCGTTGATTAATCATTGTTAGAGAAAGTTATTGTGTCATTAATTGTTATGTGAAAAGGTACGATACAAAGGTGCAATTATTTTTGTTGTAAAAGTTTTCATATTAAGTTAAACGAGTGAAAAAATCCTTTGGTTTTTATTTAAAACGAGCGTGAGTTTAGTTTATAATGAGTTTAAAAGTTCAAGTGAAGTGTGGAAACATTTTTGAAGACTAATAAATGGGCTTAAAACAAATAAAATAGAAAAAATCTTAATCCCGCAAATCCCGCGGGATCCGCGGGATTGATGACCTCAATCCCGCAGGCGTTCGGGATCACAATTTCGATGCGGGATTGGATTCCCTACTCATTACCAACTGGGCTATCACCATAGTATAAAAAGGGAAAGTAGGTTATCTTCATACAAACGCACCGCGCGCAGCTTGTGTGTGAATAGAATAGAATAGAAAAATCTTTATTTTATAGGACATTCAGGATGTCACTTTAAACAAGTCAAGATTACAATGAAATACATACAAACATACATTAAACGATTTAAATACATACATACGCATTCGTTCTTTTGACCCTACTGACTCTACGCCTATTCGCAAAGGTGCAGTCTTCCTCAGAGAAGAACAGGCAAGAAACTCTGAGGGTGCTCTTTTAAATCGCATTACAAATTTTCTTATTTACTAATTTTAACTAAATCTGAAATAACTCTAGAGCTGAGCAGTTCATTCCCATGGCTGCCTGTCTGATAGATAATCAGTGTGCGCTAAGTATCTATGCGTCGCCGCACGCACAGAACCTTGTGCGGTGGCGGACTGCGAAACACGCCGAGATTTTGTTGAGTGTGCGTGCGGCGACGCATAGATATTATGGCGCACACATACTCGTACAAGCCGCGCGCGGTGCGTTTGTATGAAGATAACCTACCTACTTCCCCTTTTCATACTATGCTATCACCTTCTATGAAATGTTTTATAAAATAAAGAGAGAGAAATACATTTATTCATGACACGGTACATGTAACATACAACACAACACAAAAAACAATTAACGAAAAAAGTACAATAAGTAAACACGTAGGTACATGTACCGCGTCGGTGAATGGGCTTTGGCTCAGCTTAATGTTGTGACAGTGCCACAAAGCTGTTAATTCTGCCAACACCCAAAGATAGATGGGTAAAGATAGGTATTTAAAGAGTTTAATTTTTCCTTGTTCTAGCTGAAGCCACCGAGATGCTGGAACGTGACATCAGACCACCGCCATTGTAAGTTCTATTTATAGCTTTTTATTTTATTAGCAAGATTTACAGCCAGTATTAAAATATTTATAATTGCACAAAGCCAATTGCAAATCTTTGCCTTTAGATATTTTATTATTATATTTATTATAAGATGGGTTTTAACTCTTGACCTCAATCTTGACCATAAAGGTCAAAGATGAGGTCGAGGATGGAGCGAGTTAATCCAGAAAATGCCTATAAAGGCACTGGTACTCCCACGCACCGACGGAACACAGCAAGCTGTTTAGCGTCGGACTTCGGTAGGAGGGTGGTCGCGAACCAGACGGCCCTTTACAGAGCCTACCACACCGCATGAGACCATAGGACGACACCTCAGATTCAGAAAAAAATGAAGTGTCGTTGCCTGGGATGGATTACTAGGAGGCAGGTCTCATTTGTGTTTCCTTAGTCGCCTCTTACGACACCCACGGAAAGAAATGGGTTGGTGTTATTCTCAACCGATCACCACACGGTATAAATATATCATACATCAATTCAATGCAATTTCTTTATTGCACATCATAGTTTTTAAAGGTCTTTTTAAGTTTTTAAGAGATAGCGGTGATAGCCCAGTTGGTAATGAGCCGGACTTGTAATCCGAAGGTCGCGGGTTCAAATCCTGGTGCGGGCCTGTACCACTAAATTCATCTTTTCGGATTTATGTATAGATTTCTAATTATCACTTGAAAACATCGTGATGAAACCCGCCCGTCCAAGAAAATTCATTTTCGAAAGACGAGCGGTCCACCAACCCGCATTGTGCCAGCGTGGTGGACTATGGACTAAATCCCCTTCGTGTTTCGAAGGGAGGCCCGTGGGGACGTATATGAAGCTGGAAAAAAAAAACAAGTTTTTAAGTTTTAAAGGTTTTTGTTTTTATTTTTTTATTATGAGATGGGTTAACTCTTAACCCTAATCTTGACCAAGGTCATAGATGAGGTCGATAATGGAGCGAGTTAACCCAGAAAATGCCTATTAAGGCACTGGTATGGTACTCCTACGCACTGACGGAACACAGCAAGCGGTTTGGCGTCAGACTTCGGTAGGAGGGTGGTCGCGAACCAGACGGCCCTTTACAAAGCCTACCACACCGCATGAGATCATAGGACGCCACCTCGGATTCAAAACAAACTGAGGTGTCGTTGCCTAAGATGGATTACTAGGAGGCAGGTCTCTGTGATTCCTTAGTCGCCTCTTACGACACCCATGGAAAGAGATAGGGTGGTGTTATTCTCAACCGATCACCACACGGCATAATCTCTCTACTCATACTCATTACGTGGCCTTTTTAAAGTAGTACGTCACCAATTTGGTTTCAAAATCTCAGGATCACAGATAATATATCTATTATCAAGGTGTTGTCTCGCTTCAAAGGAATATGAATCGAATTCACCTTGCTTACAGTCGAAATTACTTTAATGCAACTTCGAGCTTAAGATACCACAACACGCTAAGCCGAAACAGATCTATTGTTGGGGATTTATCGATAAGGTTTTATCGATTATCTTTTCGATAGCAGGCGCGGTCCGAAGGGGGGGGTCACAGGGGACATGACCCCCCCCCAAATCTAAGGTCAAATTGAAAAATCTCAAAAATTTGCCAAATAATAAAAGGAAATTTCCAGCTATCCCCTAACCGCGATAAATTTATAGTTTGCTGACATCTAGTGGTGTTTTTATGAACTACGTACGATGGCCAAAATAACTTGGAAATGACATCTAGTTTAGAAACAAGGAACCGAACTACGTAGTTTTGGTAATCCTAGCAAAATCGATATGCGTTGTTATGATAAAGATTGTATAACAATATTCTAATAATGTAATTTGTCGGTTTATTGTAAAGATTCAAGATAAAGGCTGTCTACTTAGTTGTGAATTGGGTGAGTGACCCCCTCCAAAATTTCTGGCTGCGACCGCGCCTGTTTGATAGTGGTTTGTTTACAAAATTTTAAAAAAAGCTTTGTTTTAAATTATGAGATGGGTTAAGGCGACTACAGCACCCGATCGTTCTTGAGTAAAAGGCGGCACACATAGAAATAGTGCCATCTCCGTCTCTCAACAGGCCTGGGCCGGCAGTGCGAACAGTGTCGATACACCAAGTTTACGGACTATGAAAGCGTGCGTGCGTAAAAACATGTTCGAAAGTTAGAAAAATGAGATTTATGGAAAGGTAACAGCTTAAATCGAAAAGTGCGTTAACTACTTATCGAGAGTGTTCAATCACGAACATTTTGATAACAAATTCAAGTTCCTGTGTGCATTTTACTATCGTTTTTACAGCTTAAAAGATACAGAATATTGGGTATTTAGAGGTGACTTTGTGAGCATTTTCTATCGAACCAAAAGTGCTGAATCATGTTTTCAGTAAACTACTTATCTAGTTTATGTCCTGAATATTTTTTCTTCGATTTAATGCAGTGCGTCATGCTTATCTACGCATCATAAAATCGTAATTTAGGTGCTGTAGTCGCCTTAACTCTTGACCCCAATCTTGACCAAAGTCATAGATGAGATCGACGATGGAGCGAGTTAACCCAGAAAATGCCAATTAAGGCACTGGTACTCTCACGCACCGACGACGGAACACAGCAAGCTGTTTGGTGTCGGACTTCGGTAGGAGGGTGGTCGCGAACTAGACGGCCCTTTACAGAGCCTACCACACCGCATGAGACCATTAGACGCCACTGAGGTGTCATTGCCTAAGACGGATTACTAGGAGGCAGGTCTCATTTTTATTTCCTTAGTCGTCTCTTACGACACCCTCGGAAAGAGATAGGGTCGTGTTTCGCACGCGGACAGATAACAATATTATGGGAAAAGTGGCACGAAGGAGCCAGGTTTTGAAAGAGCCACTTGGATTATTTCGGTAGGTTAGGAACGGATTTGGTTGGTGATTTTATGTGTGTGGATTGACGAAAAATCAGGTGTTGCCACTTAAAATTAAATCATCAACCAAATCCGTTCCTAAACTACCGAAATTCATGCCACATTTCCCATAATATTGTTATTTGTCCGCGTCCGAAAAGTAGCAAAGATTAACTTTGATAATCATAATTAAATATCGCAATAGATCAATTATCATGCCTTTCTTTAAATTCTTGGTTTTGATATTCGGCTGTCAATTTATCAAATAGATATAAGTCACTAATGTTTATAGATAGATAGATGTGTTGCAACATTGACTACTCAGATATTTTAATTTTCTGCTTCATCACTAATAATTAAAAAAACCCACCTATAGGTATCTATTTATAATTAATTATCCAATGTAAACCCAATAAAGCTAAATAATTAAAACTAAAAGTCACCCAATTTACGATAAGTAGTAAGTATTCATGTTTTTTTTTTCGCGTCTTACGAATAAATTATACTTACTACATCATTAAACTGATAATGATACGAAAACACTTAATGTTATATTACCTACTGTTAACTGCACATAGCACTATAACATACAAGTGTATAAATTAAGTATTTTGCACAAGTTACTCTCTGTAAATACCTGTTATCAATGATATGGTGTCAATAAATGGGCGATATGTAGCTCAAAACTGAAGTGTGAAGTAAATTACGGAGATTTTGACCTTGGTCCTAAAAATAAGATGTTTCAGTGAATGTTCGACTTAATAATCTAAATATATAAAACAATGTCGTGTTAGTTACACCACTTATAACTCAAGATCGGCTGGACCGATTTCCATGGTTTTTTATTTGTTGTATTTCTCTCCGTCCCGAATAGATAGATAGATAGATAGATAGATAGATAAACTTTATTGCTTCTTAACAATTTATAACTATTAAAAACAGAATAACTATTAAAAACATTGGAAAATTGACGGGAAAATTCCCACGGGAACGAAGTCCCGGGCGAAAAGCTAGTAAGTAATAAATAATAGGTGCTACTCGCTCAAATTAATTGAATTAAAAAAGGCCTACACTAAAATCGACTACTTAAGTTCTTTCACTTCATACAACTGTTTCGTTCGAGTAATTAGTGTAGGTACGTCGTTTTTGACCGTACCCTTAGATGGGTAATTAACATTTTAGCCCAAGAAAGTTTGGGTTATGGTGCAGCAAAAACAAAACAGCAAACACTAAAAAACGGATCCTTAAAGGGGGGCGGGAGGAGGAGGAAATTAAGTAACAAATATCCAGTATTAGGTGAATTAAAAAGAAAAATTAGAAATGCTATGTTATCTTCTTCTTCTTATCGTGTGGATATTAGTCAAGTGTGTAGCAAAATATAACATTTAATAATTAATACATAATACATTTAATTATACATAATAATTAATATATTTAAAGTAAAGTTATAAAAGATTACTATACAGGGTGTAAAGAACAGCTTAGCAAATACTTAAATGGTGGAATCTACCCATAACTATCATCAGCTATAAGAAATTATTTTTTCCCGGAAACGTTATGTTACGGAGTTTTCATTATTGACCTACTTTGGCGCTACTCAACATATCGCGAAACCGCGCCCCGCGCGCGATCCCCCCGTGCCGCGCTGCTATCAGAGTGCGATGTACAGTTCTGGTTTTCGTGTTTTAAGTTTTTATGATTGTTTTTTATTGAAAAATAAAGTGTATTCGATTAAATAATAAAAAAATTAAGCAGAAAATATTAAAAAACATGAAAAAAAATTGAAAATTTTCCGGAGAAAAATTCCACTGGAAAATCATTCAAAATGATTCTCTGAGTCCAGGGTTTCAGTTTTTGCTAAGCTGTCTTTTACACCCTGTATAGTAATCACCCCTGTATAGTAATCACCCTGTATAGTAATCCTGTTTTTGCTAAGCTGTCCCTGTATAGGAAGAGAGTTACGCCTACAAACTAAGTCTTGTAGTTTGGCGACTTTAGTTTTAAGTTAAAGAATTACTTATTAAAAAAAGACGCGGATCTTGGGGTGGGAACTTTTGAGGGTTAACTTCTAAGACCCTAAGGAATGTCTATGCCAAAAATCAGCTTTAGTTTTTTTTAAGGCCCTTACACGATCTGACTGAGAATTGCAATCTAAGGTCTGTATTAAAGAACGCGACTCAATGCTTAAGTAGCAGTCTTATTTGTCATTTTGATAGTGAGAGAAAGAGATAATCGGTACTTAAGTATAGATCAAGACTTGAGTCCTTCTGTAATACGGGCGTTAGTGGATAAGTATCTACCATTTACTCCAACCTATCACAACATCATTGTCTCTTATCGATAAAACTGCGCGCGTCACTACATCCATTCACTCCAATAAAATGTACTCTCAATACTCGAGAGCGAAGCCCAAGGCAGTGTTTCCCGCGTTTTCTCGGCGCGCGAACGTCAGCGGAATTTCCCGCTCGAATTTCAAACGACGGACTTAAATTCGAAACAAAAGAAGTTCTTGTGACTTTTTAAAAGAAAGTTTCATTGGATTTTTGTACTTTTTTACGGTTTTGACTACAAGATGAATTGAGTGTTTTGTGTTTTATGTTTTTTTTTTTAAATCTGTGCGAGATTTTGTGCGCTTTATTATTGTTTGTGTTCGGTTAGGAAACTTTGTAAGTTTTTTATGATTTTTACGAGTCACTTGATTTAGTTTAAAAGATTTAGAAAAATATTTCTTTGGTTATGCATAACTTTGGTTATGCAGTCTTTTAAACCTGAACCCACCAGCTGTTTTTTTAAAACTTTTGGCCGTTAACCTAGGGTCAAAAGATAAGCTAAGAGTAAGTGAACCTAAGATAAAATTAAGCGTACTTTAAAAGAGATTTTAAATTAAATTGTGTTTGCTTTTGTGATCTTTTTCTTACTCTGTTCTATTCTTCTAAACTACGCAACGATTTTGATACAGGAGACAAATTTTTTTTCACACCTATATCTAATGTTCCTTTGGTTGTTCAGTTTCGTGGGCTAACTCACCCCTCTTATTTTCGTTAATAATTTAATAAAGTTACACAACAATATTATTGCTCCCGACAAAAAAGTGGGGTGTTAAAAGTTTGACGTGTATACAGGGTTACTTTTTAATCAGTACACAAATTTTTCTTACGGTGTCAGTAACGTTGATAGAACGTAAATAAGACGAAAAAAAATTTTTTTTTTCAAAATTTTCAGATTTTGATACCCCTTTTTAACGTCTTAGAGGATGAATTTTGTAAAACGCAGAAACACGGGTGTCACAAATTGTGTTGAAGAGTACTGTTACCAAGTTTCAAGTCAATTGGACGATGTTATTTTTTTTTCCATACAAAAAATTGATTTAGGTATTTTCATGCTTCAGACGATCTAGCTTGAAATTTTTATATGAAACGATTCAAACGATATAAAACAAAAAAATACGGGTCTGTTAAATTTTCATTAAGTTTACGTACAAAAAATTTGTGTACTGATTAAAAAATAACCCTGTATCTGTGTATCTGTGTGTCTGTATGTGGCATCGTATAGCTCCTAAACGAATGGACCGAATTCGATGCGGGTTTTTTTATTTGAAACCTTTTTTTTTTATTAATGAAGGGTTCGCTCTTGACCACAATCTAGCCCAAGGGTAAAGATACGGTCGAGGATGTAGCAAGCTCACCCAGAAGAAGCCTATTCACTCGAACTTTAAAGAGATTCGGGTTGTATGAACTCGGAAATACAGACGCAGGCAGGCTGATGTAATCGAGATGGTTCTTAGCTATATTTTATCAAAACTGGTTCAGCCGTTTAAGAGTTATAAGCAACCGAATGTCGAGGGTAGTACAACATTTTTAAGTTTAGAGCTATCAAACAAATGCTTGAACCGACCGGGTTTCGAATCAATTAACCGCCGATTCACAGGCCAACCAATGGACCAAGCCCATATACAGGGCTTTAGGTATCTCTCTTTCAACCTGTCGGGTGGTTAATCAGTCTATTAAACTGAACAACTTTCCCAAGGAACATAGGTCAAAATACGAAAAAAAAAGTTTGTATGGGAACTCAAATTTTTTTTTGTATTTTGACCTATGTTCCTTGGGGAAGTTGTTCAGTTTCATGGACTGATTAACCACCCGACAGGTTGAAAGAGAGATACCTAAAGCCCTGTATTGCAACAGTACCGAGGAAACTTATGTACAGACGGCAGCACGTCAGGTTACCCATGTGCACTACAAAAGACGACGCTCTATTACGAGCGGGATAGGGGCGACGTCAAGGTCTATATGTACAGCGTGATGTACTGCCGTGTGTACCTAGTTATATTCCATTCTGTCATTTGTAAGTCGGTTTACGTTACTGTAGTCAACTCTTGTTTATGATCACGGATCTGTGTATTTATGTGCTTTACGTGACATATCTTTAAGGCGACTACAGCATCTAAATTACGATTTTATGATACGTAGATAAGCATGACACACTGCATTAAATCAAAGAAAAAAATACTGCGGTAATATTCAGGACAGAAACTAGATAAGTAGTTTGCTGAAAACATGATTCAGCACTTTTGGTTCAATAGAAAAAGCTCACAAAGTCACCTCTAAATACCCAATGTTGTGTATCTTTTAAGCTGTAAAAACGATAGCAAAATGCACACAGGAACTTAAACTTGCTATCAAAATGTTCGTGATTGAACACTCTCGATAAGTAATTAACGCATTTTTCGATTTAAGCTGTTACCTTTCCATAAATCTCATTTTTCTAACTTTCGAACATGTTTTTACGCACGCACGCTTTCATAGTCCGTAAACTTCGTGTATCGACACTGTTCGCACTGCCGGCCCAGGCCTGTTGAGAGACGGAGATGGCACTATTCCTATGTGAGCTGCCTTTTTTTGTGTCCTTTACGGATTTTAACCCTGTTCAAACGGGTGTGCATAAATCGCGCGAGGGTTAATAAATTCTTCTTCTTCCTAGCACTTAGTCCCGTTTCTCATTCGGGTTACGCTTGACCATGATCCAGGGTTTGGCAGGTCAAGTCATTACAGTGGAGCGACTGCCATCTGACCTCCGTGACCCTGCTAACAGGAACCTGACCGGATTGGATCATGGTTACACATTCAGTCTCTTAAATGTGCAGGTTTCCTCACGATGTTTTCCCTCACCGTAAGGGCATCGGTTAATTGTCCATGTTAAAAACCGTAAGGGTCAACTGACTTGAATCCCAATAATGCATATCAGCAGATAACTACAAATCAAAACGTCATCTAAATAAAATACGTTTTTTGTTATTTTTTTTTTAATATAAAAAGCGCAGAATCAATTTCGATTAAACTTATATGGAACTAACTCAGGTATACCCTTTCGAACAAAACAGTAATTTTCAAAATCGGTCCACAAATGGTGGAGAAATCGGTAAAAATACGAGTACATAGAAAATATTGGCCCCAACTATACTTACTGAATATTTTTGTATATATATTTCTGGGTAATCTATCTTCTTCTTATCGTGTAGGTATAGTCAAGTGTGTGACGAATTTGGGGTAATCTATTACTGGCCTTAACTAGCTTTTCGACGGGCGTCGTTCCCGTTGGAATTTGGGAAAATTATGTAGCCTATGTGTCAATTTAGGGTGTCGGCTACCTCCATACCAAATTTTATCAAAATTGGTCCAGCCGTTTGAGCGTGAAAGAGTAACAAACATTTTTTTTTGTTATAAGTTGGGTTAACTCTTGACCTCAATCACCATAAAGGTCAAAGATGAGGTCGACGATGAAGCGAGTTAATCCAGAAAATGCCTATAAAGTCACTGGTACTCCCACGCACCGACGGAACACACCAAGCTGTTTGGCGTCCGACTTCGGTAGGAGTGTAGTCGCGAACCAGACTGCTCTTTACAGAGCCTACCACACCGCGTGAGACCATAGGACGACACCTCGGATTCAGAAAAAAATTAAGTGTCGTTGCCTGGGATGGATTACCAGGAGGCAGGTCTCATTGGTGTTTCCTTAGTCGCCTCTTACGACACTTGGTGTTATTCTCAACCGATCACCACGCGGCAGAAAAGCATTAGAGTGTACTATCCATTGGGAAAAGATAGTTTGTGGTAACCTGTTGTACTATTGACTGTACTTCCTCCGTAGATTACGTGAAACTTATCAGTAATTGATGTCTTAGCAAAGTAACAATATCCTCTAAAGATAAGTAGTTCCATCGCTTCTCAGGAAAACGCACATTAACTGTTTTTTTACCTGAAAACCGGTTTTAAATGTTGTCGGATTTTACGTTTTGTGGTTTTCGATAAATGTAATATGCATATCAAACGCATTGGGTTTCTATCTATACAAGGTGTTTCAAAAACCCCCAAAAAAAGGAAATTCCAAATTTAATGTTAAAAGTTAAATAGTCGCAACTCCAGTAATAATTTGCACGGTTTGACATCTTTCAAAATGAAAGTTTCATATGATTAACATGACACACTTGTCATATTTGTAATAGAGCTGCGCAATAAGATAAATTTTAATTTTAATTATTTTGTTTTTCTTTTTTTTGTTTTTTTTTGAAACATCTTGTAGAGGGGATGCCCGCCACGCCAGGTCTCTTCTTCGTATCGTGTAGGTATAGTCAAGTTTGTGGCGAACTTGTCTAACCCTGGTGTCAGAGTTTGCAAACCGCACAATAGCCTCTGACTTGGTTTTAACGACTGTAGTCAATCGACAACAGCCGGGACCGACAGCTTAACGTGCCCTCCGAAGCACGGAAACGCTCGTGGTAAATTGCCACTTTGGTCACCCATCAGGTTCCCTGCCTCTGTGTACGTTGCTTAACCTTGAGATCAGCAAGCGCCACTGGGCTGCGAGATTTTACAATTATAATACAGAGGATAAAAAGTTTACAGCAATAGAAAGTTTGGGATAAGTTGGACTTATCCCATGAGGGAATTTCTTCCAATCAACTTAGTGAGAGTACTAAAGAGAACAAAGAACTATATTATGTTTCGTGAAGAAAACCGTTCAGCTTAGAGACTGATTCATACTTTTTTTAATCGATCAGTGAGGTTAAGCAACGTACACAGAGGCAGGGAACCTAATAGGTGACCAAAGTGGCAATTCATCAAGAGCGTTTCCCTGCTTCGGAGGGCACGTTTAGCTGTCGGTCCCGGCTGTTGTCGATTGACTTCAGTCGTTAAAACCAAGTCAGAGGCCATTGTGCGGTTTGAAAACTCTGACAGCAGGGTTAGCCGAGTTCACCATACACTTGACTATACCTACACGATAGCAGGCGCGGTCGCAGCCAGAAATTTTGGAGGGGGTCACTCACCCAATTCACAACTAAGTAGACAGCCTTTATCTTGAATCTTTACAATAAACCGACAAATTACATTATTAGAATATTGTTATACAATCTTTATCATAACGACGCATATCGATTTTGCTAGGATTACCAAAACTACGTAGTTCGGTTCCTTGTTTCTAAACTAGATGTCATTTCCAAGTTATTTTGGCCATCGTACGTAGTTCATAAAAACACCACTAGATGTCAGCAAATTATAAATTTATCGTGGTTAGGGGATAGCTAGAAATTTCCTTTTATTATTTGGCAAATTTTTGAGATTTTTCAGTTTGACCTTAGATTTTGGGGGGGGGGTCGTGTCCCCTGTGACCCCGCCCCTTGGGACCGCGCCTGCACGATAGTTTGCTGGTTTAAACTGGCTTCATATAAACATTAAAACGGCCTGATATGTTATCAATAATCATTATAAACACCTTCTCTATTGTTCTAATTGCGATTACAAACAATAAGCGTTTGCTGTGATTTAATACATTGAATATTGTTTACTATTCGACTATCTGTTGCAATGTAAACTCATATCTATACTACTATACTAATGTTATAAAGAGGAAAGATTTGTATTTTTGTATGTAACGAATAAACTTAATAACTACTGGACCGATTTCAAAAATTCTTTCACCATTAGGATGCTACATTATCCCTGAATAACATAGGCTACATAATTTTCCCGAATTCCCACGGGAACGAAGTCACGAGCACGATGCTAGTATGTTATACTAGAGCTCACATACAGGGCTTTAGGTAAATCTCTTGAAACCTCTCGGGTGTTTAATCCAGTCCATGAAACTAAATAACTCCCCAAGGAACATAGGTCAAAATTCGAAAAATAAATTTTGATCTCCCATACAAAATGCGCTATATGCTGATGAAGTTTGTATGGGAACTCAAATTTTTTTTTCGTATTTTGACCTATGTTCCTTGGGGAAGTTGTTCAGTTTCATGTACTGATTAACCACCCGAGAGGTTGAAAGAGAGATACCTAAAGCCCTGTATATAGAGCTGCTTTTGCTCATTTTGCTGCCCCTTTTTATTTTATTAATTAATTAATTAGGTTACCAACAGAGTTTACACCAATACATTCAAGCACACCATACATTTTTAATTTGTTACTCAGGGATAATGTAGAATCCTAATGGTGAAAGAATTTTTGAAATTAGTCTAGTAGTTTTTAAGATTACCAATAGAAAGTTCTCTTATCAGCTGGTGACATAATTTTCCCAAATTCTCAAGGGAACGAATTCAATAATAAAAAGACGTAAACTTAATAAGAGCATTTGACAGTGCGGTGTTATTTAATCTTCAAAGTTCTAGTAAATCCTTCAAGATAAGAACTATGTATTTCAAAACAAACTATAAAGTAAATAGGGCCGCCGCTATCACTAGATAAAATACGAACTACTGTGATAACTATATTTACCTTACTGCATCGATGTAACATGTGATTGACAATATTACAAAATATTCGACTAAGGCCCGTGTTCACCAAAAATATAACCAACGGTTAAACCGCGGTTAGAAGATAATCAGACAAAATGACAAAAAAATGTATGAAAATGACATTGTCAAATCTCTGGTTAGCTGCTAATCGTTGGTTAAATTTTTGGTGAACACTAGCCTCAATGTAGAGGAGCTGGGGAACAAAAGCGGACTTGTCCACTGTACCCGATTTTTGTTTTTTGTTTTTTGGCACTCTTTAAGCTCATATCTAAAGACCCCCGGAATATTTTGTATCAAAAGCGGTCCGATCTAATAGAAAAAAATTGTTAAAAATCATGATTTCTTTCAAAAGCGGACTAATTTCAGCCTATATGCATATACCTAATTCAGTTTTTTTGCTCTAGTGTAGAATGTAATTAATTGGACAAGTCCGCTTTTGTTCCCCAGCTCCTCGTTTGTAAACCCCGGCGAAAAAACAACTATCGAGCACATTGGAAATGAATCTACGAAACTTGAAAAAAAGTAGTTCTTTTTGACTTTTTTCAAAAAGGTTAGTCCCTAGAACTAACATAGTGTTTTGACTTTTTTCAAAAAGGTTAGTTCCTAGAACTTTACCTAGTTATTTCATAGCGTTTCACTGCAAATTTTGAGAAATTAATAGCACAGACATAGTCAGAATATGACGTAGAATTTACCTACATAGTAAATATACACATCAACGCGGTCTAGGGATATTGCACGATTTTTCATACAAAAGAGGTCTGTTTGAGAAGCTACAAAAGCTTACTCGAGATACATGGAGGGCTATAATTTTGAGACGAGCAAGTGCTAAACCTGAATTTTCAATTCTAATCAATTAATTTTGTTTTACTTAAAATTTGTGAAAACGTGACTAAAACGAAAAAAAAAATTGCGTAAATTCGACTATTTTCATACAAAAAGCAGGCAAAAAGTGCATTTTCGTTTTCGTTTCCGTCACGTTTTCACAAATTTAAAGTGAAACCAATTTTATTGACTAGAATTGAATATTCAGGTTTAGCACTTGCTTGTCTGAAAATTATAGCCCTCCATGTATCTCGAGTATGCTTTTATAGCTTCTCAAACAGACCTCTTTTATATGAAAAACCGTGCAATATCCTTAGACCGTGTTGATGTGTGTATAACCAGAAAAGGCTTCCTACTATGAGCACTATTATGTGTACGCTAGCTTGACACCGGCTCGACCGGCGCTCGAGGTTGATGAGCAATTAATAAATGATTATTTATTTTTCTACAACCAAAAAATATTTTTATAAATGCACAATTTTACGTTTTATCTTATAGTTAACTAGCTGATGCCCGCAACTTTCGTTTGCGTGTTAATTTTTTCTTTTGAACAGATTACAAAAGTTTTTCCCGCTAACTCCCGTTCCCGTAGGAATTTTGCAATATCCTGTTGCAACTAAGCTTTAAGTTTACTAAGGTACCTGCATGCCTTTCAAGCGTCTAACTTAAGCGGTTTAGATTTTTCATACAAAAGGATTTTCCCGCTAATTCCCGTTCCCGTGGGAATTTCTGGAATTCCTTTCTTAGTGCACCTCTACGGTACCTAAGCTACGTCCCTTTCAAATTTCAAGTGCCTACGTTTAGCCGTTTAGGCTGTGCGTTGATATTTCAGTCAGTCAGTCAGTTTCTCCTTTTATATATTTAGATTAATGTATTTATTTTAAATAATGAAATAACTTGAATTTTGTAACTTAGTATAAAATTATTTTAATTGCTGACTACACAAAGATGGGTAAAATTGTATTTGAACCTTTGAATTTATTTTTAATATTATTAAGATCCTATAAAGATTAATTCAATTCATTTATTCAGACTATATTGTACATACATACAATTTAGTCTGAATAAATTTTTGTTAAATTTTGCACAGCAGTGGCAGAATTTATGCAGAGAATCTTGTTTTTTTCTGTGCTGTAGTATTTAGCCGTTTTCGAGTACGGCCATGTGTACGCCAGCTTGACGTCAAGCTAGCGTACACACCTATCATAGTCTTTATCTCCTAAACTAAAGGGGAAGAATTTATTTCGCTTTTGCAGTAATTAATCAGAATTTATACACTAAACATTGGCATATCCAAAAACCGAAAATTCTGACTTGTGTACGCTAACTCTACGCTCACTCGATAGCTCAGTTGGTTAGGGCACCAGGAGGTCTAATCCTGGGGTCGTGGGTTCAAGTCGCATTTGCGCCGAATGTATTTCTTTCTCTAAAAATTTTTTTTAAATTCATTAAACGTAGATATTGTTACATCAATGTGAGCGATAACCGATTCTGCAATGGAGTGCAACAAGTCTTGAATATTGTGCACAGATCACGCGCTGCTGTAGACGTGATAAGCTATTTCTACAATTTTTTTAATAATAAGACTACCATCCCGCTCGGGACTTCGTTCCCGTGGGAATTCGGGAAAACTATGTAGCCTATGTTACTCAGGGATAATGTAGCATCCTAATGGTGAAAGAATTTTTGAAATCGGTCCAGTAGTTTTTAAGTTTATTCGTTACATACAAAAATACAAATTTTTCCTCTATAATATTAGTATAGATGGGTTAACTCTTGACCTCAATCTTGACCAAGGTCCTAGATGAGGTCTTTGATGGAACGAGTTAACCCAGAAAATGCGTATTAAGGCACTGGTACTCCCACGCACCGACGGAACACAGCAAGCTGTTTGTCGTCGGACTTCGGTAGGAGGGTGGTCGCGAACCAGACGGCCCTTTACAGAGCCTACCACACCGCATGAGACCGTAGGACGACACCTCAGATTCAGAATAAATTGAGGTGTCGTTGCCTGGGGTGGATTACTAGGAGGCAGGTCTCATTTGTGTTTCGTTAGTCGCCTCTGATTTCGTTTTTTCATCATGATTAGCCTTGGAAGTCTTTAACAGTCTAAAGCAGTTGCTTGAAGATATCTTTTTTGGCGACTAAAAGTCTTATACGGGAACGACAAAGTCTCGCAATTGGACAATAGAAGTCACCGGTTTGTTTTTTACCAGACTTCAAAAAGAGGAGGAGGTTCTTACTTTGACTGTATGTTATTTTTCAAACCGACTTCAAGAAGAGGATGAGACTCTCAATTCGGCTGTATGTTTTTTTGTATTTTACGCGATAACTCCGCCAATCGTCCGCAAAAAATGTTGGTAAAGAGTATCTTCTAAAGTAGTCCTATGTAAATGTTATGGAAATTGATTTAGTAATACTTACAAAGTGGTTATCTGCTAATAGGCATAGTTGGGATTTAAGTCGGTGATTCATACGTTTTTAACGTCGACAATTATATTATGTATGTATTATAAGGGTAACTTTTTTATCGACAGCCAAATTTTTCTTACGGTGTCAGTAACGTTGATAGAACGTAAATAAGGAGGAAAAAAAAAATGTTTTCAAAATTCAAAATTTTCTGATTTTGATTCCCCTTTGAAACACAGAAACACAGGTGTCACAAATTGTGTTGAAGAGTACTATTACCAAGTTTCAAGTCATTGGACGATGTTATTTTTTTTTCTTCTATATTCTATGTATTTATCAAAACATGTTTTTTGTATGTTTGCTACGCGATAATTCCGCCAATTGTCGGCTGTTTTTCTAAATTCTTTCTTCGAAAGAGGTGGTCCCATAAAATTTTGATCGAAATTTATTCAGCGCTTTCAAAATTTTTTTTATTCAAAATTCACTTAATTAAAAACATATTTTATTTTTCCCTTTCATAGTGCAGCGTCTATATTGTTTGATCTTGACTATGTAAGTGAAAGTCGTTACGAGAAATTAGAGCGAGAAGCAATATAAGAGAACAAATCAGTGTGACAGAGATAGACCGATTATACTTTCTTCTACAATTTCAGGGCACGTTTTGCAATATTTTTATTGTTTACTGAGATTAATACAATTTATCGCCCGGGACTTCGTTTCCGTGGGAATTTTAGAAAATTATATAGCCTATCTATTAATGTAGAGTGACAACTACCTCCATATAAAATTTTATCAAAATTGGTCCAGTCGTTTGAGCGTGTAGTAGTAACAAACATTACATCCTCACAAACTTTCACATCTATACTAATATTATAAAGAGGACAGATTTGTATTTTTGTATGTAACAAATAAACTTAAAAACTCCTGGACCGATTTCAAAAATTCCTTCACCATTAGGATGCTACATTATCCCTGAGTAACATAGGCTACATAATTTTCCCGAATCCCCACGGGAACGAAGTCCCGAGCGGGATTCTAGTTTATAATGTTAGTAGGATGGCGTCAAAGATTTTCGTGATTTATCAGAGTATTAAAAAAATAGTAAAAAAATTGTATCACCCTAAATTCGACTGCTTTTAACTTTTAAACGATGTAACTGATTTTGATAAAACAAAGCCAATAACCATCTCGGTCGCGGCAGCTTTCAAACAACAAAACCGCATCGAAATCGATCTGTTCGTTTAGGAGCTACGATGACATAGACCAGGGGTGGCCAACCGGTCGATCGTGGCAAGGCAAAAAAATAAAAAATATTTCAGATTTAAGTTTTTTCTCTTAATATAATAAATAATAAATTTAATTTTTCACATTTTCTCTTGATACACCCTTGCCCACTTCAACTGCCTCTCCCTCTCACATAAGTTAGCTGGAAGAAAACGCTCGCCGTTGTATATGTCCTTTCTCTTCTGTAATCTGTATGTATTTGTGTGTACAATAAAGAAAAAAAAATACTACATGATTGTGTACTGAACTATGCTGTTTCATTTAAGATTTCAAGAAGTATGTAATTGGTAGATCGCACAGGGTTTCGTTAGTAAACAGGAGATCTTGGGTGTTATCAAGTTGGCCACACCTGACATAGACAGACACACAGATACACACGTCAAACTTATAACACCCCTCTTTTTCGTCGGAGGTCTTTGTAATTTTTTTACAAATATACACTTTGTACGTTTTTTACAAATAAACACAAAACGCAATAATTAGAGCTGGAAACTTAGAAAAATTTGATGATTTTCCAGTTTTTCGGATATTCTTTTTTTTATGGTCATGTGCGTTTTATTTTTTTCATATTTTTTTATGTCAAGCTAATTAGTCAAGCTACCTGCCATAGCTGTTTGATTTACTATTTCTGGGACACCCAGTATGTGAAAACCTTATAAAATCCGTTTAGTAGTTTTTGAGTTTATCGCAATCAGTCAGACAGACAGAAGACAGACTTTGTTTTATAATATGTATAGTATGATTTAAAAAAAAGCATCACAAAAGCAACATTTCAAATTATTTTTCCCAAAAGACTTAGTAAAATAAAATGTGAGAGTGAAAAAGAGCTATAACATTAAACAAAGTGAAGTGTTAGAGTGAGACGCAGCTATACAAGTGTTATATGTGGGATCGAGACAACATGCTGTCCCGAGGTGTCAAGTACAAGAGGCTGGACGATGAGGAGATTGGGTAAGGATTTTTAATTTTTTTCAAACAAAAATCAAGTAAAGAATTTTTTTTTCATACCGCCACCGGTTCAGTATTTAGATGGTTATACTGTCACCGGTTCGGTCTTCGCTTCAGATGGTTATTTACACCTTATTGGGTTTGGTCTTAGGATGGTTATACCGCCATCGGTCAGTCTTTAGATGGTTATACCGCCGTAGGTTCGGTCTTTAAATAGTAATACCGCCGTAGGTTCGTTCTTAAGAATGTTATACCGTCATCGGTTCCGTCTTTAGATGGTTATACCTTTACCGATTCGGTCTTTAGATGGTTATACCGTTATCGGTTCGGTCTTTAGATGGTTATACCGTCATCGGTTCCGTCTTAAGATGGTTATACCTTTGCCGATTCGGTCTTTAGATGGTTATACCGTCATCGGTTCCGTCTTTAGATCGTTATACCTTTACCGGTTTGGTCTTTAGATGGTTATACCGCCATCGGTTCGGTCTTTAGATGGTTATACCGCCATCGGTTCCGTCTTTAGATGGTTATACCTTTACCGATTCGGTATTTAGATGGTTATACCGACATCGGTTCCGTCTTTAGATCGTTATACCTTTACCGGTTCGGTCTTTAGATGGTTATACCTCCATCAGTTCCGTCTTTAGATGGTTATACCTTTACCGATTCGGTCTTTAGATGGTTATACCTCCATCGGTTCCGTCTTTAGATGGTTATACCTTTACCGATTCGGTCTTTAGATGGTTATACCGCCATCGGTTCGGTTTGTAAATGGTTATACCTTTACCGGTTCGGTCTTTAGATTATTCTATCTTGTGCCAATATTAACCAGTCGGGCACTTTCAGTTCTTTAGGTCTTTGGCGACTTCATCTTTCCAGCGATATCTTGGACGACCCACGGGCGCCCGGAAGGCATTCTTATAACTCTATTTCATTTTTCCCTTGCCGACTCGCTCTTTTGATTAACAACTCTTAAGTATTCAGCTAAAATATGGGTCACAAGTTTCCTTCTATTACAGTATTACTATCTAGATAAATTATTATTGACAAGTGATATTGATAAGAACGCAATACGTTATCAAATTGTCAATAGTCTGATAAGATATTACAAAATAAAAATTGATAGCGCAAATCACTGGTTTTACCGTTACGTGGTGGAAAAATAAGTTACAACACACGTTCACGTCCACATTCCCTAACGGGGTAGGCAGAGTATCAATGTACCATAGATAAATTGGCACTTTGGTCACTCATCAGGTTCTCTGCCTCTGCGTACGTTGCTTAACCTCACTGATCGGCTTAGATCAGCGAGCGCCACTGGGCCACGAGCACCTGGTTGTACCACAACAACTTTCCCAAGGAACATAGGTCAAAATAAGAAAAAAACTTTTGAGTTCCCATACAAACTTCATCGGCATATAGCGCATTTTGTATGGGACATCAAAATTTGTTTTTCGTATTTTGACCTATTTTCCTTGGGGAAGTTGTTCAGTTTCATGGACTAATTAACCACCCCAGAGGTTGAAAGAGAGATACCTAAAGCCGTCTTCACCCTCAATTCAACCTCTCACGTTTTATCTACGCATAAATGCTCCGGCGGTCGATCTTACTTAATGAAAAATTCTTTGCGTTTCTTGAGTTCCAGTGCCCTCCTATATTGCATATTCATACATACACAATATAAGCTCACACCTTTGTCCCATTGGGGTGGGCAGAAACGTTTTTTTTTTAAATTTTTATTATAAGATGGATTAACTCTTGACCTCAATCTTGACCATAAAGTTCAAAGATGAGGTCGACGATGGAGCGAGTTAACCCAGAAAATGCCTATGAAGGCACTGGTACTCCCACGCACCGACGGAACACAGCAAGCTGTTTGGCGTCGGACTTCGGCAGGAGGGTGGTCGCGAACCAGACGGCCCTTTACAGAGCCTACCACACCGCATGAGACCATAGGACGACACCTCAGATTCATAAAAAAAAATGAAGTTTCGTTGCCTGGGATGGATTACTAGGAGGCAGGTCTCATTTGTGTTTCCTTAGTCGCCTCTTACGACACCCACGGAAAGAGATGGGGTGGTGTTATTCTTAACCGATCACCACACGTATTGGTCTTTATCGATCCGTAAGTGTATAAGCTATAGTTTTGCACTGTTTATTGAGATGGGTTAACTCTCGACCTTAATCTTAACCAAAGTCATAGATGAGGTCGACGATGGAGCGAGTTAACTCAGAAAATGTCTATTATGGCCTTGGTACTCTTACGACCCGGAATCGAACCCAGAGCTCCTCGATCATGAGGCAGCGTTACTACCACTCGACCAAACCGGCCGCGGCTGTAGTGATCAAGCTCATTTATTTGCAGAGAATCGGTTTACAAGTTAGTACATACATTAGTATGCAAAATAATTATTTGCTACTTTCCGCCCGGGACTTCGTTCCCGTGGGAATTCGGGAAAATCATGTACCCTATGTTCATCACGGATAATGTAGGATTCTAATGGTGAAAGAATATTTCAAATCGGTCCAGTTTTTTCGGAGCCTATTCAATGCAAACAAACAAACAAACAATCAAATCATTCCTCTTTATAATATGTAGAGACTAGCATTCCGCTCGGGACTTCGTTCCCGTGGGAATTCGGGAAAGTTATTAGCCTATGTTACTCAGGGATAATGTAGCATTCCAATGGGATAATGACAACCAGCCGGGACCGACAGCTTAACGTGCCCTCCGAAGCACGGAAACGCTCGTGATAATTGCTTTGGTCACCCATCAGATGCCTCTGTGTACGTTGCTTAACCTCACTGTTTTCGGACAAAATTCTAGCACTAATCTTTCAGAAAACCTTTTCTTTCTCGAGTTTACTCCAATGATACCGACAATTTTGTCGTACTAAAAAGAGAAAGGGTGAAGCTAAAAGTTGTTTTGCAGCCTTGGCATGACATGAGTATGATTTAGTTTCGGCCAAACACGTTACCGCCTACCTACTTAAACTACTTATGTCATAACTTGCTTTCTTGTCCTTCCATGCTGGATTGGGACTGAAAGAAAAACTTATATGTGCCAGCTATCTACTCTTCCTAGGTATACAGACAAGTCATAGTCATAGTTATTTATTTGAATGAATGAATGAAAATATTTATTTCAGACCAACAAGTCCATATTTTATTAGTAACAAAAATCTTATAACTATGTTAGTAAAATTTAAAATTAACATTGCTCAGCACATGTAGGGATGACTAATGCCTCAGTAATGGACACTTAATGCGAGACCTCAGGGAGGCTACTCGTTTGCGCAGAATGGCCTGGAAGCCATCTGTACTGTGGTCCACAAACATCCCAGACGCACTGCAGCGCCAGTGCAGCCCCAACAGACCCCTGAAAGTATTATTGTACTGGACACGCAGAGCATTGTGGGATTTGTAATAAACATGGTAAATACACGAAGATGTTACAATTATTTAGACCACCGATTCCCAAAGTGGTCCAGGTGGACCCCTAGGGGTCCGCGGGCGACTCGATGGGGGTCTATGTTGGCGTGACAAAAAAATGGGGGTTCACAATTCGTAAGCGGGGTCCACGAAAATTTATCTGGTTTCGATAGTGAAGAACTAAAATATTGGCTTGACTTCACCTATGAAGTCAAGCCTACATTTTAGGCAGATAAATAATTGATGGAAGTGCTGTGAGTAGATGTCAAAAAAGTAAAGTTGGATGGAATTTTACTTGACATCCACTCACAGCAGAATCAATTAATTAACAAACCAATCAATTCTCACTTTTTTATCGAAAACTCTTAATTCGTGAGTGGAAGTAGTTGGAACGCAAATTTCCATAGTTAGATCTAATCTTAAATGTTTTTATCGAGTTATGGGACTATGGTAGAAATTTAGCTGCAGGGGGTCCACCGGAACCAGCAAAATCTTGAAAGTGGTCTATGAGAAAAAAAAGTTTGGGAACCTCTGATTTAGACAGACCAACATATTAGGCCGATAAAAATTAAGCATGCAAACATTACTAATTATAAAATAAACAAATTAAAACATTAATTATGGCAAAATCATTAGAATAACTGAATTAAACACTGATCAAAATGAAAAGCAAATTATATCAAATACCCAATTCCAGAACAATTACACATGTCGAAAAAATAATTGATTGATTGATTACATGTCAAATTTATAATCTTAAAATGTCAAAATGAAAATAATTAAATGCCAAATATTACCTTTTGAATTCTAGAAATTCTTTGACAGAATAAAAACGGTCTGTAAGGGACAATCCATAAATTACGTCACACGTTAAGGGGCGGGGAGGGGGTCGACAAAGTGTGACATTGTGTGACAAAGGGTGGGAGGGGTCATAAGTTTCGTGACGTCACATTTCATAATGTGTTATGAGTATCAAAACGCGTTAACTATTAGCGACAAACTTAACCTCCTCAGTTCCAAGCAATTTTTTTAAGTTTATTATTTTCTAGAGAACGAGTTTTGAGTTCCCAAAAAAATAATATTAGCTCTATTAAGTACTGCTTTTATTTAAAAAATACAAAAAATGGAAAATATACAAAATATGTGACGTCACACTAGGGAGGGGGGAGTCTTACAAATGTGACCAGCTGTGACAAGGAGGGGGGAGGGGTCACAAAATAATGAAATTCGTGTGACGTAATTTATGGATGGCCCCTAAGTAACATTCTAAATTTTACATTCTAAATCCACAGGCTGCACGTGTATAATGTTTGGCAATCACTTTTGAAAAGTGTGATTTTATAACTATGTTAGTAAAATTTATAAAATTAGTAGAATTTAAAATTAACATTGTTCAGCACATGTAGGGATGACCAATGCTTCAGTATTGGACCGTCCACTCTGTCCGCAATAACCCTCAGGAGCCTGTTAGTGCTACACTTAATGCGAGACCTCAGGGAGGCTACTCGTTTGCGCAGAATGGCCTGGAAGCCATCTGTACTGTGGTCCACAAACATCCCAGACGCACTGCAGCGCCAGTGCAGCCCCAACAGACCCCTGAAAGTATTATTGTACTGGACACGCAGAGCATTGTGGGATTTGTAATAAACATGGTAAATACACGAAGATGTTACAATTATTTAGACCACCGATTCCCAAAGTGGTCCAGGTGGACCCCTAGGGGTCCGCGGGCGACTCGATGGGGGTCTATGTTGGCGTGACAAAAAAATGGGGGTTCACAATTCGTAAGCGGGGTCCACGAAAATTTATCTGGTTTCGATAGTGAAGAACTAAAATATTGGCTTGACTTCACCTATGAAGTCAAGCCTACATTTTAGGCAGATAAATAATTGATGGAAGTGCTGTGAGTAGATGTCAAAAAAGTAAAGTTGGATGGAATTTTACTTGACATCCACTCACAGCAGAATCAATTAATTAACAAACCAATCAATTCTCACTTTTTTATCGAAAACTCTTAATTCGTGAGTGGAAGTAGTTGGAACGCAAATTTCCATAGTTAGATCTAATCTTAAATGTTTTTATCGAGTTATGGGACTATGGTAGAAATTTAGCTGCAGGGGGTCCACCGGAACCAGCAAAATCTTGAAAGTGGTCTATGAGAAAAAAAAGTTTGGGAACCTCTGATTTAGACAGACCAACATATTAGGCCGATAAAAATTAAGCATGCAAACATTACTAATTATAAAATAAACAAATTAAAACATTAATTATGGCAAAATCATTAGAATAACTGAATTAAACACTGATCAAAATGAAAAGCAAATTATATCAAATACCCAATTCCAGAACAATTACACATGTCGAAAAAATAATTGATTGATTGATTACATGTCAAATTTATAATCTTAAAATGTCAAAATGAAAATAATTAAATGCCAAATATTACCTTTTGAATTCTAGAAATTCTTTGACAGAATAAAAACGGTCTGTAAGGGACAATCCATAAATTACGTCACACGTTAAGGGGCGGGGAGGGGGTCGACAAAGTGTGACATTGTGTGACAAAGGGTGGGAGGGGTCATAAGTTTCGTGACGTCACATTTCATAATGTGTTATGAGTATCAAAACGCGTTAACTATTAGCGACAAACTTAACCTCCTCAGTTCCAAGCAATTTTTTTAAGTTTATTATTTTCTAGAGAACGAGTTTTGAGTTCCCAAAAAAATAATATTAGCTCTATTAAGTACTGCTTTTATTTAAAAAATACAAAAAATGGAAAATATACAAAATATGTGACGTCACACTAGGGAGGGGGGAGTCTTACAAATGTGACCAGCTGTGACAAGGAGGGGGGAGGGGTCACAAAATAATGAAATTCGTGTGACGTAATTTATGGATGGCCCCTAAGTAACATTCTAAATTTTATCTGAAATAGAGCTAAGGAGGGGGAGTCTTATAAATATGACCAGCTGTGACAAGGAGGGCGTCAAAAATCATGAAATTCATGTGACGTAATTTATGGATGGCCCCTAAGTGGGATGCGAGGGTTTTGCTGTATAATGGGGAAAAGGCTGACCACCTCATCATTATGCAACTTGGTCCATTTGATAACCCTCACAATTTGTGTCAAACGAGGCATAGTTCTCATAACAGTTGTTATTATTTATTGTTGTTCTATAAGAAATATTGTTAATTAAAGCACTAATTTTAATATTAATAATAATAATAAAATCATTTATTTTCAGGCAACTAGGCCCATAGATAAATACCTTACAGACTAACATACATATAAAATATTATTTAACAAAATTAAAACTTAATTAACACTATTTCCCTGGTGTTTTTCCGGGGGTGTCTGCAGCCGGCAATCTCCCTCGGAAACGGCGGAACACCACGCCCTCCGGCCAAAAGCTCTCCTTCATGACTGTCTCTAGCATGAGCGTCGGGAACCGCACCACAAATGCTTTGAAAATATCATGGCGATGCGATTCCAACGGTTTCACTCTCTGGAGACCTAAGGGAACCGGTATTACTAACCGGTGGTCCGGTATTACTAACCGGTGACACCTAAGATACAAGTAAACATTTTACTTAGTTTAGGTATCATAATATAGCATACCTGACCTATTAGGTTCAGACGAGCAAGCGCTAAACCTGAATTTTCAATTCTAGTCAATAAATTTTGTTTTACTTGAAATTTGTGCAAACGTGACTGAAACGAAAACGAAAATGCACTTTGTGCTTGCTTTATGAAAGTGGTCGAATTTACGCAATTTTTTTTTTCATTTTCGTCACGTTTTCACAAATTTCAAGTAAAACAACATTTATTGACTAGATTTGAAAATTCAGGTTTAGCACTTGCTCGTCTGAAAATTATAGCCCTCCATGTATCTCGAGTATGCTTTTGTAGCTTCTCAAACAGACCTCATTTGTATGAAAAATCGTGCAATATCCCTAGACCGCGTTGATGTGTGTAAACTATTTTGACTTTGATTCCGTCCTGACGCTTGTGCGTTAGACGAGAGGTGTCACATCGAAATATATATGATAAAATTATGTCACATGCGTATGCTAGAGTAGCAGGTCTATTTTTAGTGGTAAACGATCAATAATGATCACAGCTAGGCGGCTGGCTTGCTAAGAGGAGTGCGTGGGAGGACTTTAACGCCTACAATGTACTGACGTCATATCTGTGAATTAGTATATACTAGATGTCCGCCCGGGACGTCGTTCCCGTGGGAATTTGGGATTATGTAGCCTATTTGTTAATCCAGGGTGTCAGCTATCTCCATACCAAATTTTGTCAAAATTGGTTCAGCCGTTTGAGCGCGAAAGAGTTACAAACATCCGTACATACATCCTCACAAACTTTCCTTATTATAGTACAGGGCTTTTTGTTAATCTCTTTCAACCTCTCGGGTGGTTAATCAGTCCATGAAAATGCGCTATGAATGAATGAATGAATAAAAATATTTATTTCAGACCAACAAGTTCATATTTTATTAGTAACAAAAATCTTATAACTATGTTAGTAAAATTTATAAAATTAGTAGAATTTAAAATTGACATTGTTCAGCACATGTAGGGATGACCAATGCTTCAGTATTGGACCGTCCACTCTGTCCGCAATGACCCTCAGGAGCCTGCTAGTACTACACGTAATGCGAGACCACAGGGAGGCTACTCGTTTACGCAGAGTGGCCTGGAAGCCATCTGTACTGTGGTCCACAAACATCCCAGACGCACTGCAGCGCCAGTGCAGCCCCAACAGACCCCTGAAATTATTATTGTACTGGACACGGAGAGCATTGTAGGATTTTTTAGTGTAATTGCTCCACAGGCTGCACGTGTATAATGTTTGGCAATCACTTTTGAAAAGTGTGATTTTCAAATCACGTGAGCAGCGTGCAAACCTACGGGATAGCATATTACCCCTCACCGACAATTCTCTGCGTTCCCTGTCAACATCAACATCGTCTGTCAAACGCTCAGTGACCCAGTGGCCCAAGTACTTAAATTTAGAAACTTGCTGTAAAACTGTACCATTTAATGTTACTGGAGGAACTGGGTAAGTTTTAGTCCCAGCTTTGAAAACCAGCAGTTCGCTCTTTTTACCATTGTACTTGAGCCCATGGGCCAGTGCATATTTTTCACAAATGGACAATATTATCCTAATAGAGTTGATTGATGAGCATGTCGTCCGCGTAGCTGATGTTGTTAATAAAGCAACCATCCACCGAGCACCCGAGTTTTTGCTGATGAAGTTTGTATGGGAACTCAAATTTTTTTTTTCGTATTTTGACCTATTATTGGGGGAAAGTTGTTCAGTTTCATAGACTGATTAACCACCCGAGAGGATGAAAGAGATTTACCTAAAGCCCTGTATAAGTAGGATAGTATGATTACGCTGATAGCCCCCTATCGGGTAGAGTTTCTAGTTGGCGTAGATTTCTTCATATTCCATTTGCCTTAAAAATTTTCGTGACTTTTCCAATGTCAGGATGTTTAAAAGAGTATTAAAACGCAGTCGGGTAAAAAGATACATACAGTCAAACATAGAACCTCCTCCTTTTTTGAAGTCGGTTAAAAACCAGGCAAGTGCGGGCTGATAAACAAAAAGATGTAATGACCCCACACGCCCCGCAGTGTGTATCAAACATTCAAGTTCTGAGACATTTGTGAAATACCGGAAATGGTGCTGCCGCCATTTTTTTATGGCTCGGCGGCAAAAAACAATGCAAGTCTGTTTGAAAACAGTTGGTAATTATGTAGCGATTTACTAGAGTCACGCTTTTTAGATTAATTATTGATACTGTCAATGTTACAGTGAAAATAGCTCTGTTTCAGATAAAATTTAGAATGTTACTTAAGAAGAACGTCTCAGTGTTTTTTTCCCATACAAAAGGCGTCAATGGATTCCATCCCCTAAACGTCAACGAATTCCTGTGAAATTTTGGTGTAATGTCAGGGAACACAAAGAAACTGGGTTAACTCGCTCCATCGTCGACCTCATCTTTGACCTTATGGTCAAGATTGTGGTCAAGAGTTAACCCATCTTATAATAAAAAATAACTAGGTCTGTACGTTTTGATTTTTTTGATATTTTTAGTAGACAAAAAGATGTTTAAGACTAAAAGTCAGCATTTTTCGCCAAAAATTTCTCGACGTTTAAAAGGTGACTGTTAAAAAACTAAGAACGATTTTGGAAAAAAACACCGCGTTCATGTACGAACCGCGTTCATACGCTTACAAATCGAAAAAAATCAAAAACGTACGATTTCATTAAGTTTTTAGGGTAGGAATTTATTGACGCCTAAACTCATAATTTTGGAAATAAAACTCGGCATTTCGCCAGAAAGTTGCAATTGTCCCTTTCGCACAAGTCTGCGGTGGGTGGTCGACATCGAGACAGTATGAAAAACAACTGAGACGCTCGTCTTAAGGCGACTACAGCACCCGATAAAGGCAGCGCACATATGAATAGTGCCATCTCCGTCTCTCAACAGGCCTGGGCCGGCAGTGCGAACAGTGTCGATACACGAAGTTTACGGACTATGAAAGCGTGCGTGCGTAAAAACATGTTCGAAAGTTAGAAAAATGAGATTTATGGAAAGGTAACAGCTTAAATCGAAAAATGCGTTAACTACTTTTCGAGAATGTTCAATCACGAACATTTTGATAGCAAATTCAAGTTCCTGTGTGCATTTTACTATCGTTTTTACACCTTAAAAGATACACAATATTGGGTATTTAGAGGTGACTTTGTGAGCTTTTTCTATCGAACCAAAAGTGCTGAATCATGTTTTCAGCAAACTACTTATCTAGTTTATGTCCTGAATATTACAGTAGTATTTTTTTTCTTCGATTTAATGCAGTGCGTCATGCTTATCTACGCATCATAAAATCGTAATTTAGGTGCTGTAGTCGCCTTAAGATAAGTCAAAGTTGTGAAGGATTTCAATACTTACATGTTCGTTTTTCTGACCCTACTGACTCTACGTCTATTCGCAAAGGTGCAGTTTTCCCCAGAAAATAACAGGCAAGAAACCCCGAGGAGTGCTCTTTTACTCTAATTACAATACTATTCCTCATTTTCTAATTTTAATTAAATCAGAAACAACTTGTTTTTTTTTAATTATAAGATGGATTAACTCTTGAGCTCAATCTTGACCATAAAGGTCAAAGATGAGGTCGACGATGAAGCGAGTTAACCCAGAAAATGCCTATAAAGGCACTGGTACTCCCACGCACCGACGGAACACAGCAAGCTGTTTGTCGTCGGACTTCAGTAGGAGGAGAGCCATCTATGGGCTGATAGCCATCTGCGCTCGTCACTTGCTCGGTGAAGCTGTAAAGGCCATCAGCAGCCAACAGTGTAGTCATTTAGAAAAAAAAACGGGTTGCACTCCGGAGCTTGAACATATATTACTTCCTTGCGGTATAGGAAGTTTTCACTTCTCCCTCCGTCTTACGATTTTTCGATCAGGGTCACGTGACCCTGAAGCGAGTTTGACATTTTTTACCCATCCAAAAAGTGCACAACGCCGTTAAAGAATTTTTCACTTCAAAAAAATAGGTAGTCGCGAACCAAACGACCCATTACACGATCAACACACCGCATGAGACCATAGCACACCACCCCAGACTCAAAATAAAACATTCAAAGCAAAGGGTAATGACCAAATTTGTATGGGACCCGTCCCCCCGTCCAACAGACCTTTTGTGTATGTCGACAGTTTCGTATGTATCTTTAAAGACATAAAAAGCTACATTCAATGTCAAATCCATGGGGTTTAGAAATAATACATAATTAAAGATTGTCCAAATATCGGTTAATATTTTTGTATGTGTTATATCGTATATAATACGATAAATACGAATATAACAACAATACAATTATTATGAACTAGCATTCCACTCGGGACTTCGTTCCCCTGGGAATTGCCGGGGAACGAGTCCGGAATACATTATCCGGGATGGACATGTACCCTATGTCCATCCCGGATAATGTAGGATTCTAATGGTGAAATAATTTTTCAAATCGATCCAGTAGTTTCGGAACCTATTCAATACAAACAAACAAACAATCAAATCTTTCCTCTTTATAATATGTATAGATATGGTAAAAATCAAAGAATTTTTAAATAACATACTGTTACTTTTGTAACCAATAATAACATTACAATAATATTTTCCCAAAATGTCCCACACATTTGAGGGATGTCGCCATAGTAAAAAGTCATCACTATATGAATATCTTTCATCTGAGATACATTTTAAATCTGTTGGTCGGAAATGGGTTTTGGGGGGACGTTTTGACGCATCGTCCTTTGTCGTTGCCTAAGATGAAGTCTTGATGAAGTAATAGGAGGCAGATCTCATTTGTGTTTCTTTAGTCGCCACGTGTTGGTTAAGAAATGAGGTGGTGTTATTCTCAACCGATCACCACGCGGCCTATTTCAAAACAATTTGAACCCATCTAATATAGATATAGTTTATTGTAATTTCTTTATGACGCATATGCCATTGTTGAGCAGCCATTCTGATTATTTTAGTCTTGTGATTTTAAATTTCCCTTTCATTACTTATAACTTCCTCCATTTCAAATAAAATAATTGAACAAGTGTTAGAAGATACTCTTTTCATTTCATTGTTACTAATTTCGTTACATTGATTTACTGTAAACCATTTTTTGTTATATTTAAACAGTCAGTTTATTATTATAAACATTTTACCGCGTAAGTCTAGCGGCCAGTGCGGCCATTTTTAAAACATCATTATGTTGGCTGCATTGATTGAGTCCACTTTATAATAGTAAATTTTTTTGAATTTCGAATTTTTTAATCGGTATTTGAAACAAAAAAATTGAATTAACATTTTGCCGCGTTTAAAAGAGTTCTTATTTTGATTTTTTTGCATTTGTTTTGAAATAGTGATGTGTGTAAGATTTATCTGCAAGTAACAGCTATTTTTTGTGAGTATTTATAATGACGGTTTTTTTGACACCGTAGCTGTTGCAGTATATTATTATGCTGTTGCAGTATGCAGTATAGTAAAATGGAGGTTTGTGGGATTATATAACATCTTAGTGCTCCAAAATCGTCATCCCCACCTGCCATAGCGCACCCTCTGATCAACGGACGAGACTCTGACGTATTACAACTCGTAAAGGGTTTCTCTACTTGATATTGTCGACTTCGCCATTCTATACTTTAATTTTGATTAAAATACTATGACATTGGAGAAATCACGATTTTGTGGATGCAATTTTTCCAAAAAAATAAATTTGAAATAAATCTATTTAGTTATAGTAAAAAGTTTTGTCTAAAATGAAGGTAAACTGCCTTTTCAATCGACGTTCCCGATTTCGATTCCTGGTTGGTGCAAATATTTGTGTAAAACATTTGCTTTTATGTTTCCTTAGATTTTGTGTTCTAGATTTTGTGATCTAAGGATGCAAGTTGAACCTTAGGTCCGTACTACAGAAGGAGACTCAAGTCTTTATCTATACTTGAGTATTGATTTTCTCTTTCTCTCACAGTCAATCCATCTAAGCTAACGACACCTCAATTTGTTCTGAATCTGAGGTGTCGTACTATGGTCTCATGCGATGTGGTAGGCTCTGTAAAGGGTCGTCTGGTTCGCGACCACCGTCCTACCGAAGTCCGACGCCAAACTGCTTGCTGTGTTCCGTCGGTGCGTGGGAGTACCAGTGCCTTAATTGGCATTTTCTGGGTTAACTCGCTGCATCGTTGACTTCATCTATATATGACTTTGGTCAAGATTGGGGTGAAAAGTTAACCCATCTCATAAAAATAAAATAAAAATGACAAAGATTACTGCTACTTAAGTATAGATCAGAGTCTGAGTCGCGTTATGTAATACGGGCCTTGGAGTGTGCAGCATTTGTTTTGTTTGTTTTCTTAATATATTTTTATAGTAAACCAAGTATTTCTCGAAGCTGTGTCGAATCGCCTAAGTAAATAGTTTCAGATTAGAAATAGTTTAGATTCATTTAAGTAGGTATTTCACATTTTATGATGGTCATGGGTATAACTTTTGCCGCGTGGTGATCGGTTGAGAATAACACCACCCCATCTCTTTCCGTGGGTGTCGTAAGAGGCGACTAAGGAAACACAAATGAGACTTGCCTCCTAGTAATCTATCCCAGGCACCGATGCTTCATTTTTTTCTGAATCTGAGGTGTCGTCCTATGGTCTAATGCGGTGTGGTAGACTCTGTATAAGGGGCCGTCTGGTTCACGACCACCCTCCTACCGAAGTCTGACGCCAAACAGCTTGCTGTGTTCCGTCGGTGCGTGGGAGTACCTGTGCCTCTATGGGCATTTTCTGGGTTAACTCGCTCCATCGTCGACCTCATCTTTGACCTGAAAAAAAACTTACAACGCCAAATTGTAAAATTTAAAAAAATTCCACACTAGACTGGGAGTGAAAGAAAAACTTAGAATGTGCCAGCTGTCAATTCTGCCCAGGTATACTATACAGCCAGTCAGTGGGATGCTCGCACCCCCCCAAAAAAAAACCCGAGAGTTTTGAGGGTATCGCGGGCGATACGAAAGGCTGACAACCGGACGGCTGGTTTGGTCGAGTGGTAATGGCACTGCCTCTTGATCAACGGGTCCTGGATTCGATTCCCAGTCGGGGCAAATATTTGTGTAAAAAGCAGATGTTTGTTCTCGGGTCATGGGTGTTTGTGTCTGTCTTTATGTGTGTTCCGAGGGACCCATGACACAAGGGGTCATCCATATATTACGTCACAGTATGGGGGGGGGGTTTCATACCAAACGTGACCATACACGTTAAAGGGATACCAAGAAAGCGTGACATAGGGGGGAGGGGTTCAAAAACTCGAAATTTCGCGTGACGTAATATGTGAACGGCCCCCAAGGGAAAACCTTAACATGGGCCTTTGAATGTATGGCGTTTAAAAAAAAACCTAGTGAGGTGATAGGCTGACAACCCCATTATACTCGTGTTCCATCAAAATAACCCTCAAAATGATTGTCAAATGTGGTGTTAAGTGGTTCTAGAACATTGATTTCCAAAGTGGTCAAGGTGGACTCTCAGGGGTCCTCGGGAGACTCGAAGGGGGTCTACGTTTGTGTGACAAAAAAATGGGGGTTCACAATTCGTATAAGCGGGGGTCCACAAAAAATTATCTGGTTTCAATAGTGAAAAACTAAAATGCTCCTTGTGCTGTGGGTAAGATGTCAAAAATGTAAAGTTGGATGGAATAACTTTTTTGATGGGCCACCTTTACTTTTTTGACATCCACTCACAGCACAATCAATTAATTAATAAACCAATCAATTCTCGCTTTTTTTTCGAAAACTGTTAATTCGTGGCTGAAACTCAGCCGCAACGCAAATTCTCTTAAAGATCTAATCTTCACATTTTTTGTCGAGTTTTGGGAATATGGTAGAAATGTAACTGCAGGGAGGGGGTCCACCGAAACCAACAAAATTTTGAAAGTGGTCTATGAGAAAAAAAAGTTTGGGAACCTCTGTTATAGAACTACATGATGTTCTTCCTACCCTGAAAGGGATTACAGGCGTTAGTGTATGGATGGATGGAAAGAAATATTTCTTACTCTCTCTTCTGTTTGTAACGAGGCGGCATGCGCCTTGTCTTCATCCTCGTTCTCCATTTTCTTTTCGCGACATTTTTACTCTTCAGTTTTGGCATTCCTAATGCAAATTCGAAATTGAACACTTCTAGTTGTCATTCGCTGGGATGACACAGACCCAACTGAGTTTCAGTCGCAGGCGCACGTCCGCTCATAATATACTGTTTTATATCCGCCTGCCCTTTTTTTCCATCGGACGTCCAGACGCACTGCGGGGTACCACCCTTATCTTGTCGAGATCCCTCGGATACGTACTGAGCGCTATTCTTCATCTTTTATATTGCGCACTGCCAGGGAGTGGAATTCCCTGCCGGCGTCTGTATTTCCGAGTTCATACAACCCAAATATCTTTAAAGTACGAGTGAATAGGCTTCTTCTGGGTGAGCTCGCTACATCCTCGACCACATCTTTGCCCTAAGTTAGATTGTGGTCAAGAGCGAACCCATTTTTAATTAAAAAAATATATATATTGTAATAAATTAACATTTAAAGTTTAAGTGTATAGGTGTGTAATAAATGTAATCCAGCTTAATTATTTTCTTATTACTTCATCGTGCTCCGACTCACCCTGCTCCCGTAGCCAGCCGGCGCATGATGACGTCGAGTTGCGGAAACCAGCCCGTCTTAAAATTACAATTTACTATCTCTTCTGAACACAATTGACTCGCTCCAGAGTTATTCAGATATTAGGTGAATTAAAATTAGAAGTAAGAAAATTTATATGTATAATTGACTTAACAATTTTCCACGTTATAAAAACGTATGAGTCACCAACTTCAACCCCAACAACAGTTCGCAAATGTCACTCATTTATTTAGATGATGTTATGGTTTGTTTTTGTTGATTTTTTTTTAAAGCGCTGAATCATTTTCGATGATATGGGACTACCTCTGGAGTATACTCTTTCGAACAAAAAAATAATTTTGAAAATCGGTCCATAATTGGCGGATATATCGGTGAACATACATTAAAAAAAATACATATAGTCGAACATAGAACCTCCTCCTTTTTTGAAGTCGGCAAAAAGAGCGACCCTTGTAGTTTCTTGTCTATTCTTCTCCTGAGGAAGACTACACCTTTGCGAATAGACGCAAAGTCAAAAATGCTAATGTAATTCACTATTTTGCTTAATGATTTATATTGATTTTGCTAATGTATTTTTATGACGTTTTCAAGCAGCACTTTGTATGTTCTATGAAATAAATATTTTTGACTTTGACTTTGAACGGACGATTACTGACAGAGATCAGGTGGTGTCGTTCGTGAGCGACTTAAGGTTAATGTTATACTCTTACTGTTTGTTGTTGAATAGATTACTTATGCATGATTCACAGCGTGAAATTATGTAACTGTTATAGCTTCACACTTAAATGAAACTATAAATTATTTTATCCTTCCATGCTGGACTGGAAGTAAAAGAAAGTTTTTTTACCGTGTGGTGATCGGTTGAGAATAACACCACCCCATTTCTTTCAGTGGGTGTCGTAAGAAACGACTAAGGAAACAAAAAAACACAAATGAGACCTGCCTCCTATTAATCCACCCCAGGCAACGACACCTCAATTTGTTCTGACTCAAATCTTGATCTATACTCTCCGAGGAAGACTGCACCTTTGCGAATAGGCATAGAGTCAGTAGGGTCAAAAGAACGAATGCGTATGTATGTGTTTAAATCGTTTAATGTATGTTTTTGTGTATTTCATTGTAATCTTGACTTGTTTTAAGTGGCATCCTGAATGTCCTATAAATTAAATATTTTTTCTATTCTATTCTATACAGTAGTGATTGTCTCTTTCTCTTACTATCAAAATGACAAAGACGACTGCTACTCAAGTATAGATCAGAGTCTTAGGAAGAAGAGGCGTGTGATATAATAATAAGCAATAGTAAGCAACTATAAAGGCATTTTCAAATCTAATAAACGATGATAATGGAAGCACTTTTGCACGCGTTTCGAAACCGCACTACTGTTTTACAATCAAGCGCTTGTTTTTAGTCAATTTGCTTATCTTATCGTCTAACAAAGGCGAGTTAGTAAGCGCGGAAATCGCTGCTCGTTCAATATTATTTTGCACACCGCGCTGTAACTTTGCATGAGGTTTTGCTGTTCTACGTTAAGTTGTTTTATGTTTCGCATTGGACTGGGTGATATATTGAACATGTGATTAATTCAATCCCTATTATTAATTCAATATTTTATTAACTGTGAAATACTAGGCTGTGCAAGTGTAACTGCTATTTTTTTAAGAGAGTTTTCCCGTCACTATTTCTGTAAGTTTTTGCTTCATTTTAACCCTGTCAGAAAAAGAGTTGTGTTATAGATTTGACGTGTGCATCTGTGTGTCTGTATGTGGCATTGTAACTCCTAAAAGAATGGATCGATTTCAATGCGGTTTTTTTTGTTTATAAAACGGACTTAGCAAATTTGAGCAAAATTAGAGTTATACAGGGTTACTTTTTAATCAGTACACAAATTTTTCTTACGGTGTCAGTAACGTTGATAGAACGTAAATAACACGGAAAAAAAATTTTTTTTTCCCAAAATTTTCATATTTTGATACCCCTTTTTAACGTCTTAGAGGATGAATTATGTAAAACGTAGAAACACGGGTGTCACAAATTGTGTTGAAGAGTACTATTACCAAGTTTCAAGTCAATTGGACGAAGTTTTTTTTTTCCATACAAAAAAAATTATTTATTTTCATGCTTCAGACGATCTAGCTTGAAATTTTTATATGAAACGATATAAAACAAAACAATACGGGTCTGTTAAATTTTCATAAAGTTTACGTACAAAAAATTTGTGTACTGATTAAAAAATAACCCTGTATAAGTGACGAATGTCGGGGAATTTTAATTTTTTTTAAGAGGGTAGAATAATAGCTTCGCGATTCTAGCGAAATAAGAATTTAGGAAAACATTTGCTATCGCTCGCGCGCTCAAGCTCCCGGCAACGCGTGCGACAGAGACCGTTGCAGCTCGCGATTGACAATAGGCACTTTTCTTGGTGAAATGTTCATTTCGGGAGAAAACGTTTTCCACTAACTAAATCATAACAGATCACATTGATTTTGGTGTCGATCGGTTCTGCGTAATATATTCTAGGTTTATAGATTTAGCTTTTAAAAATAAAATACATTGCTTTTTGTACATACAACAGACGGCTTAATTCGACAAAACTTTAATACAAAAATAACGTTATTTGAGGTGCCTATAAGTTTTAATTTAAAGCGAATTTTGAAAAATTGAAAAACTATAAACCTAGTGGTTCATTGTGTTAATAACATACTAAAAAATCATTCAGATTTGAAAATATTTAGAGGTGGAAATTTTTTTTCTCTTTTTGTATGGACGAGCACGTACTATTCTTCCCTCTTTTTTAGAGTTATAATTTTAATAAATCTTCTTCCTAGCGCTTAGTCCCGTTTCTCATTCGGGGTACGCTTGACCATGATCCAGGGTTCGGCAGGTCAAGTCATTACAGTGGAGCGACTGCCATCTGACCTCCGTAACCCTGCTAACAGGGGAAACTGCCCGGATTGGATTATGGTTACACATTCAGTCTCCTGAATATGCAGGTTTCCTCACGATGTTTTCCCTCACCGTAAGAGCATCGGTTAGTGTGCAACTAATGTACAAAACTCAGAAAATGAGTCATTGTTACATGGCGGCACTGGGGATCGAACTCGGTACCTCTCGTTTACGAGGCCGACTGCTAGTCGTCCTTATCGTGTAGGTATAGTCAAGTGTGCGGCGAACTTGGCTAACCCTGGTGTCAGAGTTTTCAAACCGCACAATGGCCTCTGATTTGGTTTAACGACTGTTGTCAATCGACAACAGCCGGGACCGACAGCTTAACGTCTCTCCGAAGCACGAAAACGGTCGTGATAAATTGCGACTTTTGGTCACCCATCAGGTCACCCCTGTGTACATTGCTAGCCGTTGCACTGGCTGGCGGCGGCAGGAGCCGGAGACTCGGCGTACGATGTAGGAAGAAAAACAATTGAGCAGGATTATATTTATTGGATTACACACTTAAACTTTTAACGTTAAGGCGACTACAGCACCCGATAAAGGCAGCACACATAGGAATAGTGCCATCTCCGACTCTTAACAGGCCTGGGCCGGCAGTGCGAACAGTGTCGATACACGAAGTTTACGGACTATGAAAGCGTGCGTGCGTAAAAACATGTTCGAAAGTTAGAAAAATGAGATTTATGGAAAGGTAACAGCTTAAATCGAAAAATGCGTTAACTACTTATCGAGAGTGTTCAGTCACGAACATTTTGATAGCAAATTCAAGTTCCTGTGTGCATTTTACTATCGTTTTTACAGCTTAAAAGATACACAATAGTGGGTATTTAGAGGTGACTTTGTGAGCTTTTTCTATCGAACCAAAAGTGCTGAATCATGTTTTCAGCAAACTACTTATCTAGTTATGTCCTGAATATTACCGCAGTATTTTTTTTTTCGATTTAATGCAGTGCGTCATGCTTATCTACGCATCATAAAATCGTAATTTAGGTGCTGTAGTCGCCTTAACTTACAAATATAGTATGCACTGTCGAAATGTAACCGAAGCATACAGGGTGTAAAGGACAGCTCAGAAAATACTTAAATGATGGAATCTACCCATAACTATCATCAGCTATAAGTAATTATTTTTTCCCGGAAACGTTACGGGACGTTTTCATTATTTACCTACTTTGTCTCTACGCCACTTATCCCCCCGCACCGCGCTGCTATCGGAGTGCAATGTACATTGCTGGTTTTCGTGTTTTACGTTGTTATGATTGTTTTTTATTGCAAAATGGAGTGTATTCTATTAAATAATAAAAAATGTAAACAGAAAATATTAAAAAAAAGAGAGAAAAAAAATGAAAATTTTCCGGGGAAAGATTCCACTGGAAAATCATTCAGATTACAAGTCTGGCTCATTGTCCTTGTTAAAAACGTAAGAGTCAAACCGATTTCAATCTCGAAAATGCCTATCAGCAGATAACCACAAACAAAAACGTCATCTAAATATATTATCTACATCTGCATCTATACTAATATTATAAAGAGGAAAGATTTGTATTTTTGTATGTAACGAACTCCGAAACTACTGGACTGATTTCAAAAATTCTTTCACCATTAGGATCAGTGGCGTAGCTACCGAAGGGTAGGCAGGGCAGTGCCCCGGGGCCCCTAAGCTCAGGGGGTCCCTCAGACTCTGACTTACAAACTATAAATTGAACTAGTGAACATCTCTCCCACATTCGGAAAAAAAAACAATTTCAGGAACGCGACTTTATGGCAACTTATAAAAAAAAAAGGAATTCCCAACAAGTCTCGAACATCTTTGTGTATTACGAGAAATCTGGAGTACGACAAATCTGAAATTTTTATTTTATTTTTTATTATAAGATGGGTTAACTCTTGACCTCAATCTTGACCATAAAGGTCAAAGATGAGGTCGACGATGGAGCGAGTTAACCCAGAAAATGCCTATAAAGGCACTGGTACTCCCACGCACCGACGGAACACAGCAAGCTGTTTGGCGTCGGACTTCGGTAGGAGGGTGGTCGCGAACCAGACGGCCTACCACACCGCATGAGACCATAGGACGACACCTCAGATTCAGAAAAAAAATGAAGTGTCTTTGCCTGGGATGGATTACTAGGAGGCAATACGACAAACCTGGAGTACGTCGAATTCTAAACACGACGAATACGGAACAAACGATTTTAAATAGTTTAGTTGGGGCTCTAGTTTATTTTTTGCCCCAGGGCCGGGTTACCTAGCTACGCCACTGATTTTTTGCCCCAGGGCCGGGTTACCTAGCTACGCCACTGATTTTTTGCCCCAGGGCCGGGTTACCTAGCTACGCCACTGATTTTTTGCCCCAGGGCCGGGTTACCTAGCTACGCCACTGATTTTTTGCCCCAGGGCCGGGTTACCTAGCTACGCCACTGATTTTTTGCCCCAGGGCTGGGTTACCTAGCTACGCCACAGATTTTTTGCCCCAGGGCCGGGTTACCTAGCTACGCCACTGATTTTTTGCCCCAGGGCCGGGTTACCTAGCTACGCCACTGATTTTTTGCCCCAGGGCCGGGTTACCTAGCTACGCCACTGATTTTTTGCCCCAGGGCCGGGTTACCTAGCTACGCCACTGATTTTTTGCCCCAGGGCCGGGTTACCTAGCTACGCCACTGATTTTTTGCCCCAGGGCTGGGTTACCTAGCTACGCCACAGATTTTTTGCCCCAGGGCCGGGTTACCTAGCTACGCCACTGATTTTTTGCCCCAGGGCCGGGTTACCTAGCTACGCCACTGATTTTTTGCCCCAGGGCCGGGTTACCTAGCTACGCCACTGATTTTTTACCCCAGGGCCGGGTTACCTAGCTACGCCACTGTTTGGGATGCTACATTTTCCCTGTGTAACATAGGCTACTTAATTTTCCCGAATTAAGTAGCCTATGTTACTCAGGGACAATGTAATGAAGTCCCAAGCGGAATGGTAGTGTTGTATGTTTTTTGTGTTTGTTTACTCTTTATATAGCGCGAATCAGTCAAAATCTGTCCTTTCGTTTAGGAGTTACGATGCCACAGACAGAAACACAGACGTACAAGTACACATGTCAAACTTATATAACACCCATCTTTTTGTCGACGACGATTAAAAACATCCACTCATGTAAAATTTACAATGTTATTAGTAAAATAATCAATCCGTTACGCAAAACTTATTTACGTTTACGTTAATTACGTTTTAAGAAGCTAATTACGTTTTGTAGACATTTTAATGTGTAACAAATCTGTAGAATTCCTCATTTTTAACCGACTTCAAAAAAGGAGGAGGTTCTATGTTCGACTGTATGTATTTTTTTATGTATGTTCACCGGTTTCTCCTCCAATTACGGACCGATTTTTGTTCGAAAGAGCCTCCAGAGGTGGTCCCATATAAATTTTATCGACAATAATTCAGCGCTTTTAAAAAAATTAACAAAAACAAAATAATACTACAAACCAGAACATAAAAAACCTCCCAGCTACATTCAAAATCCCGAACCAGTATCACTTACAGAACACTTTTTTTTCGGTAGGATTTTTTTTCCTTAACGTAAACACCACTCGGGTGCACCCCCCGAGCGCTACCCGCACCCCTCGCGTGCCTGGTGTAACTTACACCGTGTAAGAGTAATGTCTATGTTTAGGCAAAAAATTCCCATTGAAAAATATTTAAAAAAAAATTATTAATGTGTTCTTTGAGTAAAACTGGTTCAGGATTTTGAACACAGCTAGTAGGCTTCTTATAATAAGGAAGTCCCCGCCGCCGTCCACAGGCCTCTCTTCGAAACAGTGCTTAAGGTTTCACATTTTACATTTTTACATTTTACTTGTTGTACAGTCCTTTTAATTCGATATATAAGAATTACAACGCAAGAGCACATATCTTCAAGTTACGCGCGAAAAACGGTCTGCCAAAAGGGGCCGCGTAGTGCTGTTCCACACCGCGTGGACTGGTAGTGTTGTACCATTTGTGTCGTCAATCGATTTTCTCTTAAAAATGCTAACCACATTTTCTCCTTGTCCTCAGAGAGCCGGGTCAAGACCTTGTGGCCGTCCGCCTGTCAATACATGGCATGACTTGCATGTCGTGCGTCAAAAGCATAGAGAGCTCCGTCAAGGAACTACGGGGCGTACAGCACGTAAAGGTGAGGCACGGTCTACTCGAAAGACCGGTGGTCTACTCGAAAGACCGTTGGTCTTCTCGGAAGACCATTATTTCTACTCTTAAAACTGCCCATAACCAAACGATAATTCCATTTCCGTCTGTTGGGTTCAAGAAATTTTTAGGATAATGTGTGAGTGGTTGTGTGTGAATGAATGAATAAATGAATCGTTTATTTCTGCACACACAAAAAAAACTTACATTACTACATTATATTAAATTAATTGTGTGTATGTGTGAGTGCGTGTGTGTGTGTGTGTGCTTGCTTATGTGTGTTTGTATAAGCTTATGTAGTAATTTACACCTTAATAAAAATATATGATATTGTGAATATTTTATGACCTCGGACGGAAATGCAGACGCAGGCAAATATTTTTATACATTAAGTCTCATTAAATCTGTGGATGCAAATAATAACACAATAAAAAATAAGTTTATACCCTAGCGGTGTTAAATGTGAAAGGTGGTTATATCTTCGTGATCTACCCCCAGGTGGAGCTATCAGAAAAGGCGGGGTACTTCAGATATGATCCTCGCGAGTGCTCAGTGGAGCGGCTGCGCGCGCATATAGAGGACATGGGGTTCGAGGTGCCACTCGACCACGAGGAAGAAACCAGGTTACACACAAACACACACTATCTCACACACACACGATCACACATACTCACACAAAGTGTATTGATGATAATTGTGTATGAAATCTTTCCTTAGTAATATAAACGCGAAAGTTTGTTTGTATGGATGTTTGTTCGTCGTTCATTTTTTATCATGAGATGGAATAACTCTTGACCTCAATCTGGACCAAGGTCATAAATGAGGTCGACAATGGAGCGAGTTAACCCAGAAAATGCCTATTAAGGCACTGTTACTCCTTACGCACCGAAACACAGCAAGCTTTTTGGCGTCGGACTTCGGTAGGAGGGTGGTCGCGAACCAGACGGCCCTTCACAGAGCCTACCACACCGCATGAGACCATAGGACATAACCTCAGATTCAGAAAAAATGGAGGTGTCGTTACCCGGGGTGGATTACTAGGGGCAGGTCTCATTTGTGTTTCCTTAGTCGCCTATTACGACACCCACGGAAATAAATGGGGTGGTGTTATTCTCAACCGATCACCACACGGCGGAAATGCTCAAACGGCTGAACCTATTTTTATAATGGTATGGATATAGCTGACACTCTGGATTAACACATAGGCTACATAATTTTCCCAAATTCCCATGGTAACGAAGTCCCGGGCGGAAAGCAAGTTTAACAGAAAATCAGAGTGTTATAAGATGAAAATATGATGTAAGTGGTTGGAGGTTGTCAGCCTTTCGCCCACTATACACGGTGATAAAAAACCGCCTAGCTTTATTCAAAATCCTGAACAAGTATCACTCAAAGAACACAATGAGGGATTTTCTTTTTATTTTTTTTAAATTTTTCCCCAGTCGCCGGATAGATGGCGCTAAACTATGTACGTTACTGCAAGGAACGGAACGTTAAATTATTTTTGATTAATTCACTTGAACGTAATTTTGAGATCATAAAACGAAACGTTATAGTCATATCACATCAATATCACGTCTACCATACGTAGTTAGGCGATTTTACGAAAACAACGAAAAAACAAAACTGAATTATAACAAAGCGCGAGAAAACTAGGATGATTGGAAAGCCAAAACAAACTCAGAATATTTGATGCAATGTTTTTCTACAAGCCTTTTGGCTTTGGCACTTAGACGGCACTTAGTAACGGAGTCAGTTCAGCGCCATCTAGAGAGCTCTGGGGAACTACTTTTTTTTTTTAATACCCAAAAAGAAAACCTCCCATTATGAAAAAAAAAAAATTAATATTTTTCAATGGGAATACCTAGTTCATTTTTTGCCTAAACGTAGACATTACTGCCGGTTTGGTCGAGTGGCGGCCGGTTTGGTCGAGTGGTAGTGACGCTGCCTCTTGATCGGTGGGTCCTGGGTTCGATCCCCAGTCGGGGTAAACATTTGTGTGAAAAGCAGATGTTTGTTCTCGGGTCATGGGTGTTTGTATTTGTCTATATGTGTGTTCTGAGGGACCCACGACACAAGGGAAGACCTTAGTGTGGGCCTTTGAGTGTGTAGCGTTTATTTATTTATTTATTACTCCTACACCAGGCACGCGAGGGGTGCGGGTCGCGCTCGGGGGGTGCACCCGAGTCGTGTCTACGCTACGTTTAGGAAAAAAAATTCCCACTGAAAAAATAAAAATAAAGTGATACTAATAATAAATAAATAAATAAATAATAAACGCTACACACTCAAAGGCCCACACTAAGGTTTTCAATTGTGTCGTGGGTGCCTCGGAAGATACATAAAGACAAACACAAACATCCATGACCCGAGAACAAACATCTGCTTTTCACACAAATGTTTGCCCCGACTGGGGATCGAACCCAGGACCCGCCGATCAAGAGGCAGCGTCACTACCACTCGACCAAACCGGCCGTTTGATACTGGTTCAGGATTTTGAATATAGCTAGGTTTTTTTTTCACCCTGTATTGTATACGCTCGTTCGTTCACGCCTATAATCCCAATCGGGGAGGTAAAGCATTGGTAGTTCTTGAACTACTTGATGCCACATTTGACATTCATTCAGAGGGTTATAAGATGAAATATACACATCAACGCGGTCTAGGGATATTGTACGATTTTTCATACAAAAGAGGTCTGTTTGAGAAGCTATAATAGCATACTCGAGATACATGGAGGGCTATAATTTTCAGACGAGCAAGTGCTAAACCTGAATTTTCAATTCTAATCAATAAATTTTGTTTCACTTGAAATTTGTGAAAACGTGACGGAAACGAAAACGAAAATGCACTTTTTGCCTGCTTTTTGTATGAAAGTATTCGAATTTACGCAATTTTTTTTTCATTTTCGTCACGTTTTCACAAATTTCAAGTAAAACAAAATTTATTGATTAGAATTTAAAATTAAAAAAGAATAGCGCTCCATCTATCTCGAGTATGCTTTTGTAGCTTCTCAAACAGACCTCCTTTGTATGAAAAAATGGTGCAATATCCCTAGACCGCGTTGATGTGTATATGATGGTGACAGGTGACATCCTTTCGCCAACAAAACCCTCGCGTCCCACCCCACTTAGGCGCCATTTATTTATTACCTACATAAGACTGTTTTCGCTAGTTTTTTACCCCTCCCCCCATTATAAGCTAAAATAAGAATAGGCGGACTCCCTCCCCCCTGTTTAATATTGATTACGTAAGAATCTAAAGGAAAAAATGAATACACGTTTGGTTTGTTTTAATGTTTATTTTTCAAAGTAACAATTTTTAGAAATGTTTGTTTGTACTTACAAGGGTACTAATCATTTTCATTTTTTGGTAGTAATAAACTTTGGTTTTGATCATTCATTTTCACCTAAATATCTTAGGGGCCGTCCACATATTACGTCATGCAAAATTTCGACTTTTCGTCCACGCCCTTCCCCTCTAAATCGTCTTACGTAACAAATGAATGGCCCCTTACTGACTTTTCCAGTATGCCTGGGAAGAATAGCCAGCTGGCACGTTTATTTTCTTTTACTATAAGTCCAGCATGGAAGTGCAAATATAGCATTTCGTAAGGAAGAGCTGATCATCTCTCTTTTTTCTGTTTCCAGAAATCTCCTACCAAAAGAGATCCCGACTGATCTCCTGATCGATATGTCGGGGCCGCAGGACAGTGAGCTTGTACTGTCTGTGATTGGGATGACGTGTCAGTCCTGTGTCAACACTATCGAAGGTAAGGCTTGAAAGACCATGGTCTACTGGAAAGACCACATGGTCTACTCAAAAGACCACGGTCTACTCAAAAAACCTCATGATCTACTCAAAATACCACGGTCTACTCAAAAGACCTCATGATCTACTCAAAATGCCACGGTCTACTCAAAAGGCCACATGGTCTACTCAAAAGACCACGGTCTACTAAAAACACCACGGTCTAATCGAAAAATTGACAGTCTATTGGAACCAGTAGTCTATTAGAATCTCCTCATCGACATGTCGGGCGGGCCACAGGACAGTGAGCTTGTACTGTCTGTGATTGGGATGACGTGTCAGTCCTGTGTCAACACTATCGAAGGTAATAGAAATAGAAAAAATCTTTATTTTATAGGGCATTCAGGATGCCACTTAAAACAAGTCAAGATTACAATGAAATACATACAAACGTACATTAAACGATTTATACATACATACGCATTCGTTCTTTTGACCCTACTGACTCTACGCCTGTTCGCAAAGGTGCAGTCTTCCTCAGAGAAGAACAGGCAAGAAACTCTGAGGTTGCTCTTTTAAATCGCATTACAAATTTTCTTATTTACTAATTTTAACTAAATCTGAAATAACTCTAGAGCTGAGCAGTTTATTCCCATGGCTGTCTGTCTGATAGATAATCAGAAATTTTGTAATAGCCCTTTTTACAAAGTTTTTGTTTAATTACTGTCTTAAATTTGTCCAAAGGTAAATTTTGAACACACATGGGAATCTAATTATAGAAACGTATACATTGACCCATAAAAGAGTTTGTGACCTTGTCACGTATACGGGCTGAGTTGTTCAGTTTCATGGACTGATAACCCACCCTAGAGGTTGAAAGAGATTTACCTAAAGCCCTTTATACTTGAGTAGCATTCGCCTTTGTTATTTTGATAGTAAGAAAAAGAGACAGTCACTACTTAAGTATAGACTTCCTTAAGTATAGCTACATGACTTCCCGAATTCTCACGAGAACGAAGGCCCGGATAAAAAGCTAATACCACGTTATTTTTTAATTAGTACGCAAATTTTTTGTACGTTAACTTTATAAAATTTAACAGACCCGTTTTTTTTTGTTTCATATCGTTTCATATAAAAATTAGCATAAAAATAAATCAAAATTTTTGTATGAAAAAAAAAATCGTCCAATTGACTTGAAACTTGGTAATAGTACACTTCAACACAAGTTGTGACAGCCGTGTTTCTGCGTTTTACAAAAATCATCCTTTAGGACGTTAAAAAGGGGTATAAAAATCTGAAAATTTTGGAAAAATATATTTTTTTCCTTCTTATTTACGTTCTATCAAAGTTCCTGACGTAAGATTAAAAAGTCACTCTGTAGATAGAACAACAATAAATAACACAAGACTTATAACTTCCAGGAACCCTGAAAGAGATCCCCGGCGTAATATCAGCATCAGTAAGTCTATCAGAGGCCACGGCGACCATCCAGTTCACCCCGGGGGCTGTCTCCGCTAAACATCTGGCCGATGCGGTGTACGCTCTCGGGTTCGACGTGTCTATATTATCTGTGGACGGGGAGAGACATCATGGTGAGCACATACACATATATACACACACATACAAGCACGCATGCACGCACACACGCACGTACGCACGCACGCACTCACGTACGCACGCCCGCACGCAAGCACGCACGCACACAGACGCGACATAGTCACGCAAGCAGATCAGGTATGACTACAATTTGATTCTGAAGGCGGGTAAGAGTAACTTCACGCTATAATATCCATTGCGGGGTGTACAGAAAATCATAGAATCTTGACCTTTAGGACCAGTTTTGCAGATAACGTTTTTACCGAATCCTGCAGAAGTAAGCGTGAATAATGGCGATCAATTTTTAAAAATTTCAAAATGTTATAACATTTAATGCAATTCTGTAAAAACTGAACCTGCAAATAGTAGTCATAGGCAAACCTTACCCTTTCCCCATACCTTTCACCATAACAATCATCATCTATGTTTAAAAAAAGGAGTGATAAAAAAAATGTGAATCTACAAAACGGAACTTCGTTTAAAAAACTCATATGCTTAAAAAACAGCTGTTTTAGTTTAACTCCTTTTTTAAACATAGCATTACCATCATCATCTTCATCAATTTCTTCATCTTCACCCTAAATCTTCATCTCCGCAGATGATGATGTTAAGAAATGTGATAGCACAGACGATGAAGATTACACAGATGGAGATTGTGATGCAGGTGATGACGCGGATGATGAATGCGATGATGATAATTGTGATTGTGGCGGCGGTGACGAAGAAGAGGACCGAAATGATAGTGAAGATTACACGGATGAAAATTGCGATGAAGATGAAGAAATGAATGAAGATGATACAGAAGGTGCGGGTAGCATAGGGCTGGATTAACGATAGAATCTTTTAGGGAGGCCTATATGTATACAGCGTCGTCTTGTCATATAATATTATCTTATATAATATAAAATTGGAGGTACTGATTCACTGACTCATCAACGCCCAGCCCAAACCCTTAGACCTAGAAACCTGGCAAAAATGTGTCTTTTATGACGTAGGCAAGCACTGAGAAAAGATCTTTCGAAATTCAATCCCTAAGGGTCAACTCACACCGCGCCGCGACGCGAAATTACAAGTGAGAGTTTACAACACGTTGCGCCGCGGCGTTCTCAATGAAATGTTTATCTTTCCATGTAATAAATAAAGTTAAATTTTGAGTAGCTATATTCGCAACGTCGCGTCGCGTCGCGTCGCGGTGTGAGCTGACCCTAAGGATGTTTAATGGGGTTTCAAAGTTATGATGAAGAAAACAATTTTTTTAGATATTTTGACTCGAAACTTCGTCGAAATATACTTGAAACAAATAAACAGACACGTGTTTCGCGATTTTCGAAAATCGTCCCCTAGGGGGTCAAGAATAAAATGGGTGACTAAAAGAGTTCTTTGCGCGAGCGAAGCCACGGGGAAAAGCTAGTTAAAGTTAAAGCTTCTTCAGATGTGGCGTTGTCCTTGTTTACGTCAACAAAACGGAAAGCGACAGTATGATACTTTTTTAAAATCTGATTTAACAAAAGAAAACGAGGCTTTAGATCACATACGTGTCTATGCCAGCCCGTGATGCACTCATTAAATGAGCACATCACAAAGCGATATAGCTGGAAAGCTTCAGGAGCTAGTGGAACAGCTAGCCTTATATTAACTTCTCCATTTTGGAGTACTCCTGTACCTAAAAACTTGACTCCATTGACTCTGGTAAGGTCACACTCAACCAAAAAGTGTCATAAATCCTCGGTCTTTTTACAACACGATATGAATACTTAAAAAAAGCATTAACTTTAATGGACATCTATGCAACTGGACATTAGTGAGTGGTCTTCCCCGTTTTATGATAATATACCGTGAAGTTACTCGTAAAACTACAGCCAATCTTCATTTTCACCCCCTATAAAAAAGAGCGGTAAGTATATTAAAAGTGTATCTATGTACACACATCAACACGGTCTAGGGATATTGCACGATTTTTCATACAAAAGAGGTCTGTTTGAGAAGCTATAAAAGCATACTCGAGACACATGGAGGGATAAAATTTTCAGATGAGTAAGTGTTAAACCTGAATTTTCAATTCCAGTTAATTAACTAAATTTGTTTAAATTGAAATTTGTTAAAACGTGACGGAAACGAAAACAAAATTGCACTTTTTTTCTACTTTTTGTATGAAAATGGTGGAATTTGCGCAATTTTTTTTTCATCTTCGTCATGTTTTCTCAAATTTCAAGTAAAACAAAATTTATTGACTAGATTTAAAAATCCAAGTTTAGCACTTACTCGTCTGAAAATTCTAGCCCTCCATGTATCTCGAGTATGCTTTCATAGCTTCTCAAACAGGCCTCTTAAGTATGAAAAATCGTGCAATATCCCTAGACCGTGTTGATGTGTGTATAATAATTAATTAGCTAGCTAATTTTATCACTTATTTAGTTAAAATTGGTTCATCCGTTTAGGTAATCAACTCTTTATCTGCTTTAATGTATTTTCTCTTTATTTCAGATTCAATAGTAACACAAACGAAAACGGAGGAGGGGTCAGGAGACCTGGTCAAACCGGGCGGTGTGGGCACACCAGTAAAGAGCTCATTAAGTAATGTAAGAATTTTTATTTTATTTTTTAAACGACTTAAAAAAACCGGCCAAGTGTAAGTCGGACTTGCGCACGAAGGGTTCCGTAACATTATCTATAAAAAAGGAGCATGTAATCTTGACTTATTTTAGGTAGTGTCCTGAATGTCCTATAAAATAAAGATTTTTTTCTTATTCTATTCAGGAGTGCCTTTATAGGCATTTTCTGGGTTAACTCGCTCCATCGTCGACCTCATCTTTGACCTTATGGTCAAGATTGAGTTCAAGAGTTAATCCATCTTATAATAAAAAAAAGACCTACAATAAACAACTAGACATCCAATCGCGCTCAAAAAGTGTCCGCGGCAAATGAATGCCCATCACGCCGATCGGGCATTCTTTTTGCTAGGTTTTCTCACTCTTTCATTCTTTCGTTCAGATCTTTTATCCTGCTCACTCATCCGTCAGTTCGTTCGAAAGCTCGGACAGTTTTTGGTTAACATTTCTTTGGTTTGGGTATCTAATAATAATAAATAATAATAAACAATAAACGCTACACACTCAAAGGCCCACACTAAGGTTTTCCCTTGTGTCGTGGGTCCCTCGGAACACACATAAAGACAAACACAAACACCCATGACCCGAGAACAAACATCTGCTTTTTACACAAATGTTTGCCCTGACTGGGGATCGAACCCAGGACCCGCCGATCAAGAGGCAGCGTCACCTACCACTCGACCAAACCGGCCGTCTAATCTAGTTGTTTGATTGTATAACAATGATTCTATTCTATTGAAAAGGGATTTTGACAGTGTTTGATTTTATGAATTATTGTATGTGAAACAAAAAATAATGCTAGAAATATATTAATATATCCAAAAACAGTATTAAAAATTGGTTTATAAATGAACAAGTTATTAGCATTTATATTATGGTAAGGACTAGCTATCTCGTTTTGTGGGGAGAGCTAGCTATCTCGTTATTGCCTACACAAACAAATGCCGGTGACGTCACATGCCAGTAGGTGCATCTCTTTTTCGTTGTTTGACAGTTTCCCCCTCTATTGAAATTTAATAGCTTGTAACTTTTTTATTTCTCAATAGTTTTCAAAAATAATTTCGGTTTCGGGTTTTGGATTCAGTTCCTTTTTAAGATAAACAATTTAAAAAAATGAGTCAACAAACCTATTGGTGTAGAAACGCTCGTAGCCCAGTGGTTCTCACTGATCTGAACAAATCAGTGAGGTTAAGCAACGTATAAGGGGCAGGGAACCTGATGGGTGACCAAAGTGGCAATTTGTCACGAGCGTTTCCGTGCTTCGGAGGACACGTTAAGCTGTCGGTCCCGGCTGTTGTCGATTGACTACAGTCGTTAAAACCAAGTCAGAGGCCATTGTGCGGTTTGAAAACTCTGAGTCCAGGGTTATTCAAGTTCGCCACACACTTGACTATACCTACACGATAAGAAGAAGATCCCTATTGGTTGCAGGGCACGTCCCCCCCCTCGTCCGAGCTGGAGTTCGCTCGCTGCACGCTAGAAGTGCGCGGCATGACGTGCGCCTCGTGTGTGGCCGCCATCGAGAAACACTGCGGGAAACTATTCGGTAAGGCTTTTTTAGAATTACTTTTGTTTTTAACCGACATCAATAAAGAAGGAGGTTCTATATTCAACTGTATGTCTTTAACTCAAACTCAAAAGTGTTTATTTCATTGAACATACAGGGCTTTAGGTATATCTCTTTCAACCTCTCAGGTGGTTAATCAGTCCATGAAACTGAACAACTTCCCCAAGGAACATAGGTCAAAATACGACAAAAAATTTTGATCTCCCATACAAAATAAGCTGATGAAGTTTATATGGGAACTCAATTTTTTTTTCGTATTTTGACCTATGTTCCTTGGGAAAGTTGTTGAAAGAGAGATACCTAAAGCCCTGTATAAAATGTTGCTTGAACACGTCAATATAGTGAATTACATTAGCACTTTTAACTTTACGCCTATTCGCAAAGGTGCAGTCTTCCTCAGGAGAAGAATAGGCAAGAAACTCCGAGGGTCGCTCTTTTTAAGTCAATCATATAAATTTTCTTACTTCTAATTTTAATTGACTTGTATATTTCCTTAAATGTAGTGTACTCTGTTTTATCAACAAAAATTACAAGCAAACGAAGTTGCGGACATCAGCTAGTTATTAATAAAAATAAAGTTGGTAGCTGGCACATTCTAAGTTTTTCTTTCACTCCCAATCCAGCAAGAAATTATAAGTTACTAGCATCCTGCTCGGGACTTCGTTCCCGTAGGAATTCGGGAAAATTATGTAGCCTTTGTTACTCAGGGATAATGTAGCATTCTAATGGTGAAAGAATTTTTCAAATACAGTAGTTTCGGAGATTATTCGTTACATACAAAAATACAAATCTTTCCACTTTATAATATTAGTATAGATTTATGATGATAACACGCAAAGTTAAACATACTAATGCAAAACTAATGCAACATACTAATGCAATAAAAAAACAAAGGCATAATATTAAATTAAAAAGGTCTTGAAAAATTTTGTTATGATATTTTTTCATTACTATGATGAATAAACCCATCCATTCAAACGTAAATAATAATGGCAGTAGTAGAGCGGGCGAGCGGGGAGTGGCCGGCTTCAAGTGATAGAGAACCATTCCTTTATCTTTAAATGGAATTTTTTTTTGCTAAATTTTATTTTAAGATAATTAAATTTTATGTTGTTTTTTGGAATACTATTAACCTATACAATAACGTCTTTGAAGGAAAGTCACTAATAAATTAGGACCTTATATGTATTATCAATATAATTAGTGAAGCGTTAAAGTAGATATTATTAGTTAAAATTCCGTATTGCGCAAGTACGCCGATCATGCGATTAGTCTCCTTTCGTTTCTCTCGAGGGTTAGCTGGAAGAAATCTCTCTAAGGGATAAGCTCGCCTTTGTACATACTTTTCTTTGTATCTATCTCTTTTGTTTTGTAATTTTCATTATGTCATATTATGTGCAATAAAGTGTTAACATACATACATATATTAATATTATAAAGAGGAAAGATTTGATTGTTTGTTTGCATTGAATAGGCTCCGAAACTACTGGACCATTTTAAAAATTCTTTCACTATTATAATCCTATATTATCCCCGATGAACATAGGCTACATAATTTTCCTGAATTCCCACGGGAACGAAGTCCCGTGCGGAAAACTAGTATGAAATAAAGCTATTTTTACCCGACTGCGCGACGCAAAGGAGGGTAATGTGTTTATCAGCCTATGTATGTATGTTTGTACCTTTGTTGCAATATTTAGATACAACGCGTAGGCCGATTTTGATAAATGATACGTCGTTAGATTCGTCATAACAGCGCGAGTGTCATAGAAAGTTTAAAAAAATTTAAAAAATCAAAATGGCCGATTATGGACGCCATAATGTGAAAAATAAAAAAAATAAAAATCGACAAATGTCAAGTGGGATATCATTGAATAGGTATTAAAAAATTATTTATAGGTTTCTCATATCGTTTTTCAATCAGAATTACCGTTTAGGTTCTATAATTGACTTTGACAATCAAATAATAATAATAATAATATATCGTTTATTTCGGGTAACTGTGACCCATAAGTTCTAATTACAAATTCAAATACATAATTCAATTAAACAATTTAAATATAGATCCATAGCTCTTAACATGGAGTTTGTTTTACAGTCTTGACTGTAACAATTGTAATTTTTTTTCGCAGGTGTAAATACAGTTCTTATAGCCTTATTAGCAGCGAAAGCAGAAGTAAAATATGATCCTCAGAAAATAACAGCTCAAGACATAGCAGCTTCTATAACAGAGCTTGGGTTCCCAGCTGAAGTGTTGAGCGAATCAGACTGTTCTGGACAGAAGGACCTGCAACTCAATGTATGTACAACACTTTGAAACTTCATTGCTAACTCCTTGTGATTTCTGTAATCCTGGTACATTTTGTACTGAACTTACTAATAAATTGCTTATTCTTTCTTTTTTACTTGATCTATACTCTTTCAACCTCTCTGGTGGTTAATCAGTCCATGAAACTAAACCACTTCCCCAAGGAATTTAGGTCAAAATACGAAAAAAAACATTTGAGTTCCCATACAAACTTCATCAGCATATAGCGCATTTTTTATGGGAGATCAAAATTTTTATTCGTATTTTGACCTATGTTCCTTGGGGAAGTTGTTCAGTTTCATGGACTGATTACCCACCCGAGAGGTTGAAAGAGAGATACCTAAAGCCCTGTATTGTCTCTTTATCTCACTACGCTTTATCGTCTTGTAATTTCTGATTTCCTAGTACTTTTTGTACTAAACTTACTAAGCCGTATTAGAACGCGACTCAGACTCTGATCTATTTAGGTAGCAGTCGTCTTTGTCATTTTAATAGTGAGAGAAAGAGACAATCAGTATTTAAGTGTAGATCAAGACTTGAGTCTCCTTCTGTAGGGCCTTAGGGTTCCGTAGAAAACTGCGAATAAATTGCTCAGATCCAGAGTTATTCAGATGTTAAGGCCTGTTACAGAAGGTCAAGTCTTTATCTATACTTAAGTATTCATTCGAATAACTACTACTCTTTACGAGTTAACTTGAGACCTGGGCCGACGACGTCATCTTCGGTGAACGGTGTTCAAAATGATAAAATATCGAAAAATATATGCAAAGTTATCATATACACATCAACACGGTCTAGGGATATTGCACGATTTTTCATACAAAAGAGGTCTGTTGGAGAAGCTATACAAGCATACTCGAGATACACGGAGGGCTAGAATTTTTAAACAAGCAAGTACTAAACCTGAATTTTCAATTCTAGTCAGTAAAATGCAGTTGCTCAGAAATGTCCCCGTAACATGGCCACGGAGTGTACATTTACGTACCCCATAAAACACATGTCATGTTATGTAATTTTGAAATGAAAAGAAGATCATGAAAAGAAAAAAAATATTTGAACTAATGAGCAAATAACCCATTTTTCATATACCAAAATTCAACGTCAGTGGCTATTCTGTGATCCAGTAAAGTTATTTTTTTTTAATCAAATGATGCATAAAAAGTTAGCAAAAAGTGAATAAATTACTGACAAAAATGTATGACGCAATAAAGAGTAGCTGATTTGATAATTCAGTGACCCTTTTGACAAAGTGAGAGTTATACTTTTTTCATAAAGCTTCATACTAACTGTATAAAATGACACCGAAGAGTTTTTTATGCCTGACAAAATAATTATTTCTGACGAAAATATTGATTTTCAGTGAAATAAAATATATAAGTAAATTATTAATTTTACTTTTTCAATAAAACTAATCTGATTTTTTATTTTTTTTATTTTTTGTAGGCGCAATTGGCATTTTATTTAATTAGCCTTTGCCTGATAATTGAGGAAAAATATTTTGCTCGCCGTTGTTTTGCCCGCCATTTGAAATTATTTGTTCAACAAAATCATTTTTGTGTTATAAAAATGTTAAATCTTTCATGTTTTGTGTAGTTTTTGACAACTTTTTTTTTTAGTTTCGTTTCCTCGGCTACTGTATCGTAAAACGTTAAACAATATACGTGCCTTAGGTAATGTGTAACTGGAGCCCTATAAAACAGTACCTACGACACTAGTATCGTTAATAACTATTATCATTTTGCACACCGTACACCAAAAATGACGTCGACGGCCATCTCAAGTTAACTCGTACGGGTTAGCAACGAGTAGGGTTATGGTTCAAATAACCCTATAAATCTTCTAATAACCCTGTACCTTTCGTTGTTTCAGATAAAAGGCATGACTTGTTCGTCATGTGTAAACAAAATAGAAAAAAGTGTACTTAAGCTAACTGGCGTGTCTTCGTGTTCCGTGGCACTTACTACTTCTAAGTAAGTTCACGTTTTTTTGTATTTTATAGGGTTTTTTACCAATAAAATGTAGTGTTTTAGAATAAATAATTTAATTTCATTGTAATGCGATTTAAAAGAGCACTCCTCGGAGTTTCTTGCCTGTTCTTCTCGGGGGAAGACTGCACCTTTGCGAATAGGCGTAGATTCAGTAGGGTCAATAGAACGAATGCGTATGTATGTATTTAAATCCTTTAATATATGTTTATTATGTACCTATTTCATGTAATCTTGACTTGTTTTAAGTGGCATCCTGAATGTCCTATAAAATAAAATCTATTCTATTCTTTTCTAGCAACTTTCCCAAATGAACTAATGAAATTCTATTTAAAAAATCGTCTTCCCATTCAAAAGCAAATCATCTGATCTCAAAAGTTGTATAGAGGGGCACGTTTATTTTTTAAAGATTTATTTTTTTGACTATTTTCTTATCCTTGGGAACATTGTTTCATAGGGTGACTCACCTTGTAAAGTCTTGCTAACTAATTAACAGTCTTAATTTAATACTTAAACGGGTCTAAATTCGCAATTCAAAATACGAAAAAAAATTTTGATCTCCCATACAAAATATGCTGATGAAGTTTGTATGGGAACTCAAATTTTTTTTTTCGTATTTTGACCTATGTTCTTCCTTGAGGAAGTTGTTCAGTTTCATGGACTGCTTTACCACCCGAGAGGTTGAAAGAGAGATACCTAAAGCTTTATTTTTATTCCCGACGTTTCGACGCGGTTGCACGCGCCGTGGTCACGGATAGCCTAGTATACTTATATACGCGAATTGAAACCCCTTTTAGTATTAAATTATGTGTTAATTGAAAGCTTGCCCATAGATATAACTAATTTCATAAATCCACAGGGCCCATATAAAATACAATGCGGAACAAGTGGGCGCGCGGACGATATGCGATGCGATCAACAACCTGGGGTTTGAGGCGTCAGTCATTGGACCACACAACAGAGGGACCACCAACTACTTAGAACATAAGTAAGTTGAATGAATGAATGAATTGTTTATTTCTGCACACAAAAAAAAACTTACATTACTACATTATATGTATATTAAATTAATTGATTTAAAAATTGAAATTACAAATTAAAAATTAGAGCATATAAAAAAAATTGAATTAAAATAAAAAAAGTAAATGAACATCTTACATAAATAAAATAAAACAGAAGGAAATGTGCTGCAGAAACAGTTCGTAAACACTTATTTCTAGGTCTACTTCTTCTTACCAGCCCATATACGTCCCCACCTCAGGGCGCGGACCTCCCTTCGAAACACGAAGGGGATTTAGTCCATAGTCCACCACGCGCCCACAATGCGGGTTGGTGGACCGCTTGTCATTCGAAAACGAATTTTCTTAGACGTACGTGTTTCATCACGATGTTTTCCTTCACCGTTGAGTAAGTGATAATTAGAAATCCGTACATAAATCCGAAAAGACGAATTTAGTTGTACAGGCCTGCACCAGGATTTGAACCCGCAATCTTCCGGTTGCAAGTCTGGCTTATTAGCAACTGGGCTATCGCCGCTACACTAAAGGTCTACGTTAAAAAAAAACTTATTACCACAAATATTGTAGTGATTCATGTAAAAATACCTTATTTTATGTATTGAGTGGTAAAATAAAGTGTGAAAAAAAAGAGGTACAAGACAAAGCGTTAAGATTATCAAGATTTTTAGTATACTTTTTATTTTTAACCGACTTCAAAAAAGGAGGAGGTTTCTCAATTCGACCGTTTTTTTTAAATGTATGTCCGCGGATAACTTCGTCGTTTATGAACCGATTTTGATTATTATTTTTTTGTTGGAAAGGGAGTATCCCAAGGGTGGTCCCATGGTAAGGAAACCAGGATCTGATGGTGGAATCCTGAAGAAATTGAGGGGAAACTCTCGAAAAAATTGTCTTTCTGACTAGTGTGTTCCTTAATATTATTCAATATAAAGAGTTTTAAAGCCCTATTATTGTCAATAGATATTTACTTTTAACTATTTTTGGGATTGAAGTCGGCGACTCTTACGTTTTTGACGTGGAAAATTATTAAATACATTATCACTTATCAGTTAAATAAACCGTCCCTTTACCAAACTATCCACAGAGAAGAAATAAAAAAATGGCGGACGGCGTTCCTAATATCCCTACTATTCGGCGGGCCGTGCATGATAGCCATGGCGTACTTCATGGCGCGCATGTCTCAGAGCCACAGCGCCAAGGACATGTGCTGCGTCGTGCCCGGGCTCAGCGCAGAGAACCTGGTTATGTTCCTACTGGCTACTCCGGTGCAGGTAATAATCAAATACTAATGACTCACTCAAATATACAAATGACTCACTCAAATATACAAAAGACTCACTCAAATATGTGCAGGTAATAATCAAATACAAATGACTCACAAAAACATAGGAAGACTCTCTTAAATATTAAAAGATTCACTCAAATATACAAATGACTCACTCAAATATACAAATGACTCACTCTAATATACAAAAGACTCACTCAAATATGTGCAGGTAATAATCAAATACAAATGACTCACAAAAACATAGGAAGACTCTCTTAAATATTCAAAGACTCACTCAAATATACAAATGACTCATTCAAATATATAAAAGACTCACTCAAATATACAAAAGACTCACTCAAATATACAAATGACTCACTCTAATATACAAAATACTCACTCTAATATACAAAAGACTCACTCAAATATACAAACGACTCACTCAAATATACAAATGACTCAAACTAATATACAAAAGACTCAAATATATAAAAGACTCACTCAAATATACAAATGACTCACTCTAATATACAAAATACTCACTCTAATATACAAAAGACTCACTCAAATACACAAACGACTCACTCAAATATACAAATGACTCACTCAAATATACAAAAGACTCACTCTAATATACAAATGACTCACTCTAATATACAAAATACTCACTCTAATATACAAAAGACTCACTCAAATATACAAACGACTCACTCTAATATACAAAAGACTCACTCAAATATACAAACGACTCACTCAAATTTTCCATAGACTCACTCAAATATACAAAAGACTCACTCAAATACACAAACGACTCACTCAAATATACAAATGACTCACTCAAATATGCAAACGACTCACTCAAATATACAAATGACTCACTCAAATATACAAAAGACTCACTCAAATATACAAAAGACTCACTGAAATACATATAGCAGTAATTCACTCTACATATAGTAGTAATTCACTCTACATATAGTAGTAATTCACTCTAAATACAAACCCATTGAAAAATGTTTCAGTTTATCGGTGGGTGGCATTTCTACAAGCAAGCATACAAAGCACTCAAGCATGGCACCTCTAACATGGATGTACTTATCTCTATGACTACTACTATTAGGTGAGTACGAGGATCGATCAGTAAGGTTAAGCTACATTGACTTTATTTTCGGTTAGGGCAGACATTTGTTTTCTCAGATGTTTGTTCTCGGGTGTTCTTGTCCGTCTTTGTGTCTGTTCCAAGGCAAAGACAGACTCGAACAATCCATGACAATTAAAAAAATCAGAGTGAAGTTACTTTGCGTATGCTAGGTCAACAAGTTTAGGCAAGTTCGTCTTCGTTTTCACTTTTTTAAATCCCTACTAATCCCTTCTAATATTATAAATGCGAAAGTAACTCTGTCTGTCTGTTACGCTTTCACGCCTAAACCACTGAACCGATCTTGATGAAATTTTGTATACAGATAGACTAAAGCTTAGAAAAGGACATAGGCTACTTTTTATCCCACAGTTGGGCACGATATAACCTGTAGTCCACGCGGGCGGAGCCGCGGGCGGAAAGCTAGTATTATAAATGCGAAAGTTATTCTGTCTGTCTGTCACACTTTCACGGCTAAACTACTAAACCGATTTTGATGAAATTTGGTACATAGATAGATTAGACCTAGAGAAAGGACATAGGCTACATTTTATCCCACAGTTGGGCACGATATACTCTAAAGTCCACGCGGGCGGAAAGCAAGTGTCCTTTAGAATAAAGATTATCCTATTCTAGTAATAAAAAGATTAATAAACTTTGTATTTATTTTTCAGCTACGTATACTCCTTAGCTGTGGTGATAGCGGCAATGGTGCTTCAAAAGGACACCAGCCCGATGACTTTCTTCGACACCCCGCCTATGTTACTAGTGTTTGTGTCTTTAGGCAGGTGGCTGGAGCATATCGCTAAGGTAAGGCCGGCTTTTGACCATACAATTCCTAAATTTCATTAGGTATCCCTCTTTTAACCTCTCGGGTGGTTAATCAGTCCATTAAAAAAATTATTGATCTCCCATACAAACTTCATCAGCATATATTGTATAGGAGATCAAAAATTTTTTTTCGTATTTTGAATATGTTCCTTGGGGAATTTTTTCAGTTTCATGGACTGATTAACCACCCGAGAGGTTGAAAGAGAGATACTTAAAGCCCTGTTTAAAATAGGGATGTTGACAATTTTTTTTTATTGTTTATCTTGAAAAGGAACTGAATCCAAAACCCAAAACCGAAATAATTTTTGAAAACTATTGAGAAATAAAAAAGTTTCAAGCTATTAAATTTCAATAGAGGGGGAAACTGTCAAACAACAAAAAAGAGATGCACTCACAGACATGTGACGTCATCGCCATTTGTTTGCGTAAGTAAAAAAGAGATAGCTAGCTCTCCCCACAAAACGAGATAGATAGTCCTTACGATAATATAAATGCCAATAACTTGTTCATTTATAAACCAATTTTAATGCTGTTTCGGATATTAATATATTTCTAGCATTATTTATTGTTTCACATACAATAATTCATAAACTCAAACACTGTCAAAATCCCTATTGGAGGTCCTGAATTACTGACTCATCAACGTCCAACCCAAACCCTTAGACCTAGAAAGCTGAAATTTGGCAAAAAAGGTGTCTTTTATGACGTAGGCAAGCAATAAGAAAGGATTTTTCGAAATTTAACCCCTAAGGGAGTGAAATGGAGGTTCAAAGTTTGTTTGGAGAAAACAGTTTTTTTTTACATTTTAACTCAACACTTCGTCAAGATATACCTTAAAGCAAATAAACGGACTCGTGTATCGTGATTTTTCTAAAATCATCACTTAAGGGGTCAAGAATGAAATCGGTGACTAAAAGAGTTCTTTGCGCGAGCGAAGCTGCGGCAAAAAGCTAGTATTTCTAGGGTAACCTGGAAATTAGTGGCGGAGCCGTGTCGAGGTGATAGTATAGGGTAATTCCAGTCAATATGACCAATTGACTACTGTCCTAAAGTTAACCCTTTCCAAGATATTCGTGCTTAAGGCGACTACAGCACCTAAATTACGATTTTATGATGCGTAGATAAGCATGACGCACTGCATTAAATCGAAGAAAAAAAATACTACGGTAATATTCAGGACATAAACTAGATAAGTAGTTTGCTGAAAACATGATTCAGCACTTTTGGTTCGATAGAAAAAGCTCACAAAGTCACCTCTAAATACCAAATATTGTGTATCTTTTAAGCTGTAAAAATGATAGTAAAATGCACACAGGAACTTGAATTTGTTATCAAAATGTTCGTGATAAGTAGTAGTAGTTAACGCATTTTTCGATTTAAAAAATAAAAAATAAATAAAAATAAAAATGTTTATTTCTTTTAAAAATCAGTACAAATTATTACAGTGGCTGGAGCCTCCTTTTAAGTTAATATAATAACTTGTGCCAGGAGACACCGCTCCTCCAAACAAATCAAACTTTGAACGTGTACTGCAAAACTAACAATAAATGTATAGTTAGTTATTTACTTATATATTACAGTAAAGTTAAAACATTATATATACAAAGAGTGTGAGGTGTGTGTGTTTATGTGCATGTGAGTGTGTGTATATGTGTGTAAAATGGGGATGTATTATTGTGTATGTGTGTATTCATGACAGGGCTTATGTGTATTTAAGCTGTTACCTTTCCATAAATCTCATTTTTCTAACTTTCGAACATGTTTTTACGCACGCACGCTTTCATAGTCCGTAAACTTCGTGTATCGACACTGTTCGCACTGCCGGCCCAGGCCTGTTGAGAGACGGAGATGGCACTATTCCTATGTGTGCTGCCTTTATCGGGTGCTGTAGTCGCCTTAAAGAATTTTACAAAAAATCCGTCTTAAAATCTTGAAATAGTAATAAATCCTAAAAATAAGGCATAAAATGGCGGCCGGTTTGGTCGAGTGGTAGTGACGCTGCCTCTTGATCGGCTGGTCCTGGGTTCGATCCCCAGTCGGCGCAAACATTTGTGCAAAAAGCAGATGTTTGTTCTCGGGTCATGGGTGTTTGTGTTTGTCTTTATGTGTGTTCCGAGGGACCCACGACACAAGGGAAAACCTTAGTGTGGGCCTTTGAGTGTGTTGCGTTTATTTATTTATTTATTTAAGTCTTTTTGGCCCATTTTTTTTTGTTTTGTAACAAAGATATTCTAAGTAAGAAATAATAATAGTCAAATCTTCGTAATGGAACAGAAAGACCGATTTTTAGGATGTAAGTATTACTATTTCAAGATTGTAAGACGGATTTTTTTGTAAAATTCTTTTTAGCACGAAAGGGTTATCTTTAGGACAGTAGGTTCTGTAGGATACACTTGTTTCCATAATAATCTTGGCTCGGCAATGCACCACCACAACATCTTCTGCCGGCGGCCATTCTTCCACCGACTGTGACGTATGCACTCGAGACAAGGGTAGTAAATACATAATGCCAATACACTACAGGTTCCATAGTCATATTGACTACCCTACTATCAGCCCTTAACGGCTCCGCCACTAATTTTCAGGTCACCCTGTATATTTTAAGCTTTTCATACTACAGGGTGTAACAGAAAGGTGTAGTCATATTTCAGGATGGTGACCAGTCAATAAAACTAATCAACTTTCCCCAAGGAACCTATTTAAAATCTCAAAAAAAAAATTCGCCTCTCCATACAACTTGTGCGATCAGCTGATAGGTTTAGTACGAAAAGCCAAATTTTTTTTAAATATTTCAATTAGGTTCTTTCGGTAAAGTTGTTCAGTTTTACTGGCTGGTCACTATCCTGAAATATGACTACACCTTTCTGTTACACCCTGTGTAGGCTGCTGATTACCTAAAGTTTTTTTTTTCATAATCCTCAGGGCAAGACGTCAGAAGCGCTATCAAAGCTACTATCCTTGAAGGCGACGGAAGCAGTGCTGGTGACCCTCGGGCCTGATGACCAGATCCTCTCGGAGAAGAGCATCCCCGTCGACCTGGTGGAACGAGGGGATATCTTAAAGGTAAGCAAAGTTTAAAATGTTAATCTTCTTCTTCTTATCGTGTAGGTATAGTCAAGTGTGTGGCGAACTTGGCTAACCCTGGTGTCAGAGTTTTCAAACCGCACAATGGCCTTTGACTTGGTTTTAACGACTGTAGTCAATCGACAACAGCCGGGACCGACAGCTTAACGTGCCCTCCGAAGCACGGAAACGCTCGTGATAAATTGCCACTTTGGTCACCCATCAGGTTCCCTGCCTCTGTGTACGTTGCTTAACCTCACTGATCGGTTGAGATCAGCGAGCGCCACTGGGCTACGAGCGCTTCGTTAATTATTTACTATTTTTTTTATTGTAAGATGGGTTAACTCTTGATCTCAATTTTGACCAAGGGGAGGGGGGGGTTGTGTAAGCGTTACAGGGGGAGGAGGGGGATTTCAACTAAGCGTTACCCTATGACACTACGCTGTACCCAACGTCACCTAATTGGTTACTTATAAATTTTGAGTTCCCATACAAACTTCATCAGCATATAGCGCATTGTGTATGGGAGATCAAATTTTTTTTTTCGTATTTTGACCTATGTTCCTTGGGGAAGTTGTTCAGTTTCATGGACTGATTAACCAGCCGAGAGGTTGAAAGAGAGATACCTAAAGCCCTGTATACGTGACATGTGTCACCGATAAATTCGTTAATCTCAAGTTAAAATCATTTTTGTATTTACAAAACTGGCTTTAAAAGTAATTTCATATCTCTTGTCAAAATTACAAGTATTTTTTCGTTTGTAAACCCCAAATGTTGTTCGCCTAAATGTTGTTTACTAGTGTACATTCTCAGTGGATTGTAGTCCAGAATCAAAATTTAGATTTATACAATGTAATCTTGGTCGACGGCCGGTTTGGTCGAGTGGTAGTGACGCTGCCTCTTGATCGGCGGGTCCTGGGTTCGATCTCCAGTCGGGGCAAACATTTGTGTAAAAAGCAGATGTTTGTCCTCGAGTCATGGGTGTTTGTGTTTGTCTTTATGTGTGTTCCGAGGGACCCACCCACGTCACAAGGGGAAACCTTAGTGTGGGCCTTTGAGTGTGTAGCGTTTATTTATTTATTTATTTAATCTCTAACGACTGTGATCTGTTATGTATACTTTTACAAATAAATAAATAAACTTATATCACCTCTCTTTTTTTAGGGGTTAAAAAATCTTACATAGGTTAACCATAATTTTCCTGTATTTTCAGGTGGTACCCGGTGCTAAAATTCCAGTAGATGGCAAAGTGATAACAGGACAAAGTACTTGTGACGAATCGCTCATTACCGGCGAGTCAATGCCTGTTCCTAAGTCCAAAGGTTAGTGAACAACAGGCACCACACACCTATATCGAGATAGACGAAAAGAGCGCCTCAAACTGTATGAGAACCTAGCGTGTCGAATTTTTCGTAACTAAAATGACGTCACGAGCGAGATTTAGTCATGGGAAATAAAGACCGCGCGGAAACGATTTAAAGGCGCTTAGTTAGGTAAATTAATAAAGTAAATCGGGTTAAAATCGATTATCATTTACGCATAGATCTCAAGCGGACTGACTTAAGTCGGACAAAACTGTGACCGTAGATCACACTTTTTACACGCAAGGTAGGTAAACTTTTACCGTCTATCTCGATATAGGTCTGTGACAGGCACGCACATACACACACACACACACACACACACACACTAACACACACACAGAAAGAGAGAGAGAGAGAAATACACACACACGCATCTACATTAATTCTTAGTCACGCAAGCACGCTTGCACACACAATTACAAACACGCACTTATTCACACACACGCACGTTCACACGCACATCCATTTTAATAAACATGTTATTGAGGTTACAGTAAAAGGATGCCATTTAAGACAAGCATATCATACGATTGATGGTCGATGAAATAAATCCGTTCATTCTTTACTCAGACTCGTCTCGTACCCAATCTAGTGATGAAAGAGACTCAGTCTTTTAAGGCTTTTAATAAAGACTCGCCTTATTTTTGACGCCTCACGACTGACTCTGTCTTTTAGTCCCCATTTAGTCATAAGACTAGCCTTTTTAGTCGAAGTCTTTTAACGTAAACAACTGAGCTGTTACTTAAAGAGCTTAAAGGACGTAAAAGACTGGTGACTCATCGCTGGTCTTCGTCTAAGAAGTCGACAGTCGGAAGGCGTGTGTTGATACAACTAATGTTTATAATACCGCCTGGAGAATAAGTGTTCTCCCGGCAACAAAAGTAATTGGTTTAAAAGTAATTACAATTGTTATCACGCTTTACTCAAACGCTAGTTCTTTTGTAAAGGACTGCAGTCGTGTAAGTCGTTTTAGTCTGAGTCTTAAACGATAACCGACTTAATCATATTAATTAAGACTAACAGCTTAAGTCTTAATTTCAGAGCCAAGTTGTGTAAAAAGAGGCCTGTCTTATTATAAACAACCAAAAGACTCGAGTCATATTTCAGCACATGCACATCCACATGGACTCATTTACACACTTTCATACACATTCACACACATAAACATTCACACACGTACACGTTCACACACGTACACATTTACACGCACTAATTCACAAACTCGCACTACATAAGTTACTTATTCACGCGAATAAAGTCGTAGCATAAAAACTGGTAAATACACACATCAACACGGTCTAGGGATATTGCACGATTTTTCATACAAAAGAGGTCTGTTTGAGAAGTTATAAAAGCATACTCGAGATACATGAAGGAATAGAATTTTCAGACGAGCAAATGCTAAACCTGAATTTTAAATTCTAATCAATAAATTTTGTTTTACTTGAAATTTGTGAAAACGTGATAGAAACGAAAACGAAAATGCACTTTTTGCCTGCTTTTTGTATGAAAATGGTTGAATTTTATTGAATAGAATTGTAAATTCAGCTTTAGCACGTGCTCGTCTGAAAATTATAGCCCTCCATGAATCTCGAGTATGCTTTTATAGCTTCTCAAACAGACCTCTTTTGTATGAAAAATCGTGCAATATCCTTACACCGCGTTGATGTGTATACTTAACTATCATTAACTTTATTCTTTATTGTACAGATTCCTTAGTAATAGGGGGCAGTATAAACCAACATGGCGCATTATTAATGCGCGCTACCCACACCGGAGAGGCAAGCACCCTCGCTCAAATAGTGCGGCTGGTAGAAGAGGCTCAGAGCAGTAAGGCCCCCGTCCAAAGGCTAGCTGACACCATTGCTGGGTGAGTGCTGGGCAAAATGATGCCCATTGTTGGGCAAATGTTTTTTCACTACTCATGCTCGGAAAGTACTTGTTTGTGCAGCTTATAGGCTGGACAAAATTGATTTTTGTGTTCTGGAGCACAAAACGATCTACTATAGGCTGCACAAAATCGATTTTTGTGTTCTAGAGCACAAAACGATCTACTATAGGCTGCACAAAATCGCATTTTGTGCTCTAGTGCACAAAGTGATCTACTCATAAATGGGTCTATAGTAAGGCATAAAAAACTCCATACAGCCAAAATAATCAGAAGTTTAAAGATAAAATTTGTTATTATATGTTATTTTATTATTTCCTGACAATCAAAGTGAAAAGCAGAGTTTATAGCTCGTCCACAAAACCATTTTTATCCGAGACTTATAGCAGCCCGAGCCGAAGGCGAACTCGTTTTGTGCACTTGTTGTAAAATCTACTATTATTTCATTTATTTTTTATTGTAAGATGGGTTACCTCTTGACCTCAATCTTGACCAAGGTCATATTAATTGGGCAAATCTGATTTTAAAGCCCGTATTCGGTATTACGGAACGCGACTCAGACTCTGATCTACAGCGTGTCCCGTAAATAATGGTGCGACGTTAAGGGGTAGATAGCTGACCTAATTACCTAAAAGTAATTTGAACAGTTTTTAAAAAAACCTCAGGGTTACCAAGTTTAAAAAAAAAAAATTGCTATCTTGAACCAAACTTTTTGACGCAGCTCCTGTAAATGATAACATTTCTGAGATCTGATTTTGTAATAAATTGCTGAACAGTTCACTGATGTACCTGCATAATGATTTTCATGCAAAATTTTTACGAAGCTAATGAAAAAAATAAATTTTCTTCTTTGGAGGTGACCAGCTTTTTTAAAAAATTCTCATTTAAAAAAATGTATGACACCACTCTGGCCCTTTGTTTTAAAAACTTGTGCACTTCACCAGCTTTCCAAATTGGTTTAGCTTTTGAATTTACAAAGTGATTGCTAGTTATTTGAAAAAAGGCGCAAATTTTAATGAACTGAATAATAATAAAATGTGTTGTAATAATGTTTTTAAGTCTTGTGGTGTCTTGAGACACCTGTTGCGCACTGCCAAAAGACCTATTATTTACGTTTTATTATTCACGATTGCACGTCGCTCAGCGAGCAATGGAACGCTCCATGCTCGGGATCTCGCTAAGGGATAGAATCCGAAACGAGGTCATCCGACAGAAAACCAGAGTGATGGATATTATCTAAAGGTGTAGCAAGCTGAAGTGGCAGTGGGCTGGCCATGTCTGTCGCAGAACCGACGAGCGTTGGAGTAGACAGGTTCTCGAATGGAGACCACGTCTTGGCAAACGTAGTGTAGGACGCCCCCCAGCCAGATGGTCAGATGACCTAAAGAAGATAGCGGGTAGTGGCTGGATGCAAACAGCGGAGGATCGTGCAAAGTGGCGCACCTTGGGGGAGGCCTGTGTTCAGCAGTGGACTGCAATAGGCTGATATGATGATGATGATGATGATGATTCACCGGTTCTTGGAATTTGGGAGATTTTTCGAAAGAGTGTAGAGGTTATCACAGAAAGATAAAAGGTGTTTTGTGCAACGCCGCCGCTTTTTTATTCTTCCTATTGTTGTGCAGATAATTTCCGTTTCACCCTCGTCTTTCACCCCTTTTCCATGTCGTATATGATTCTGATTCGTGTAATCAGAATCATATACGACATGGAAAAGGGGACGGAAGAACAGCGGTGCCCAGTGGCAGCACACGCTGAGTCAGCACCCTTTTATATACAGTGTTCCTTTGTTTTGTCCTAATTATTAGTTATAAGTTGTATTTAGTTTTATTTTGTTGTTATTAGTTTGTCCATTTAACTGTGTATAAATAAAGATTTTATCTATCTATCTAATTAGTTGCGACTTGTCACTCTTTGATTTAGTATTACTTCGTCTATTGGGTTTTTAGCCAGTTTTTATATTGCGGATGGTAGAAGAGGCTCAGAGCACTAAGGCTCCCGTTCAGAAGCCTATTATGCAAAAGTATCAGTATGACAATGAAAATTATACTACATTCATTATGCCCAAGTAAATTAGAAAGAAACAAAAATTTATCCCTATCTTTCTCTTACAGGTACTTCGTCCCACTAGTGGTGTTCCTCTCTCTCCTCACTCTTGTCTGCTGGATCATCAGCGGGGCAATAGACATCAATAGAATTAAGAGTATTACACCTGTAAGTTTTCCTCATTTGAGAAACGGCATGAAGGAGCCACGTTTTAAAAGAGGGGTGGTGTTATTCTCAACCGATCACCATATGGTGGGTGATCGGTTGAGAATAACACCACCCCAACTCTTTCCGTGGGTGTCGTAAGAGGCGACTAAGGAAACAAAAAGTGACCTGCCTCCTAGTAATCCATCTTAGGCAACGACACCTCAGTTCGTTTTCAATCTGAAGTGGCGTCCTATGGTCTCATGCGGTGATATAAGCTTTGTGTAGGGCCGTCTGGTTCGCGACCACCCTCCTACCGAAGTCCAACGCCAACAGCTTGCTGTCTTCTGTCGGTGCATGGGAGTACCAGTGCCTTAATAGGCATTTTCTGGGTTAACTCGCTCCATCGTCGACTTCATCTATGACCTAGGTCAAGTTTGGGGTCAAGAGTTAACCCATCTCATAATAAAAAAGAGCTACTTGCATTATTTCGGTAGTTTAGGAACGGATTTGGTTGGTGATTTTATTTTTAAATGGCAACACCTGTTTTCCCGTCACCCACAAACATAAAATCACCAACGAAATCGGTTCTAAACTAAAATAATGCAAACGGCTCTTTCAAAACCTGGTTCCTTCATGCCACTTCTCCCATATACACGTACACATACACGCACACACGCACGCATAAAGTCAAGAAACTGAACAACTTTTCCCAAAAAAAAAACAAAATGGCGTGTTACCTCAATATTCCCGTAAAATTGTATTATTGAAGGCCTGGAGACTTAAGTCATAGGCACAAGCCTAGTTAAGGCTCCAGTCTCTAATAACCCAGGTATTAAGTTATCAAGTAAATGTAATTAATGTACACACATCAACATGGTCTAGGGATATTGTACGATTTTTCATACAAAAGAGGTCTGTTTGAGAAGCTATAATAGCATATTTTACTCGAGATACATGGAGGGAGGGCTATAATTTTCAGACAAGCTGATTTTTTAATTCTAGTTATAAATTTGTGTTTACTTAAAATTTGTGAAAAAATTTGGGTATACTTGTTTGAGAGAGAGAAATATTCGAATATATTTTATTTATTTATTTAATACTTCCATGCTTCCTTCCATGCCTGCTCTTCCCAGGCATACTGTAAAAGTCAGTAAGTGGAACGCGAAGGTTTTTCTCTATTGTGGGCGGAAGGCTGATAACCCTCACCATTTAAAACATATTTCATCTTATAACCCGTTAAAACCACTGATGCTCTGCCTACCACAATAGGGATACAGGCTTGAGTGCATCTACACTAATATTATAAAGAGGAAAGATTTGTACCTATTTTCAACCGACTTCAAAAAAGGAGGAGGTTCTCAATTCGACTTTTTTTTTTGTTTTTTTTTGTATATTTGTTACGCGATTACTGCGGCAACTGTTGTCCGATTTTCAAAATTCTTTATTTGTTCGAAAGAGTATACTCCTGAAGAGGTCCCATATAAATTTTATCGAAAATGATTCAGCGCTTTTAAAAAAAATCAACAAAAACAAAATATACTACAAACTAGAACATCATCTAAATAAATGAATGACATTTCTGTTTGTAGTTATTTGCTAATAGGCATTGTAGTCCGCAAAAAACTAGATATCTACTTTGTGCGAACTGTTGTTGGGATTGAAGTCGGTGACTCATACGTTTTTAACGTGGAAAATTATTGTATGTTTGTAACGAATAGGCTCCGAAACTACTGGACCGATTTCAAAACTTCTTTCACAATTAGGATGCCACATTATCCCTGAGTAACATAGGCTACATAATTTTCCCGAATTCCCACGGGAACGAAGTCCCGAGCGGGATGTTTGTGTATTATCTATATCTATACATATTATAAAGAAGAAAGATTTGATTGTTTGTTTGTTTGTTTGTTTGTTTGCATCGAATAGGCTCAGAAACTACTGGACCGATTTGAAAAATTCTTTCACCATTAGAATCCCACATTATCCGGGATGGACATAGGGTACATGATTTTCCCGAATTCCCACGGGAACGAAGTCCCGCGCGGGAAGCTAGTAATATTATAAAGAGGAAAGATTTGTATTTTTGTATGTAACGAATAGGCTCCGAAACTACTGGACCGATTTCAAAAATTCTTTCACCATTAGGAAGATACATTATCCCTGAGTAACATAGGCTACATAATTTTCCCGATAATTATTTATAATTTGAAATGTACAGTATGGCAAAAAGGTCCCGACTCAGCATATTATGTCGAAGCACGCTGGTATTCTGTCAGAACCTTGAGTCTAAGTTTTTTGACGGATAAACTCCATAGAGGGATCCCTCTTCGCTTCGACATAATATGCTGAGTCAGTACCTTTTTGCCATACGGTACATTTCAAATTATAAATAATTAGTGTCCCGCTCGGAACTTCGTTCCCGTGAGAATTTGGGAAAATTATGTAGCCTATGTTACTCAGGGAAAATGTAGCATCCTAATGGTGAAAGAATTTTTGAAATCGGTCCAGTAGTTTCGGAGCCTATTCGTTACATACAAAAATACAAATCTTTCCTCTTTATAATATTAGTATAGATTGTGCACTTAGACATAAGGAAATTATATGTAACTAGTTAATTCGTTGTGTTCTGGATTGGTAAATAAATGGGATTTCGTTTCATTTCGAAATTTCTTTTTGCCCTAAGGACATGTACCTGAACTCAGACTTCACGAAATGGGAGCTAATCATCCAAACGGCCTTCCACTTCGCGCTGTCGGTGCTGGCCATAGCGTGTCCGTGCGCGCTGGGGCTGGCCACGCCCACCGCCGTCATGGTGGCCACGGGGCAGGGCGCCCGGCTGGGGCTGCTGGTTAAGGGGGCGGAGCCGCTGGAAAATGCGCATAAGGTTAGTCAAGCTATCAATGAAAATGAAATGAAATGAAAATTTATATATTTCTAGAAGTAATTTTTACATTTTCACTTGAGGCCAGCCCAGTAAGCATTAATTTGCTTGTGTTGGGTGTGCCTCGCACAATCCCAGTTTAAATAACAAAATTTCTTAAACAAAACAAAAATATATCTAAATTTACTTAAATCAAAGATGTAAAAAGTGTTGAAAATAGCTAAAAAGATACTCCGGATAGGTGTCTTACTTTAGTTTCTAAAGTGACTAAATAATAATAATAAAATCATTTATTATCAGGCATCTAAGACCCATACATAAATACCTTACAGACTAACATACATATGAAGTATGATTAAACAAAATAAAATAAAACTAACTAACACTATTTCCTGGGTGTTTTTCTGGGGGTGTCTGCAGCCGGGCCGGGCCTATAAAGTAGTCTATATAGCAGTGTTTTTCAATCTTTTTGGATTCGTGACCCCTTCGCATTATATAAAGTTCTGGCGACCCCCTAAGGTCCCTAAGACCCTTTTAGGCTAAATTTATGTAATATTTCGGTGATTTTAAAACATTATAAAAGAGTTTGCCGTGGGGTAGACGCGGAAGGCGACGGGAGGCATCATTATACAGGCTCAGCCTTTTCACTGAAATTGTCTTATTTTAGTGTAAGATTTACAAATTATTGTCTTTTTCTTTTACCTGCGACCCCCCGAGTAAGACTTCACGACCCCCCTGGGAATCGCGACCCACAGTTTGAAAAACACTGCTATATAGTAACAGGAAGAAGTGAATAAACTAGTCACTATAGTAACAGGGTGAAATGACAAAATTACTTATAAAAATATAAAGGAGAAATTACAAAAACAGTCAGTAAAGTAGCAGAGAGAAATGACAAAAACTAGTGACTAAAGGAAATTCGATAAAAATAGTCACTAAAGTTACAGGGAGAAGTTACTAAAATAGTTACTAAAGTAACGGGGAGAAATGACAAAAACTAGTGACTACAGTAACAGGGAGAAATGACAATACCAGCATTTAAGTGTTGAAATGAAATGAAATCATGTTTATTGCTAAAGTTAAACCTACGATACAATGACTAAATTAACAGTAAAAAGTAAGAACTAGATTAACCTAAGCAAAAGGAGCCAAGCTCAGCATTGTGCTGTACAACAAATTGTACAGCGCTGGTTTTCAGCTTGACCCTCCAGCCCCCAGCAGGTTTCCCCTCCTGGTTTTCAGCTGTTCCGAATTAATTGTAATGTTTTACTTGAAATTAATTGTAATGTTTTACTTGTAATTAATTGTAATGTGGTTCACTTAATAAAGTTCTTTCTACTTAAATAGTCACTAAAGTAACTTAGATAGTTACTAAAGAAACAGGTATAAGTGATATCAATAGTTACCAAAGTAACAGTTTACGTAAGCATGGGAGGGGGTATGAGCTTTGCTTGCTTTTACTGACAAATTGTAATAAATCTGCTTACGTAATACTTAAACGGCCCCATACATATTTATTTACTATCATTCCGCCCGGGACTTCGTTCCTTTGGGAATTTGGCGAAAATTATGTAGCCTAAGTGTTAGTCCAGTGTCTTATACTAACAAATAATTTTAAATTTCACGCCATTTCTACACATGCTGCAATTGCTCGCAGCGCCTTTCGAAATGCAACCCAAATAATCGTTGTTCTGAACGAAGTTCAAATACTCGACAACAGATGGCGCCACTACACTTAATTTCCAAGTTGAAGGGTTGGAAAAGCCCTTATATCTTTAAAAAACCGGCCAAGAGCGTGTCGAGCCACGCGCATTGTAGGGTTCCGTAGCAGCATGGTTCAAATACATTCTTATTAATCCCAACAGTGTTTGGCACTTGGTCGACTATTACTCGCAAACTTGAAGGACCAACTTATGTGTGATAGTTTTCCTTTAAATTTCGTTGTATATTCTACCAACGTGAATTTTTCCACATTTTTAGAAACAACCGTTTAGCAGGTATAGGGGGGGGGGGAAAAAACTTGTGTTTGACAAAAATTTTCACTTTAAAAATTTTTATTTCGCAAACGGAGTGCTGAATCGAAAAACGTTCTTAGTAAACCCCTTCTATCTTTTAAAATGCTATCCTATGATACCCCACTCAATGATATTGGCGAGAAAAAAAAACATCGCCCCTTCACGTCTATGGGAGAAGCCCGAAAAAATTTTTTTTTCCAAGATTTTATTCTACAGTTCTGTCGGCGTGATTCATATGTATAATCATGCTTAGTTTCAGCTCTGTAGTACCAAGGGTTTCTTAGGAAACCTGCGGACAGACGGACAGACGGACATGGTGAAACTATAAGGGTTCGTAGATTACTACGGAACCCTAAAAACACGCCCTTTAGGTTAAAACGGGAACTTTCTTGTCCGAGGGGGGATAAAGGGCTATCGCACTATATAAGTCCCTATATCGTGCTGGGACTCCTTTTTAAGTTTTATCGGCACGCACATTTTATTACGTTAGTTTTATTATATATAATGATTTTCTCAACAGGTGAAAACGATAATCTTCGACAAGACAGGCACGATAACCCGTGGGTGTACGGCCGTGGCCAAGGTATCTCTACTAACTGGCGAGGCATCCACGCTGCCTGACATCCTGGCCTGCTTGCTGACTGCTGAGATTAACTCCGAGCATCCCGTGGCCTCTGGTCAGTAAATACATCATATATACAAAGTATACAGGGCTTTAGGTAAATCTCTTTCAACCTCTCGGGTGCTAAGTCAGTCCATGAAACTGAACAACTTCCCCAAAGATCATAGGTCAAAATACGAAAAAAAAATTTGAGTTCCCATACAAACTCCATCAGCAAAAAGCGCATATACCAGGTATACATGTCGCCAGAAATTAATAAGAATCGTAAGTTGATCAATTTTCGAGGTCGTTTATCAACTATCGGCAAATCATACACGGCAGATGAAATGTATTATTTAACGCAATAAATTTTAGCTAATTGATCAACTTACGCTGCCTGGCTGTAACTTTATCAACTAACGATTTTGCCACACGTCAAATCATACACGAAGGGACCAATCGCTGCTCAGTGTACATTTTTACGTTAAACTGACATCCGTAATATAATATACTGTTCTCTGATTGGATGATGCGAAAACCGCTTAACGCAATCACAGTCAAGTCGTTTCTGTCACTTCGCCGGCCGCGGCCGCGACACGCTTGCTACGCTCTCTCGGCTCGTGCGTTGGGGGTCGCAGTTCTAACCTAACCTAACCCAACCAACCCTTATCGGGTTGGTTGGGTTCGGCTACTAACAAACCTACTTGTCGCAGTTCCAAGTGAAACATTCAACCAATCAGGGTACAGCTCGCGTTTTCAACCAATCAGCGTACACCTCGCGTTCGTCGGATCAGTTTACCGCGAGTCGCCGTAAATTGATCAATTACCATAAAAGTATACGTTAAATATGTAATACATTTCAACTGCCGTGTATGATTTTCCGCTAGTTGATAAACTACCTCGAAACTTTATCAACTTACATTTCTTATTATTTTCCGGTGACATATACATCACTAGCATTCCGCTCGGGACTTCGTTGGGAATTCGGGAAATAATGTAGCCTATGTTACTCAGTGATAATGTAGCTAATGGTGAAATAACTTTTGAAATCGGTCCTGTATATTTTAAGTTTATTCGTTACACACAAAAATACAAATCTTTCCTCTTCATAATATTAGTATAGATATACTCAAAGTATCTACTATTCTTTTCGAGGGATACAAGAGCCGAGATGAATTTTTTTTACGTGTTAGGTACTCTACTTTTTACCATTGACTGCGAGAAAAAGAAAATAATTACTCTGTGACAGTAAATTATCAACAATAGCTGCTGCTTTAACGCGAAATGACTCTGGAACGAGAGGTTCACTTTCATCACTGGATGTCGAACTCATTTTATGATTTTGATACAAAAACTTTTAACAGAAACTTTTAATTGCATGAAAATTGCACAGAAAATTGGCTGAATTCCTTATTCTAAATTTAAAATTTTTAACCGAGCCATATTCCATACAGCCAGTTATTACATACAGCCAAGTTTTAATACGTTTTTATAGCGAGAGTATGCAACCTCCTTGCACATTTTCTTTTGTTTTCTTACTAAAATCCGTATATTCGCGCATGTTCCAAATTCAAAATTTTTGAAGAATATCGGACCCTTTTTCGAGGGGCAATGGTAAAAAGATATAGATAGATAGTTAATACGTTTATTCAATGACCAGCAACTTTGACGTAAACATAAAACAAACAACTTCACAAATATAAACAAAGAAAAAACATCAAGGGGAATCGTGATGTGAAACGCTGGTCAAGGAAGAGGTCCTGACTCAGCATAGTGTTGTGGTTGAAGCCACAACGCTGATATTCTGTCAGTATATTTATTGTTGTGTTGTTTTGTTCGCAGCTATAGTAAAATGGTGCTCCTCGGTGCTGGGTTCGGGGTCTACACTGAAGTGCGTGTCGTTCACTGCGGTGCCGGGCTGCGGGCTGCGCGCCAGACTCCAGGGCGCTCCGCCCCCCAGACACAACATAGACACCAGCCAGGCTAAGTATGTAACACACATACATACACACACACATACAAACTCACACGCACGCACATACACATGCATAACTCATACATGCTCGCTTTTACCCGCTTATCTTTGTGGGACATGGTAAAAATTTGTTTGTTTTTAGAGGGTAACCTTTTAAATGATAAATGATTAATACTGTCCGAATAATACAACATAGTTTTACTGAGATAAAGATTATACAGGGATATTTCTTGTAGATTCCTAGTTGCGCAAAAAGTGTGTTTGTGTGTGTGGTGTGTGTATGTGTTTGTATAGTATAGTGGGAGCGATAAATGAAAGTCATTGTTTTAAAAAGAGACTGCCACAGACCTATTCGAGATAGACGAAAAGAGCACTTCAAACTGTAAGAGCGTGTCGAAATTTTCGTACTTAAGATGACGCCACGAGCGAGATTTAGTCATGGGAAATCAAGACCGCGCGGAAACGATTCAAAGGCGCTTAATTAAGTAAAATAATAACGTAAATCCGATTAAAATCGATTATCATTTACGACATAGGTCTCAAGCGGACTGACTTAAGTCGAACAAAACTGTGACCGTACATCACACTTTTTACACACAACGTAGGTAAACTTTTACCGTCTATCTTTATACAGGTCTGTGGAGACTGCTATATGTGTGCTTCAGTAAAGCTTCAGTTTTATGATATAACATATTCACTAACATTTGTGTCAATGATTTTTTTAACTTCGTGAACCGGCAGGTTTCTAATCCTAAATGAAGGGAAATATAAATGGTGAAAACCTAGTAGCAAATTCACTTTTGACAGCTTGTCTTTGTAATTTAAATACTCTACGTTTTAACAATCTATCATAATTATCTGAATTTTGGACATTTTTGTTGGTACTCAACGTAGTCCTGAGTATGTATAGCCGACGCACACTCAGGACCCCAAGATACCTATAGGGCCTACGGAACATGACCTTTAGAACAGATCTTTGAGCTCGTTCCAGAAGTAGCATGTAGGTTTTTCCAGCATCACCCCACACTTCCTGACAGTACGTAACTATGGGCTCATAAAGCGCGATATATTTGGATTTCAAAAGTTCAGTACTGGCCACGTCTCGTAGATTCTTAAAACATATATTAGTTTTCTAACCGTAGCTGCTGTTACCTCTATGTGTTTACGAAAAGTGAGCCGTTTATCCAAAGTAACTCTCAAGTATTTTATTGAATATGATCTAGAAATAGAGTCACAATGACAGTTTTGAGGGATTGTTCGTTGAGGATCTCTTTTGCAATCATGTACCACCAGGTTACGATTTTGGAGGTTAGTGGTTTTACTTGTGTTAAGAGACAGTAGGTTCTCGGATAACCAACTTCCCACCATGACCATACCCCTCTCTGCATTTAGAAAACAATCTTCACAACTGTCACCATAAAAAATGATGGCGGTATCATCTGCGTAGCAAAAGATGTCTGCATTATCCACTTCTAGTAAAAAGAGGTCATTCAGGTACCTAAGGAACAAAGTTGGTCCGAGAACGCTACCCTGTGGCACACCATAGCTAACAGATTTTGGACTACTCCCCCAGTCACCGACTTTCACTTGTTGCTTTCTGCCGATTAAGTAACTCTTGAACCATTCGAGTGCAATACCTCTAATACCTCTTCCCTCCAACTTTCTAAGAAGTAGCGAAGTTGCCACTGTATCGAAAGCCTTTGCCTATCTAGAAAAACTCCGATACAGTGCTTTTTATTTTTCGATAAAAAGGCTATTCTCTCAACCAAACCTCCAACGGTACCTTCTGTCGATTTCCCTCTTCTAAAACCAAACTAGTTATCGGACAGAACGTTTTTTCCGCTAGATACTTCATCATTATTTTGAACAACTGTATTGATTTTAATTTTTTTGCTTCTCCAAACGACTCACTGGTTTTAAGTGTATGTTTTGTACATTGTAGTGCAATAAATATTATTTTCTTTCTTTTGTTTCCATATAGTGAAATTTGCCGTGTATTGGAAGGCCTGAGCATTTTCCATGTTGTTTAGTTACTTCATAAACGCTTAGCAGCCTTCTCCTGTCATTCGTCTGTCACACATGTCATGTATCCGTCATATCTGTCATTATAAAATCTTTCAAATCATCATCTCGTTGTTAACGTACTTACATACTTGTACCTTAATAAATTAATTAAACTATACAGGTTGAAAAAGAACCTCCTAGCTTTATTGAAAATCCTGAACCAGTATCACTTTTTTTTTCCTAAACGTAGACACCACTCGGGCGCACCCCCCTCGCGCTACCCGCACCCCTCGCATACCTGGTGTAGGAGTAATGTCTACGTTTAGGCAAAAAATTAACTATTCCCATTGAAAACATATTTAAAAAAAAATTTTTTTTCATGTTTTCAAATTTTTTTACATTGTGTTCTTTTAGTGATACTGGTTCAGGATTATGAATATAGCTAGGAAGTTCTTTTTCACCCAGTATATAGCATTATTAAATTAAAGACCACTCCCTAAATCATACACGTGTATTTCCGTTTTAACAATGTTTAACCCTTTCCAGACCAGGCTCAACATTCATCCTGGGGGGAGTCCCGGTGGAAGTGGTGGCGGGCGCGGGCGACGCGGCGCTCAGCTCGGCGCAGTGCGCGCAGAGACTGCACTCACTCATCAACACCATGGCGCATGGGGAGGTAGGCAGGCAGACACACAGACAGACAGACAGACAGACAGATAAACAGGGTGTAAAGGGCTATAACAAATTTCTGATTATCTATCAGACAGGCAGCCATGGGAATGAACTGCTCAGCTCTAGAGTTATTTCAGATTTAGTTAAAATTAGTAAATAAGAAAATTTGTAATGAGATTAAAAAGAGCACCCTCAGAGTTTCTTGCCTGTTCTTCTCTGGGGAAGACTGCACCTTTGCGAATAGGCGTAGAGTCAGTAGGGTCAAAAGAACGAATGCGTATGTATGTATTTAAATCGTTTAATGTATGTATTTTATTGTAATCTTGACTTGTTTTAAGTGGCATCCTGAATGTCCTATAAAATAGAGATTTTTTATATTCTATTCTTAGTGAAAACTGAAACCCTGAATTCAAACCATTAATCTAAATGATTTTCCAGTGGAATTCTACGGAAAATTCTCGAATTTTTTAAAAGTTTTTATATATTGTCTGCCTAAAATTTTTTGCATTAAAAAAACAAGAGTAACAATGTAAAACACGAAAAACAGAATGTAAATCGCATTCCGATAGCGGCGCGGCGCGGGGGGATCGCGCGCGGGGCGCGGTTACGCGGTACATTACGTAACGCCAAAGTAGATAAATAACGAAAACTTCTTAACTTGACATTTCCGGGAAAAAATAATTACTTGTAGCTGATCACAGTTTTGGGTAGATTCGACCATTTAATTATTTGCTAAGCTGTCCTTTACACCCTATATAGACAGATAAATAGATGGACAGCTCAAAGTATAGCTTTATTTCTAAGAACATCTTGGATGTTTAATACTTAAAATACTTAAAACTTAAAACCTAAATTAAGAAACATTTTGTCAAATATTAGTACATTTTTCGACGGCCGGTTTGGTCGAGTGGTAGGTGACGCTGCCTCTTGATCGGCGGGTCCTGGGTTCGATCCTCAGTCGGGGCAAACATTTGTGTAAAAAGCAGATGTTTGTTCTCGGGTCATGGGTGTTTGTGTTTGTCTTTGTGTATGTTCCAAGGGACCCACGACACAAGGGAAAACCTTAGTGTGGGCCTTTGAGTGTGTAGCGTTTATTTATTTATTTATTTATTTTCTTTTGCTTGCATGTTATTTAATTTTATTTGTAACTATGTGTATGGTGTGGAATCAATAAAATTATTCTATTCTATTTTAAATAAGTAAATAAGTCAAAGGAGTGAATTTCACGAATCATTATAAAAATTATAAATAAATAAAAAATTTAGCCATTGAAGCTCAAAATTTATCTTATAGACTTGAAATGTTTCTTTCAAGCCCTACTCTTTCATATTATAAAAATTGACAGATTTCCCCAAAATAACCCCCATAGCCCAGTTGGTAATGAGCCAGACTTATAATCGCAAAGTTGCGACTTGCGAGTTCAAATCCTGGTGTGGGCCTGTACCACTAAATTCGTGTTTTCGGATTTATGTACGGATTTCTAATTATCACTTGCTCAACGGTGAAGGAAAACATCGTGATGAAACCCGCCTGTCCAAGAAAATTCGTTTTCAAAAGACGAGCGGTCCACCAACCCGCATTAGACCAGCGTGGTGGACTATGGACTAAATTCCCTTCGTGTTTAGAAGGGAGGCCCGTGCCCCTCGGTGGGACGTATATGGGCCGGTAAAAAAAAACTCCAAAGGAAGACCTTTAATTGGCCTTCTGGCGCTATTTTTGTTTTGTGTTAACTTTGTTTCCAAATATTAAATAAATAAATAAATTAAGAACCCTGTATTTTCCAATTACTCCACAGGAATCCGAGCAAGTGGTCCTCATAGGGAATCGGGAATGGATGACCAGGAACGGGGTGTGGGTACCCCGCAGGGTACAGGAGTCTATGCAGCAAGATGAAGAGCTAGGCAGGACAGCGGTTTTAGCAGCTATTAACGGTAGGTAGAATTCTTTATTGCACACAATCACAAAAAAAGAAGCACACAATCTAACCAAGTTATAGGCATTTAGCGGTTTGAAAATTCTAATACAAGGATTAGTCAAGTTCGCCAAATTCTTGACGGTAAGAAGTTATCTGCACGGTAAGAAGTAAGAAGAGCCGTTTTAAAATTAAATTATTCTGAAGTCTTGTTCTTAAAACAATTTATTTTCATATTGAATCACAGTTTTTCTGAGAACATTTATTTCTCACCAAACGTTTTTTTAACAATTTATTTATTTTTTCTACTTTCCAGATCAACTAGTATGCACAATCGGCGTGGCTGACGAAGTAAAGCCGGAAGCACATCTAGCGATATACAGCCTCAAGAAGATGGGACTCCAAGTGTGTTTGCTGACGGGAGACAATAGGAAAACTGCAATTGCTATTGCTAGACAGGTAAATAATAACCATATATACATTGATTTACTAATAGCCAGCATCACGTCAGGCTACCCATTTTCACTACGACAGCCGGCGCCTTTACCTATGAGATAAGAGCGATGTCAAGGTTCGCATGTATAGCCTGATTTAGGCTGTGTACAAAGAACTTAATCGTAGACACTTTAAAATATAAAAAGAACGTTATTAATATCTGTTATCATTTGTTATATCTAAATACAAAATAAACCCATAAGCACGTCGAATCGAGCCATGATTATATCAATATTAATTAATAAAAAGTACGTACTTACTGTATACAAGGTGACTTAATTAGTTATCGAAACTTTACGAATGAAATGAAAAAAATCATCATACCCATGTGAATATGAAATTCGGAATTTCGGTAAAAGTTGTTCAGTTTACTGGCTTAATTCTACTTTTAATTGTTGCGTTACTTAAAATGAGAATGTTGCTTATAAGAGTGATATGTTCTAAAGTGTTGTCTAAATTATGATAACATGGTCGATATAAGTGAATACATTGTTATGTAAGCTTTCTGTTGGAAAAAGTTTGTCCATAAGTCTTTGTTATAAATCTGGAGCAGTTTTTAACTCGAAAGGCATGACTTTAAATGGGACTTTCCACGTCCGGACTTATGAAAAGCTGTTTTAGGTCTGTCAAAAACTGTCAACGGGAGTTTCTGGATCATGTGACATTAAAACAATAATTTATTGATACGAGTGAATACGCTTCTTCTGGGTGAGCTCGCTACATCTTCGACTGTATCTTTGCCCTGAGTTAGACTGTGATTAAAAAATATGTATACATTGTTTCAGGTGGGCATCAACAAAGTGTATGCAGAAGTGCTGCCCTCGCACAAGGTGGCCAAAATACAGAAGTTACAAGAACAGGGGCAAAAGGTGGCCATGGTGAGTGCATGAGTCAAATTATTGTGTTATAGTTACAATACAATACAATACATAACTCTTCAGCAGCTTTAGTTAGCAACTTCACAGACAAATATGATTTTGTTTTCATTAAGTTTTCTTTCTTGAGTTAGGTTAAGCATTTTATATTTTTAAAACCCTTACCCGCGTGACGGATAATCCTTGCTAATATTATAAATGCGAAGGTAACTCTGTCTGTCCGTCTGTCCGTCTTTCACGCCTAAACTACTGAACCAATTTAAAGAAATATGAATATGAATTTTGATGAAATTTGGTACAAAGATAGATTAGAACCTGGGAAAGGACATAGGCTACATTTTATCCCACAGTTGGGCTAGATATAACCTGTAGTCCACGCGGGCGGAAAGCTAGTTACAAATAATTTAGGAAAAGAAAAATGTCCGGCGGGAATGGGACTTCAGATCTAATCCAGGATTAGATCTCAAGTCGTGGGTTGTCGCATTCGCGCCATCATGTATCTTTTCCTAAAAATTATACTGTCCTATTACTATTACTACCTATTTACTACGTAGATATTTTATATAATATCATAAAATGTCTCTGATATTTTATATAACATTTTCCTTAAAAAAATTGTTTTTGTAAAGGTGGGTGACGGTGTGAACGACTCCCCAGCGCTGGCCCAAGCGGACGTAGGCATCGCCATCGCCAGCGGGACCGACGTGGCAGTCGAAGCGGCGGACTTAGTGCTTATGAGGGTGAGTGTAAACAACATCTACAATGGAAAGTATAGTATTATAGTAAAAAAAGGAAGTAACAAGAAAACTTAACCTAGAAAAGGGCACGGACATTAAGTCTGTGGATGCTAGTAATAACACACTTTAAAAAAAAGCAACAACAACATCACATCATCATCATCTAAGACTCATCATCATCAATCATCATCATCATTAAGTACATCATCTTAAGACTTTTCAAAACATTTTTGCTTGTGTTATTTATTACTTAATTAGACCTCTACCGCCTGCCGCCTGAGATACAGGCATTTAGCCTAGTTCAGGCGTAGCTATTAATTCGTCTTAATATTAATATGCTTAGTCTTAAGTTTCATTTATTGACACTCTAGTTTTTCAATAAACTATTTTATTTTATAGATCACCAACAAGTTACACACCAACTATTAATTAAAATGGCACAAAATTACAAAAAAAGGCTAAATGGTAACCCAATTATAGGTGACAACCGCATTAAAAAAAATTTAAGTAACATTATACCAAAAACATATTAATATTATACCTTAAAAAAAAAAAAAACAGTCGCAGGAAAACAATTTGCAACATGAAAAGTTACATTTAAATTATACATATAAAACATAGTATTGAAAATTAAACATGGGTGAGCTACTTTAAACAATTTAGACCAAGGATTTGTTTTTTGATGGAAGCTTTAAAGGAATAGCTTTTATCACCAAAAATATAACAGCTGGTAGAATTTGATTTGATTGATATGATACATTGTTTGAGTTTTTTATTTTATTTATTTAATTAACTTAATGCACTAAAAGTGCAAGGGCGGACTTAATGCCCAATGGCATTACCTACCAGTCTATTTTAGTGTGGTTAGCTTTTTGCTACCTCTTTTATAATATTAGTTGCCAAATCATTATGTTTAACACCCAAACCATTATTTTTAGCAACCCAGTCATGATTTCGACGCCTTTTTAAATTATTTTCTACCTCTTGCTACCTTTACATTCACTTTTTGATTTTTATGAAGCCGCAATTTTGTCGCCGTGTCAATATAATAGTCGCAAGTTCAAGTGAATAGGCATGTTCTGGGTGACCTTGCTACATCCTCGACCACATCTTCGACCCTGAATGAATGAATGAAATAAATGAATTAATGGTATTTTAACCGTGTGGTGATCGATTGAGAATAACACCACCCCATCTCTTTCCGTGGGTGTCGTAAGAGGCGACTAAGGAAACTCAAATGAGACCTGCCTCCTAGTAATCCATCCCAGGCAACGATACTTCATTTTTTTCTGAATCTGAGGTGTCGTCCTATGGTCTCATGCGGTGTGGTAGGCTCTGTAAAGGGCCGTCTGGTTCGCGACCACCCTCCTACCGAAGTCCGACGCCAAACAGCTTGCTGTGTTCCGTCGGTGCGTGGGAGTATCAGTGCCTTTATAGGCATTTTCTCGGTTAACTCGCTCCATCGTCGACCTCATCTTTGACCTTTATGGTCAAGATTGAGGTCAACAGTTAACCCATCTTATAATAATAATTAAAAAAAAAACATATTATAGTTGTTCATACTTCCAAACCCTGTGCTAGATTGTGGTCAAAAACTCGCTGCTTCTATGGCTCAAAATATAAACTTATCATAATGTCAATTTTAATATTTCGTACCCAATTGTTAACTTCTGTACGGCCTTATAAGCACGCATGTGTAATTCTTAGTTTCGTATGTAAGTGACGCCATGTCTTGAATTAAGAAACCTTATTCCAGAACGATTTACTAGACGTGGTGGCATGTCTAGAGCTGTCTAGGACGACGGTGCGTCGCGTGCGGCTTAACTTCCTGTTCGCCTCTGTGTACAACTTGTTGGGGATACCGCTCGCCAGCGGCGCGTTCGCGGCGTATGGACTGCAGTTACAGGTACTGTTATATCATTGCATAGTGTCTTATCTTGTACAAGAGTATAAGAATCCTTATTTGTTTAAGAAAAACAGCGATAGACACAACATAAATACTAGGACCAAGCATAAACTGGATGTACTAGACAGTCGTCTCCACAAGGTCACGAACTCTTTTATGGGTCAAGGTCAATGTATACGTTTCTATAATAAGATTCCCATGTGTATTAAAAATTTACCTTTGGACAAATTTAAGACAGTAATTAAACAAAAACTTTGCAAAAAGGGCTATTACAAAATTTCTGATTATCTATCAGACAAGAAGCCATGGGAATGAACTGCTCAGCTCTAGAGTTATTTCAGAATTAGTTAAAATTAGAAAATAAGAAAATTTGTAATGCGATTAAAAAAGCACCCTCAGAGTTTCTTGCCTGTTCTTCTCTGAGGAAGACTGCACCTTTGCGAATAGGCGTAGAGTCAGTATGCGTATGCGTATGTAAGTATTTAAATCCTTTAATGTTTGTTTGTATGTATTTCATGTAATCTTGACTTGTTTTAAGTGGCATCCTGAATGTCCTATAAAATAAAGATTTTTTCTATTCTATTCTATTTATTATATACTAGCATCCCGCTCGGGACTTCGTTTCCGTGGGAATACGGGAAAATTATGTAGCCTATGTTCATCAGGGATAATGTAGCATTCTAACGGTGAAAGAATTTTTCAAATCGGTCCAGTAGTTTCGGAGCCTATTCAATGCAAACAAACAAACAAATCTTTCCTCTTTATAATATTAATGTAGATCAAGTTATATCACTTTACCCCACCTAATCTTATCTCACCTTATGTCATGTGGCGTACAAATTACCTTACAAATTATTTATCTTTAACATCGTTGATGTGCCACCGCTAAGAACATCGGATGAAATCCACATTGGTTTTTATGTTCCAACGCAAAACTTGGATGACATAAATTAGCTCCGCTCATTCTCAAGTCTATTAAGAAAAAAGGTGGATGGCAGAATATTAACTCCACCCACTGCCAAGTTTTTATAACGGTTCTGCAACAAAATGATCAGTACTTATCGAACGAGAATTATTAACACTTATTTTTAGTTCAGCGTTTTCTTTATTGAATGTACCTAAATAGGTCAAATGTATGTACAGTGATTCTTGTAAATAATTTTGAACGCATAGAAGTTATTTTTCCTGAAGACACGTCGAGCTCCCGACTCGATATCTGTCGGATGGCGCAGCATACTTCGCCCCCAGTCACTTTATGAAACTTCATCTAATCTAATTTTATCTCACCAAGAAAAATGAACAATTGTTCAAGAAAAACTGTGATAGGTACAATGTAAATACTAGAAGTCTGTCTAGCAAATCCAAGTTGTGTTTCTTGGATTTGCTAGACAGTCGTCTCCACAAAGTAACAAACTCTTTTATGGGTCAATATATACGCTTCTACAATAAGATTCCCACGTGTATTCAAAACCTACCTTTAAAAAAATTTAAACAAGACAAAAATTAAACAAAAAGGGCTATTACAGAATTTCTGATTATCTGTTAGACAAGCAACCATGGGAATAAATTACTCAGCTCCAGAGTTATTCAGATATTAAGTCAATTAAAATTAGAAGTAAGAAAATTTATATGATTGACTTAAAAAGAGCGACCCTCGGAGTTTCTTGCCTATTCTTCTCCTGAGGAAGACTGAACTTTTGCGAATAGGCGCCAAGTCAAAAATGCTAATGTGATTTACTATTTTGCTCAATGATTTACATTGATTTTGCTAATGTTTTTTTATGACGTTTTCAAGAAACACTTTGTATGTTCTAAATAAAGTATTTTTGATTTGATTTTGTCATTTTAGTCTAGTGTCACCTCATCTTATCCAATTTCACTTTATTTCACATCTATCCTTACCTCATCTTAATCATAACGGGTGACTTCCTAGCTAAATTAATATTATTGATCATGAATCTATTATTAGGACTTTAAATATGAAATCATTTATTTTGTATATAAATGTCAAAAATTACAAACATGTCAAAAATAAAAAATTACAAAATAAAAAGTACAAAAACTATCAGCCATAACCCCTTGAATTAATATAATTTGCTGATAATAATTATTAAATGAGTTCGCTGATAGTTTACCAGCCCATATACGTCCCCACCGAGGGGCACGGGCCTCCCTTCGAAACACGAAGGGGATTTAGGCCATAGTCCACCACGCTGGCCCAATGCGGGTTGGTGGACCGCTCGTCTTTCGAAAATTTTCTTGGACGGGCGGGTTTCATCACGATATTTTCCTTCACCGTTGAGCAAGTGATAATCAGAAATCCGTACATAAATCCGAAAAGACGAATTTAGTGGTACAGGCCCGCACCAGGATTTGAACCCACGACCTTCGGATTACAAGTCTGGCTCATTACCAACTGGGCTATCACCGCTGTGATAGTATTTTTTTTTATTTGCAGCCGTGGATGGCGTCTGCGGCGATGGCGATGAGTTCTGTGTCCGTCGTCTGCTCCAGCCTATTACTTAAAACGTAAGTAAATGAGGTGACTTTAACAAGCTAACGAAACTTTAGGAAGTGGTTTCCCCCATAAAACTGAACCATTTTCCCCCAGGAAACATATATCGAAACATAATCATAATCATGAAAGACTTAAGCGACTAATTAGTACCTAAGTATGAGAAGTGGAATTTTTTTTGAGAATTTCTTATGGCTCCCTTTTGTTTCGCTAATTTTAAATTTACCCCTTAAAGTTGCGCTAATTAATTTAAAATTTACTTCTTAAATTTTTGCTAACTAATTTAGGTTGAAAAAAACTGTGCACATCATGATTACTTGACATCTCTGTCATACTTACAAGTAGTAATAAAAGAGACTCGAGTCCTTTAGTCGTTTATAATAAGACTGGCCTCTTTTTATACGACTTGGCTCTAAAATTAAGCTGTTAGTCTTATATATGACTTAGTCGGTTAACGTTTAAGTTTAAGACTTACACCCATATTCTTAGAAGTTAACTCGAGATTTCCTCGACTCCACTCAACCTCTGTCAAGGATTTTGACGTTTTTATTTGACACTTTCCTCAGTGGAGTCGAGGATGATTTGAGTAATCAATTGTCAAAATTAAGGTACCTCGCGACCTACCTTGAGATTTTCTTAACGCTTTATTCGATGCTTGAACTTGTTGTATGCTACTTTTTCATATGAAAAATGAATTATTTTGAAGATTTCGTGGATTATCTTTATGATAATAAATCGTTAAAGATTAATATCGAATAAAGATTTACGCTAGCTAGTTCCATCTATCGTCGACTAGCTGTATGCCACGTTCAAGGAATCTTGAGGTGACAACTAAGAATACCAAATTCGAGGTCGTTTCGAGGATTTCCTTAGCTGAAGTTGAGTGGAGGAAGTTTCGAGTTAACTTCTTAGAATACGGGTGTTAGACTAAAGCACCCTTTTGTTGCTGGTAGAATACTTATTCTCCAGGCGGTATTATAGATACTAGTAAAAAAAAAAAAAGAGACGCTTTATACTCAAAGGCCCACATTAAGGTTTTCCCTTGTGTCGTGGGTCCCTTGGAACACACAAAGACAGACACAAACACCCATGACCCGAGAACAAACATCTGCTTTTTACACAAATATTTGCCCCGACTGGGAATCGAACCCAGGACCCGCCGATCGAGAGGCAGCATCACTACCACTCGACCAAACCGGCCGTCAAACATGTGGTAATGTAACTAGTAGCGTCACTACTAGTTACATTACCACATGCCTTACGACTATCGACTTCTCAGGCTAAGACCGGCGATGAGTCACCAGTATTTTAAGTCCTTTAAGCTGTTTAAAAAACAGCTCAGTTGTTTACGTTAAAAGACTTCGACTAAGAAGGCTAGTCTTATGACTAAATGTTGGGGACTAAAAGACTTGAGTCAGTCGTGAGGCGACAAGAGTAAGACGAGTCTTAAGACTGACTGCCGTACTCAGAGACGTCAATTAAATTTAAGTACTGTTAAACTCTGATGTTGCCTCTTTCACTCTTATTGATATAAACAAGGATAGCATGACATTTAATTACTTCTTAACTTTAATTGACGTCTCTGAGTACGGCAGTCAGTCTCTTTCATCACTACTTACAACTTCAACATAGGATAGATAGGTTTTTTGTTTCTTTTGTGGGTTTATATGATCCTATCTTTTCTATACAGGGTGTATGAAACAACTTAGAAAATATTCCATTAAATAAATAAATAAATAAAAACTCTTTATTGTTTTAGACAGTTTTGTATCGTGTGGTGATCGGTTGAGAATAACACCACCCCATTTCTTTCCGTGGGTGTCGTAAGAGGCGACTAAGGAAACACAAATGAGACTTGCCTTCTAGTAATCCATCCCAGGCAACGACACTTCACTTTTTTCTGAATCTGAGGTGTCGTCCTATGGTCTCATGCGGTGTGGTAGGCTCTGTAAAGGGCCGTCTGGTTCGCGACCACCCTCCTACCGAAGTCCGACGCCAAACAGCTTGCTGTGTTCCTTCGGTGCGTGGGAGTACCAGTGCCTTTATAGGCATTTTCTGGGTTAACTCGCTCCATCGTCGACCTCATCTTTGACCATATGGTCAAGATTGAGGTCAAGAGTTAACCCATCTTATAAAAAAAAAAAAAAAAACATAAACATAGTTCCCTGTCGCACCAAACTAGGTAAAAACCTGTATCTTAGTAGACAGTGTCCGACCGTGACTTTAAGTTGTCTAATTACAACATTATTGAATTGAATTTTAAATATATCGTGTTTGTCAATAGGTTCAAGAAACCAACAGCCGAACAGCTCCGTACAGCCGAATACCTGCAGGCGTTACACATGGAGGAGTTAGACTCGGTGTCAGTGCGGGGCGGAGACCGCGGGGCCTCGCCGCTAGCCAAGTCAGTACACACAAACATACGTACATATACGCGAGTGTATACGTATACATACCTATACAGGGCTTTAGGTATCTCTCTTTCAACCTCACGGGTGGTTAATCAGTCCATGGAACTGAACGACTTCCCCAAGGAACATAGGTCAAAATACGAAAAACAAATTTTTATCTCCCATACAAAATGCGCTTTATGCTGATGAAGTTTGTATTGGGAACTCAACATTTTTTTTTTCGTATTTTGACCTATGTTCTTTGAGAAATTTGTTCAGTTTCATGGACTGATTAACCACCTGAGAGGTTGAAAGAGAGATGTGTATACGCAAATGTGCACGCATATATAGAAATTATTTGATTCAAATTTCGCCGCTAGCCAAGTCAGTACACACAACATACTTACATATACGCAAGTGTATACTTGGCGTATACGTTAAAAAAGCAAGTATTAATAAAAAAACTGAATCTAGACAAGGGTTCGGACATTAAGTCCGTGGATGCTAAAAATAAAAGTGTATACGCAAATATGCACGCAAATAAATTCTTTGATTAACACTTCGCCGCTGGCCAAATCAGTATCATGCATAAATACGTACGTACAGAGTGTAAAGGATAGCTTTGCAAAAACTTAAACCCTGAATTCAGACCGTCATTCCGAATTATTATCCAATGTAATTTTCTTCCTTTTGAATTTTTAACCCCCGACGCAAAAAGAGGGGTGTTATAAGTTTGACCGCTATGTGTGTGTGTGTGTCTGTGTGTCTGTCTGTGGCACCGTAGCTCTCAAACTGGTGAACCGATTTGGATGCGTTTTTTTTTATTTACAAGCAGGTTTTTTGGCGATGGTTCTTAGATACGTTTTATCAAAATCGGTTCAGCCGTTTCAAGGTCATCAGCTCTTTTGTTAGCTGCGGTAGGGTTCTTAGACTCTTAATGTGTATTTACTTTACTTTCAAACATACATGTGACCTAAAACTTGAAACACTCATGTATGCTTAATAACTATGCAGGATTATGGAACTCTTGGTCTGATGCTGCAGCCAGGATATCCAGAACACTAGCACACTCTTAAAAAAATAATAGCAGATATGTCGTGTTTGGGCTCGTTTTGTTCAGTATTTGATTCTGCATACAATGCAATGGTGGCAACACGGTGAGCTGATGCTGCGGCCAGGATATCCAGAACACTAGCATATCCTTGAAAAAATAATAGCAGATATGTCGTGTTTGGACTCGTTTTGATCAGTATTTGATTATTTTGAAAATAAGTTAAAAATTTTGAAATAAAAATTAAATTAAAAATTTAAACCCCCTTCCCCCGCAAAAAAGTAAAGCGGACATTTAAAAAGTAAAAAATAATACCTTTAGTTGAGCCATCAAATTCATTTCAGAAAAACCTATATATATTTTAATTATCGAAATCGATGGATGGCACGATAGGGTTTGCTCATTAAAATGGCGCTATAATGTCGCGTCGGGGTACCGCTAAGTTTAAAGCAATAACTAGTATTTTGTGAATGAGGCTGCTAACTTCCCAAATATAATAAAATACATAGCTAAAATAGAGAACATTCAAACTCATAACGCTCCCAGACTCATAACACCCAATGTTACTAGATTTGTCACAAAAGTTGATCGTCGTCGCAAGTTGGTCGAAAATACTAGTAAATAATAGATAGTCAATCAAATGAAGGGTGTGATTCACTAAAGCGGTACCCCGACGCGACATTATAGCGCCATTTTAATGAGCAAACCCTATCGTGCCATCCATCGATTTCGATAATTAAAATATATATAGGTATTTCTGAAATGAATTTGATGGCTCAACGAAAGGTATTATTTTTTACTTTTTAAATGTCCGCTTTAATTTTTTGCGGGGGGGGGGGTTTAAATTTTTAATTTATTTAAATGTTTCTGCTTCAAAATGAAATTACATTCCATTTTCCATTAAAAACAATGATAACAGCGTGAAACACAAAAACCAGCAATGTACATCGCATTCTGTTAGCGGTGCGGAGCGGAGGGACCGTGCTTGCGTAGCGTCAAAGTAGGTTATTAACGAAAACTCCTTAACTTGATGTTTTCGCGATAAAAAAAATACTTTTAGTCGATCATGGTTATGGGGAGGCTGTCCTTTACATTCTGTATACGTATACGTACGCATGTGTATACGCAAATACAAAAAAAAAATATTTCCATTTACAATTTTTAGAAAGTACATAATTATTGTTGGAGCATTCTTTTGTATACTTGTATCAGAAGACTCCCCTCTTCTCCATTGGTCTTTTTAGTAAAAGAAAAGAAAATAAAAAGAAACAAAGTAGAACAAAGCTTGTAAACAAAATCAAAATGGAACAAAAAAATAAAGTAAGTATGTAGAAGTAGACTGTGTGAAGTAATTGTGCAATGTGCACGCATACATAGAAATTTATTGATTAACACTTTATTATTTTGTTACTTTAAATTAGCGAAAATAGGGAAATATGCATGTTTTTTTTTATATCCCATTGATTAACAAAATATAAAAATACCGTAGTTGAGATGACAAAAAGTGAAATTAAAATTGGCCAAGAAATGCGGCCGATATACGCATTTAAAACTATTAATTACGCACCGATTAGACAGAGAGATCCGACATGGATTGTGACGTCACATGTCACTACTCTATACAAATTCCGTGTTTAGTTTCGTTTTGCTAGAAAGAGATAGAAATAAATCTTCGATGGCTTATATCTTTTTTAATTTCATAGTTATTCGAAAAATAGTTTTACTAAACTGTTTATTACATGAATCCTCAATTTTTTTAATAAAAAAAATCATGCATATTCCCTATTGTGGATGTGAGACGGCCCACTAAGTTGAATAACTTTTCCCAAGGATCACAGTCATAATAAGATAAGATCTTTTACTTCATACTAACATTCCGCTCGGGACTTCGTTCCTGTGGGAATTCGGGAAAATTATGTAGCCACATTACAGGGACAATGTAGCATCCTAATGGTGAAAGAATTTTTGTAATCGGTCCAGAAGTTTTAAGTTTATTCGTCACATACAAAAATAGTAAAAATACAAACCTTTCCTCTTTATAATATTAGTGTAGAAAAAAGCCTAAATACAAAAATGTATTACAATCTAATTTATTTAAATTATAAACTTAAGTAATGTAAATGCTTATTAAATCATAATTATAAAATTTATTGCTTTCGATTCCATAAAGATAGTTTTTTTTTTGTTATAAGATGGGTTATCTCTTGACCCCAATCTTGACCAAGGTCATAGATGAGCTCATAATTATTCAGCTTGGTGGGTTGATTCACTAATCCTTGGGCTGATCCTTAGGTAAACCAATTTTTTTTCTTACATTTATTATTTATACTAATTATTATTTACACTCACATATTTTTATTTTATTTTGCACACAGTAAACGGGACTCTTGGAAATCGGCACTTATAAAGGTGTAGTTGATTGGTGTGTAGTTTGGTTGTTTTTTTTGAGTGTTTGTGTGTGTTTTGTATTGTCAGCTCAAAAAATAAGTACCTAGGTTTAACTAGAAATAGATCTCTTCACGACTTCTGCCCTCCTAGTACTTCCCTAGCAACTTTCACAGTAAAAATTGCTATTTGGCCCTTATTACAAAGGAGACTCAAGTCAAGATTATCTCTTTCTCTCACTATCAAAATGACAACGACGACTACTGCTCAAGTATAGATCAGAGTCTGAGTCGCGTTCAGTAATATGGACTTAAGTTTTTTTTAAGTAGGGAGAAGTGGTATGAAGGAGTCAGATTTTGAAAGAGCCATTTGCATTATTTCGGTAATTTAGGAACGGATTTGGTTGGGGGGCGTCCATTAATTACGTGAGACTTTTTGGGGGATTTCGGGCCGGATCTCACTCAATCTCACGTGAGGGAGAGGGGGGGTCTCTACAAATATCACGTAATATTTTCCCCCAAATGAAATAGTGTTAAATTGTGGGAAAGCTAAGTTAAACCAACTAAACCATGTTGTTCCAGAGCCACTCTGAGTTCCCGTGGACTGAATTAGAACAATCTTTTTTTTTCGAATTTAAATTGGTAAATCATAGCTGTTTTTTATTGTTCGATTATTAAAAGTTAAAAAATAATTAGGCAAATTATGTAAGTTTTCTAAATAAATTACCAATTAACATGTTTACACTAAAACTAAGCATTTTCATAAAACTCACGTGAGATAAAAGGGGGAGGGGGGGTGTCGAGCTAAATCTCACGACATTTCACTAGAGGGGGTGGGGGGGTCGAAAAATCGAAAAAAACACCTCACGTAATTAATGGACGCCCCCTTGGTGATTTTATGTTTGTGGGTGACGAGAAAACAGGTATTACATACATGCATACATAACATACATATGCTTACGCCTATAAACTTTATTGGGGAAGGCAAGCTTCAGTGGTTTGAAAACCACTTAATGCCACGTTTGACATAAATTGAGTGTTATAAGATGAAATATGGTGTAAGTGGTGAGAGGTTGTCAGCCTTTCGCCCACAGTACAGCAAAACCCTCGCTTCTCTTCTTACCAGCCCATATACGTCCCCACCGAGGGGCACGGGCCTCCCTTCGAAACACGAAGGGGATTTAGGCCATAGTCCACCACGCTGGCCCAATGCGGGTTGGTGGACCGCTCGTCTTTCGAAAATGAATTTTCTTGGGCGGGCGCGTTTCATCACGATGTTTTCCTTCACCGTTGAGCAAGTGATAATTAGAAATCCGTACATAAATCCGAAAAGACGAATTTAGTGGTACAGGCCCGCACCAGCGGTGATAGCCCAGTTGGTAATGAGCCTCGCTTCTCACTTACTGACTTTTACAGTATGCCTGGGAAGGGTAGGCAGCTGGCACATTCTATGTTTTTCTTTCTCTCCCAGTCCATTATGAAAGCATGGATTGATTGCATCTTAAAAATAAAATCACTTTTTTAAGCTCTTTTAATACTCCTTCATACCGCTTCTCCGTACTTAAAAAAAAACTTAAGTCCATATTACAGAACGCGACTCAGACTCTGATCTATACATAGACTGGAAGAGATCCCTCCAGGGATAAGTCCGCCTTTGCTATTAAATAACCTATAAAATGTTTTGTATAACACTGTTTTTGAGCAATAAAGAATTTACATACATACATACATAAGTGGCAGTCGTCTTTGTCATTTTGATAGTGAAAGAAAGAGATAATCAATCCTTAAGAATAGATCAAAACTTGAGTTTCCTTTTGTAATACGAGCGTTAGGGAGATTTACGGTGTAAAATCTAGGTACACATAATATTCACATCAACACGGTCTAGGGACATTGCACGATTTTTCATACAAAAGAGGTCTGTTTAAGAAGCTACAAAAGCATACTCGAGATACATGGAGGGCTATAATTTTCAGACGAGCAAGTGCTAAACCTGAATTTTAAAGTTTAGCCAATAAATATTGTTTTACTTGAAATTTGTGAAAACGTGACGAAAATAAAAAAAAAAATTGCGCAAATTCGACCATTTTCATACAAAAAGCAGGCAAAAAGTGCGTTTTCGTTTCCGTCACGTTTTCACAAATTTCAAGTAAAACAATATTTATTGACTAGAATTGAAAATTCAGGTTTAGCACTTGCTCGTCTGAAAATTATATCCCTCCATGTATCTCGAGGATACTATTATAGCTTCTCAAACAGACCTCTTTTATATGAAAAATCGTGCAATATCCCTAGACCGTGTTGATGTGTGTAATTGATGACCTTACGGTGAGGGAAAACGTCGTGAGGAAGCCTGCACATTCAGAAGACTGAATTCATTTACAATAGTAACACTTTTATAAGTACCTAACGCCGCTGTACAGACAGCAGCACGTAAGGTTACCCATTTGGATTACGAAAGCCAGCGCTATTACGAGCGAGATAACAGTGACGTCAAGGTCGGCATGTATAGTCTGATGTGCTGCGTGTGTACCTGCACTGAAGTCTTACTTTTGAATGGCGCGAAAATATCATAATTTTTTTAGATATTTTTTTTGTCATCCATCACGTATCAGCGAGATGACAAGAGTTTCTGTTGTTCATGTATTTAAAATCTTAAAGTAAAGCAATAAGGTCTGTATTTCATTGTATTAACGTTCGGTTTTGGTCGGCTTGGGCTGTGCTTTTAGATAAATAAGTGAATTATTTCATTTTCGAAAATAATTTTAGGGCAAGAATATTATTCGAATGGGACTTGAACCCACGACCCCAAGATGAGATCTCCTGGTGCTCTAACCAACTGAGCTATCGTGTTTCCAAGACAAGCGGCGAAATTTCTCATTTATTAACGACTAGCTTTCCGCTCGCGGCTCGCGTGGACTACAGGTTATATCGTGCCCAACTGTGGGATAAAATGTAGCCTATGTCCTTTCCCAGGCTCTAATCTATCTCTGTACCAAATTTCATCAAAATCGGTTCAGTGTTTAGGCGTGAAAGACGGACAGAGTTACTTTCGCATGTATAATATTAGTAAGGATTTTTCTGCGCAAAGGAATATTGCCGATAAGACTTATAAAAGTGGTACTTACATCTATTTTTTTATTTTTTTTTATATTGTTTGGGAAAGGTGGAGGCATAGTCGTCATCAGCCCATATACGTCCCCACCTCAGGGCACGGGCCTCCCTTCGAAACACGAAGGGGATTTAGTCCATAGTCCACCACGCGCACACAATGCGGGTTGGTGGACCGCTCGTCTTTCGAAAAGGAATTTTCTTGGACACGCGGGTTCCATCACGATGTTTTCCTTCACCGTTAAGCTAGTTATAATTAGAAATCCGTACATAAATCCGAAAAGACGAATTTAGTGGTACAGGCCCGCACCAGGATTTGAACCCGCGACCTTCCGATCACAAGTCTGGGTGATTACCAACTGGGCTATCACTGTTTAGTAATAGTGAAAGGTGGAGGTATACGGTGTGGGAATGTCTTGCATTTTCGTTTGTGTGTTTATGTGAAAGATTTGCCGTGCATTTTTGTGTTTATTGCATTATTTTTTATGACGTTTCACAAATAATTTTTAGGGAAAGAAAAATTTCCGGCGCGAATAGGACTTGAACCCACGACCCCAGGCTTAGAACTCCTGGTGCTGTAACCAACTGAGCTATCTTCCCTTCACCTATTCTAAACAAATAACAGTTTGCCCTGCATTCCCTTAAGGAAACGACCTTTAGAGTCGTTACAACAAAACCGATGCAGCTGTTACAACAAGCCGATACAGTTATTACTACAAACCTATTTATTTGTTACAACAAACCGATACAGTTATTACTACAAACCTATGTATTTGTTACAACAAAACCGATACAGTTATTACTACAATTCGATATTGTTATTACAACAAACTGACACAGTTATTACTGCAAACCTATCCATTTGTTACAACAAACCGAAAAACTGATACAGTTGTTAATAAAAACCTATGTATTTGTTACAACAAGCCGATACATATGTTGCAACAAACCGACACATAGTTGTTACATACAACAAAGTTAAAATATGTTGTTGTTTTATAAGTGTTGTTAATTTAGTTTTCTCTCCACAGATTATTCAACCGAACTAAATCAAGCGAAGGCTGCCTATTGCAAGAAGAGGACGACCTGCTAACTGTCTCTTTCATTCCGAAACGGCCGACGAAAGACGAGCCTAGTTTAAACAGTTAGTAACCTAACCCGGGGATCGAACTCGCTACCAGAAAATGTGACCGGAGCGAAACTTCGCCCATAAACTTACGAACATTAAGACCCGTATTATAGAAAAATACTCGATTCTTGATCTATACTTAAGTATTGATTGTATATTTCCTGTATTACCAAAATGACAAAGACGACTGCTACTCATGTATAGATCAGAGTCTGAAGCCCGTGTTACAGAAGGAGACTCAAATCTTGTTCTAGACTTAAGTATTGATTGTCTCTTTCTCTCACTATCAAAATGACAAAGACGACTGCTACTTAAGTATAGATCAGAGTCTGAGTCGCGTTCTGTAATTCGGACTAAGATTTCTCAAGTTAAAGGGTGTTCATTATAATGAAACATGGGTGTATATTTAATCAATGAAATAATGAAAGTGTTGTCCCGTTGGGGTAGGTAGAGACCACAGATTGCCACTTGCTACGATCTAAACACCTCTTTACCTTCCTCTACATTCATATATATGTCACCGTGACATTGTCAAACCCGTTATATTGTAATTTGACTTAGTAAGATTATAAACTGTCGGTACTTTGTGAACTGCCCAATTTTTTTTCACAATGACGGACTTTTTTATTATATTGATTCAAGATTGACGGCCGGTTTGGTCGAGTGGTAGTGACGCTGCCTCTTGATCGGCGGGTCCTGGGTTCGATCCCCAGTCGGGGCAAACATTTGTGTAAAAAGCAGATGTTTGTTCTCGGGTCATGGGTGTTTGTGTTTGTCTTTATGTGTGTTCCGAGGGACCCACGACACAAGGGAAAACCTTAGTGTGGGCCTTAGTGTGTTATAGCGTTTATTTAAGATAACCTAAAAAAGCCCTACCTAACCTAAACATAACCTTTCTTAATTCAATGCAGGCGGCCGGCCCTTAGTTTCGTAAATTTATAATTTGACTAGGCAAATTATAATATCGCGGGAAATTATAATTTCACTAGGGTAATTGTAATATTAGGGTTTATAAAATTTTTCGGTGACATATACAAGGTGTTTCAAAAAAACCTCAAAAAAAGATAAAAATTTAGCTTATTGCGCAGCTCTATTACAAATATGACAAGTTTGTCATATTAATTATATGAAACCAGCCGAAGTCCGGCGCCAAACAGCTAGCTGTGTTCCGTTGGTGAGTAGGATAACCAGTGCCTTTAAGGGCAATTCTGGGTAAACTCGTTCCATCGTCGACCTCATCTTAGTCCTTTGGGCAGCAAGATTGTGGTCAAGAGTTTACCCATGCTTTGTAAAAAAAAACTTTCATTTTGAAAGATGTCAAACCGTGCAACTGATTACTAGAGTTGCGACTATTTCACTTTTAAAATTAAATTTTGGTATTTCTTAAATTTTTTTTGAAACACCTTGAATAAACTGCGCGTAAATCTAAACTTTTTTTTATGAAACATGATTTTATATACCAGTGTTTAAAAATTCTTACCTTTCTGTTTGTCGTCCTGTCTTTGTGTTTGCACTAAATATCTAAAGACAATGAAGATGGGGAGTTTCAGTGTTAAAAAAGTGATGTGTACGAATTTATACCTTAGGTAGTTCGCCGAAGGACTATTTTAGCTTAATACGGTTTTAGATTATTAAAAATTAGGACATAATCTGAAATATATACAGGGCTTTAGGTAAATCTTTTTCAACCTCTCGGGTGGTTAATCAGTCCATGAAACTGAACAACTTCCCCAAGGAACATAAGTCAAAATATGAAAAAAAATAATTTGATCTCCCATACAAAATGCGCTATATGCTGATGAAGTTTGTATGGGAACTCAAATTTTTTTTTCGTATTTTGACCTATGTTCCTTGGGAAAGTTGTTCAGTTTCATGGACTGATTAACCACCCGAGAGGTTGAAAGAGAGATACCTAAAGCCCTGTATATGAGCTGTCTATTGTTTATTTGTTATCTATTATCACAAGATAATAATGAACATATTTTTTGACTTAAAATATGACTTTTAGTTAGTTAGCGAAAAATAATGAACATAGGTCGAAATAGGAAAATTTGTTATTGCTTCTCCATGCGGCCGGTTTGGTCGAGTTAGTTTTTTTTTTATTATTATTACATGGGTTAACTCTTGACCTCAATCTTGACCAAGGTCATAGATGAGGTCGACGATGGAGCGAGTTAACCCAGAAAACGCCTATAAGGCACTGGTACTCCCACGTACCGACGGAACACAGCAAGCTGTTTGGCGTCGGACTTCGGTAGGAGCGTGGTCGCGAACCAGACGGCCCTTTACAGAGCCTACCACACCGCATGAGACCATAGGACAACACCTCAGATTCATAAAAAAATGAGGTGTTGTTGCCTGAGATGGATTAATAGGAGGCAGGTCTCATTTGTGTTTCCTTAGTCGCCTCTTACGACACCCACGGAAAGAAATGGGGTGGTGTTATTCTAAGCCGATCACCACACGGCACACCAGTGGTAGTAACGCTGCCTCTTGACTAATGGGTCCTGGCTTCGATTCCCAATCGGGGCAAATGTTTGTGTAAAAGAAAACGTTTGTTATAGGGTCATGGGTGTTTGTGTCTGTCTTTATGTATGTTTCAAAATACCCACGACACAAGGGAAAACCTTAGTGTGGGCCTTTGAGTGTGTAGCGTTTATTAACTTGAACGATCAGCTGGTTGCGATCATATTTCGTTAACCTTTTTAGGGTTCCGTACCCAAAGGGTAAAAACGGAACCCTATTACTAAGACTCCGCTGTCCGTCCGTCCATCCGTCTGTCACCAGGCTGTATCTCATGAACCGTGATAGTTAGACAGTTGAAATTTTCACAGATGATGTATTTCTGTTGCCGTCACAACAACAAATACTAGAAAATAGAATATAATAAATATTTGAGCCCCTCCCTTACAATAAACGTGATTTTTTAAACGTTTTTATAGATAATGGTACGAAACCCTTGGCACGCGAGTCCGACTTGCACTTTGCCGGTTTTTTTATTGTATAAGAACATTGTATTATTATTATTATTTAACTCTTTATTTGCGCAGACAAAAACAAACAAAAACAAGAAACTGTACAGAAAGGCGGCCTTATTGCTAAAAAGCAATCTCTAATGTATAATGTTACAATTAGCAATTGCTAATGTTACATTACACATTAGCAATGTTACATTAGCAATTGTATAATGTAGAAGCAATAAAGTGTATCTAGGTATCTATCTATCTATTGCCATAGTACGACAATACGTTTTTTTTTGGGAAAATCATAATCGTTCCTTAGGGAAAGCGGTTTAGTTTCATTTTAGATTCACCCCCTAAAATTCCGCTAACTAATTCAAAGTCACTTCATATATTTACTTACTATTCCGCCCGGGACTTCGTTCCTGTGGGAATTTGGGAAAATCATGTAGCCTATGTGTTAATCCAGGGTGTCAGCTACCTCCATACCAAATTTTATCAAAATTGTTCCAGCCGTTTGAGCGTAAAAGAGTAACAAACATCCATACATACAAACTTTCGCGTTCATAATATTAGTCAAGATTTCTCTTATGAGCTGTTGATATCCTTATTTTAATGAGAAGTTAAAAAATGCATTGGTTTTTTGATATATTTTTAAAATCACAATGCAGCCATATTCAATCTTAATGTTACCCAAGTTTATACTTACCTGATTACTGTAATAATTGTAAATGTATGAAAAAATAATTGGGTAGTTGACTAGTATTATATACTATATAGTACTCATTTAGATAATATATTAATATACGTAATACTATGATAACAAAATCCGAAATAAAATAAGAAATTGATTAAAAACATATAAAAACTTACAGCATATAAAACTTGTTTGTTTGTCTCTTTCTTACAGCTAACGAAATTTAAACTATGCTAAACTGTGACGTCACTGTTTAGTACTTCCCTCTATGTCTAATTGACGGTTTTAAATGTGTATATATTTCTTATTTTTAAAGATATTAAAAAACTGTTTATACCAGGCTATTTATAAGCATTGATATGTATATAAGCATTGATATGTGATATGTATAAAACAACTAGATAACGTCAGAAACGTCAGCCAAAAACTGTCCGATTTTTTTATTAATATTTTATGGCCTGGTAGCTAGTCGTTTGGCCAAACTGTCCGAGTTTCCCGCTAGCAAATATGAATGTCCAATTGGGGCATGATGGCCATTCATTTGCCCGGACACTTTTTGAGCGCGATTGGAAGCATAGTTGTTTATTGAAGGTGAAAAAGCTTCAATTTCAATATATGTATATATTGTCAATTACCCAATTGTGATTGTTAGTTTCCACATAATTTGTCTGTTCGTAATCTAGCTAGAGTATATATGGAGAGTGTTGTAAGTTTGTAACATTTTTAAATGAATGACAAAAATTAATTAATGGCCTAAAACCATTCCACTGCTTTGGAAGGAGGCCCTTGCCCCTTGGGACCATATATGGGCTAATAATTGAGAATATGTGACTGTGAAAATGGAAAGGTATAACTTTCGTGATAGTCGTTAAAGTGTGATAAGCTGTAATAGCTCTTATTGACTACCCCGAAAATTGTACCTTTTACTAAACACAGTCACATATTTTAAAATAATTGAAACAATTCAGCCGCTCGAGCATAATGTGCGCCACTCGGCTGACGGTGAAACTTCAATCAAAGGCTTGCTCGTCCTCTGGCGTTGTCAATGTTGACATTTTGACATAATTGTGCTCGAGCTGCTGAGTTCTGTCCAGTTGCAGAGACGTTCGGTTAAATGCTACTTTAAATATCATATTGTCATAGTCTTACTGACTTTTATACAGATGGCATTATATACACACCGGCACATTTAGCGGAACAACGTCTGTTTTTCATACAATCGACTTATATTGGGAGTTCTAAAAATATACGTTTACGTACAAAACTGCACTTTTCTTTGTGCAAATAAATTTTGGTAAATGATCGTCTCTTTTTTTTTACAAAAACTGACGAAAAGCCTAGAATTTCTCATGTAGTCAATAGAAAAAAAAACTCTTAAAACGTTTCACACGAAGTTTTATGATAAGGTTTTTGCAATGTTCTCTTTTGGCCATGCGGCACATTATTGAAAACTTCTTGTATGTTTTATATTTGGTTTTAACAGACAAACATTTTGGCCTAAACTAAGCGTAAAATTTTAATAACAGCATCGAATAAAAATCTCCATTTATAAACCCAAAGTTGACTTAATTGTATGAAAAACATAAGTTGTTCCGCTAATTGTGCCGATGTTTGTATTTAAAAGAACTTAAACGTTAATTAACGTTTCTGCAGCTGAGCGTTATGGTGCAGACCCACCGCGGCGCGGCGCACGTACGCGGCGCATTTTAGCTACGTGGATTAGATCAAAATCTAATTTGAGCCTTAATGTCAAACTCACTGAGTAGATAATCACCTGGCGTTTGTCGCAGCATATTTGTGGGTTGTCACGTGATAACCTACGAACTCGCTACACACGAATGCAACAAATGCCAGGTGATTATCTACTCAGTAAGTAAGACATTAAGGTTGATCTAATGCACGTAGCTAAAATGCGCCGCGTGCGTGCGCAGTGGTGGGTCTGCGCGTTTAGCTTAATGTCGGACCTTAGCTTAACGATTCTGTAGCTGTCCAAAACAGCATTTGTTACGGTCGCAAAGATTTCGCTCAAAAACAATTATAAAAAATTATGTTTAGTTAATGTACAATTGAATTAAATACAAAAATTAAGTTACCAGTATTTTAGCCAGTAAAACGTATATTTAAGTGCTTCCATATTATTTTAAAAAAATTAAAAATGAGGCATCCAAAGACTTTTGTACATATTTTTTTGTATAACTTTTTTCGCTTTGTAATTTTAATTTTAAAATGCTTCATCTTTGTTAAAATATATCTCAAATATAATGTAAAAAAGAAATATAACGTTTTTATCGATTTTCAGTGGTTTTTATAATAACTCTACGCATTCTATCTCCATCATTTTCCGTTGTACGCCTACGTATCATGAATCCTCTCGCTCTCTCGTAAGTTGACTGGAAGAGATCCCCTTGTGGGATAAGTCCGCCTTTGTACCTTGAATATATGTAATATTTATCTCTTTCGATTCCAATGTATTTATTTTGTTTGATTAGTACAATGCTACAAGTGTGCTAAGTTGGATATTACAGCTCGGGCTTAACGGAGCCGAGAATGTAATATCCAATGCGCACGCGTGTCATACGACGTTTTTCAACACATTTGCGAGGAAAGAAAGAAATAAAAACTTTCCTTTGATGTTGACGGCAACAAGTTATCACTTGCATGTTGCGCCTTGGAATGTATTTCTAGCGGTGTACCCACGTAGGTTTCCTGTTCTGCACTTGAAGACATTTTTTGTGTTGTATTGCTGACAATAATAACAATCTAATGAATACAAATGCCGTTTGTGAAAACCAAGTGAAAACATCTGAAAAGAGGCGCGATTACTTTTTTCTTTTTTCGCTCGCAAAATGAGATTCACATTGACAAGTATGCCATACAGCCAAATAATAAAAAAATACTTAACTATATATTTTCACGTTTTAGTATAAATAAATGATAATTAACTGTTAAATTTAAACGATTTAGTGGAATTATATTTTTATTTACAAATAGTTTAATATTTACACTTAATTTTAAATATAAAATAAGATCTGATCTCTTTGCTGAAATTTAGAAAAAAAAAACCATTACGTACTTGTGCTTTATTTTTATTACTCAAGGGCTGGGTAATACATATCATTATGAACCGTAAAACAATGACATAAGACCCCACTTTATGAGCAAATGTGTTGAAAAGGATTTTACAACACAATGTACAACTAATATGCCATTTTTCTGTTATCACTAGGAACAAGGACATATATAAGGGGGGAGGTCCTGGGGGTCCGGACCCCCCCCCCCCCTTAGGGTCAAGAGGTTTAATAAATAAATAAATGGTGACAAAATAACGAAGCCTAGCCCTTGGTGTCTATTGCGTCAGTCTGTCAAAATTTAATTCAACTCTAGCAACACTTTCGTCGTTCGTTATGGGGGAATTCAAAAAATACTTATGCAGATTTTACCGACGCTCCCGGTGTCTACGGCGACCGCTGAGAGAAGTTTCTCCACCCTCAAACGATTGAAGACCTACATAAGAAATAAAATGGGAGACGAGACAGTGGTCTTGCTCTCATGAGCGTACACCGGGAGCTCGCTGTAAAGACAGATCCTAACGATATAGTTAGTAAATTAATTTCGAAACGCAAGAGGCTTAATATAAAAATTTATAATATATCGTTTAAAAAAAATGCTAGTTTCAAGTTCGAGTTTACCTAAATTGTACTCACTATTTTTTAAATAAATGACTTACGTACACATACATTTTTTTAGTATAATGTCTCGACCCTACCTAAGATGGGACCCCCCCATCTGAAAGCTATAGCTACGTTCTTGCATAGGAATATTTAGTCCGACGTGAGAGATTTCAAACCGCCCTAATGGGTCGACTGAAAGAAAGAAATAGTCCGCCTTTTTATTGTTTTTCTTATAATGTGTCTTGTGTAACTTAAGCTCATGTAGGTACAGAGGCCGGCGCATCAGGTTACTCCATTTTCATTGCAAAACCGCTCTTATCACAACAGTACAGAGTGCACGCGTGTGGTAGCCTGAGTTGCGGCCGTCCGTACAATAAAGAATCTTCTAAATATATATAAAAGACTGACATATCAACGCACAGCCTAAACCACTGTGTCTAGATATTTCAAATTTGGCACGTAGGTTTCTTATGAGGTCTAGGGGAGCACTAAGAAAAGATTTTTCGAAACTCACCCTCTAAGGGGGTGAAATGGGGGTTCAAAATTTGTATGTAGAAAACAATTTTTTTGGACATTTTGACTCAAAACTTCGTGAGGATATACCTTGAAGCAAATAAACGGACACGTGTTTTACGATTTTTCGAAAACAAAATATTTAGAGAATGAAATATGGGTGACAAAAATAGTTCTTTGCGCGAGCGAAAACGCAGGAAAAGACTAGTAAATTTACATACATCTCAGGGGTCGTTCATATATTACGTCACAATCAAAGGGAAGGAGAGGTTATTAACTATATAAAAAATGAGAATACAAAGTCAAAATTTTGAATGATATAATTATACTAGCTTTCCGCCCGGGACTTTGTTCCCGTGTCAATTGGGGAAAATCATGTAAACTGTGTCAATCCAGGGTGTCAGTCACCTCCATACCAAATTTAATCGAAATTGGTCCAGCTGTTTGAGCGTGAAAAAGTAACAAACATCCATACATACAAATACACAGCCGGAAGCACGGAAACGCCCATCTGATTCCCCTTCGTGTACGTTGCTTAACCTTTCTGATCGATTCAGAATTAGCGCCACTGAGCTACGACCCCTACGCGTAAGTACTTTACTGTTAAAGCAACCAACTAGATGCGATCCATTATAAAAGTTTTTTTAATCAATTTGTTTATTTCTTAACCTTAAAATTACAGTTTTGTGAAAAATAAATTCAACTATGTGAACCGACAATTAAGGCTGGTTTACACTTTGATTAGTGCGAGTGTAGGTGATTAGTGCGAGTGCAGGTGTGTAGTGCGAGTAGTGTCCAATTCACTGCGAGTGCAGGTGTGTAAGTGAGGGAAAAGGAGGGCGCGCGTGAGGGGAAAGGGAGGGCGCGCGGGACGTGGCTACTCGCTGTCCACTCGCAAAAAAATAGAACACGCTTCTATTCACTTTACTACACAGCCAACTAATCACTTGCAGTAATCAGTCGCTGTCCACACCTAGTCACTAATCACCTGCACTCGCACTAATCAAAGTGTAAACCAGCCTTTAGATTTTAGAAATAGCACCTATCTTTTTAAATTAGTTACCTCAGTGTTTTCCTATTTGCTTTTAAAACGGAACTTAGGTCTGTATTACAGAACTCTGGCTCTGATCTATACTTAAGTAGCAGACGTCTTTGTAATTTAAGTAGTGAAAGAAAGAGACAATCAATACTTAAGTATCCTATCTATCTATGGAGGGGACGCCCGTCAGGCACAGGCGGGTGATCAGTCCACTTATTTGGGACCAGTTCACCCAATTCCCCATAATAGCGCATGAGTTTTACCTCTGCACAGACAGTTCCACCTCTTTGAACCTACCCGAAGCTCTAACAAACCCGATTATATCCTTTATGTTAAGCTCTTGTATTTGTTCTTCTTTTACCTCATCCATGCCTACTTAAGTATAGATCAAGATTGTAATACGGGCATTGATTTCATAGCGACGCTGCCTCATCTGACAATCTCCAGTTCGACTTCCAGTTCAGACAAAGGTTGGATAGGTAATTTGTTTTCGGTGTTTAGTCCAAGGAACCAAACTTAACTTCGAATCAAAGTGCAGCTGCGAGTGAAGGTACCACTTTTATAAATCGCTTCAGCAATATAAGGCCCGTATTACGGATAGTTTGGTGATCGGTTGAGAATAACACCTACCCATCTCTTTCCGTGGGTGTCGTGAGAGGCGACTAAGGAAACACAAATAAGACCTGCCTCCTAGTAATCCATCCCAGGCAACGACACTTCATTTCTTTCTGAATCTGAGGTGTCGTCCTATGGTCTCATGCGGTTTGGTAGGTTCTGTAAAGGGCCGTCTGGTTCGCGACCAAACAGCTTGCGTCGGTGCGTGGGAGTACCAGTGCCTTTATTATTCATTCTAGATTTCAATGTATGGACAAAACGGCAAAATTATTAATTTTGTTTTGATGTTGCAGTGTTATACCTATCAATAGGTACATTAAAAATCACAACACTCCCCCCCCCCCCCTGCATCCGGCGTCACCCTCCCCCCCTTGAAAAGTGTCCCATTTTACAGATTAATCTGAGGAAATCTGTAAAACGGGACACTTTTCAAGGGGGGGAAGGGTGACGCCGGATGCGGGGGGGGCGGAAGAGTTGTGATTTATAATGTACTTATTGATAGGTATAACACTGCAACATCAAACAAAATTATTAATTTTGCCGCTAAAAAATCTATGATGAATATACTATTAAAGGCATTTTCTGGGTTAACTCGCTCCATCGTCGACCTCACCTTTGACCTTTATGGTCAAGATTGAGGTCAAGAGTGAACCCATCATATAATAAAAAAAAAAACAGATGAAGTCTTGATCTATACTTAAGTATTGACTGTCTCTTTTACTCACTATCGAAATGACAGAGATGACTGCTATTTAAGTATAGATCAGAGTCCGAGTCGCGTTCTGTAATACGGACCAAAGTCAATTTAAATTCGAAAATAAGAAAAAAGGAAAATAAGTTTACTATTGTAAAAAAATAGCACGCCTCGTAATTCCTTACCTATTCCTCTCTGGAGAAGACGGCACCTTTGCAAATAGGGCGCAAAGTTAAAAATGCTAATGATTCACTACCTACTTTCACTTATTTTATAACATCCTGACCTGAATGTTCTATGCAAAGGAGTAAAGCTATTTTGTAAGTTGACTGACTAATATATAAAAGTGGTAGGTACCATTGCAGCTCAGTTATGTAGCATAGTTGGCTATGGCGCAAAAACAAGCAAACTTGGAAGAAATGCACACAGTGCTAAAAGGAGCGACCAGAAGCGAGCGTGTAAAATTCGACACCACCCTGTACTGGTTTAAAGCATGTAAAATAGTTGATGAAGAACGAATTAGTGAAGAAATGTTTGTGAAGGCTTATGAGCGTCTGAATGAAGATAGAGGGGATCTTAGTCTGACGCAATTTATTAGTTTATTAAGTAAGTATGCACTAATAGCCCGTTATCTTACCAGCCCATATACGTCCCCACCGAGGGGCACGGGCCTCCCTTTGAAACACGAAGGCGATTTAGGCCATAGTCCACCACGCTGGCCCAATGCGGGTTGGTGGACCGCTCGTCTTTCGAAAATGAATTTTCTTGAAGTGGTGGGTTTCATCACGATATTTTCCTTCACCGTTGAGCAAGTGATATTAGAAATCCGTACATAAATCCGAAAAGACAAATTTAGTGGTACAGGCCCGCACCAGGGTTTGAACCAGCGACCTTCGGATTACAAGTCTGGCTCATTACCAAAAGGGCTATCACCGATAGCCGGGGGGAAGCCCCCGATCGCGCGGATCGCGGTAAGTTTGAACGTGTTTACCAAAGCTAAATCGCTCACGTTTCTCTTAGGCTGAATACAAAAAAAACGTGAGCGGCTTGGGAAGGTTGCGGGTTCTAAACCTGGTGCGGGTCTTCGTCTTTTCGGATTTATGTACGGATGTTTCATTAATTATCACTTGCTCAGCGGTGAAGGAAAACATCGTGATGAAACCCGCGCGTCTAAGAAAATTCGTTTCCAAAAGGCGCGCGGTCCACCATACAATAGGCCAGCGGAATGAGCTTAACCCTTTACCGCCACACTGAATTAGGCAGTGCGTTGTACGCCACGGAGAGAAAAATTATGAAAATTGTCTTAATACATAAACGATAATGAATCAACTTAAATACCATTATGGAATAGTAGATTGTTAACCGAGGGCTGAAAGGCACCCATTTCTGACGAGATCACTTCGTTCGAGCGCCAATTACCTACGAGCTGATCTGAACAACGGGAAAAAAATTCCCGTTAGCTAGACCAGTCTGACCATCAATCTGACCATTGGGAAACACTGCAAGATAGTTCGAGGCAGAAATGGGTGCCGTTCACCAGAGTTAAACTCTACTTTTAATTTTGAATACGAGGAAAGTAAAGAAGCCTGGTGATTAAAAATAATTGTAGTGTGGCCGTATGGCTTCTGCCGTTGCCAATTAGGTATAACTACCATTCAAAACTTCTTACCACATATTTAAAAAAATACTTTCTGCTTTAGAGCAGCGATGATCCACTTTCTGCACGCTAATTAGGTAAACATTTTTTTCGGGTTGAATGTTGGTCACCAATAGATGACGTTGACGTGTCAGTCTTTTTATTGGCTGTCACGACTGGATGACTGTGGCGGTCAAAAGGTTAAGCAGCTCCTGTGCACACTCTTGTTCAGTTTCATGGGGTAAATTACCCCCTAAAGTTTTGCTCTTCAGCTTGTGCTACTATTCCTACTAATATTATAAAAGCGAAAGTTTGTGAGGATGTATGGATGTTTGTTACTCTTTCACGCTCAAACGGCTGAACAAATTTTGATAAAATTTGATAAGGAGGTAGCTGAAACCCTGGATTAACACATATTCCCACGGGAACGAAGTCCCGAGCGGAAAGCTTGTCTATACTAATATTATAAAGAGGAAAGATTTGATTGTTTGTTTGCATTGACTAAGCTCCGAAACTACTGGACCGATTTAAAAAATTCTTTAACTATTAGAGTCCTACATTATCCGTGATGAACATAGGGTACTTAATTTTCCTAAACTCCCACGGGAACGAAGTCAATTAATAAAACTTTTTGAAATCTCCACAGCCATCTTGTCCCGCCAATCCGGTGTCTCGTTGATGACGTTTGAGCAACTATTCTCGAGAGTGAAGCCGACAATAATATCAGAAATACGCGAATACTGGCGGCAGCGAGAGAGAGACGCCGCCGTCAAGAGCGAGGCGTGTTCCGTAATGTCCAGCTCGTTTAATGTCCAGTTACTATAATGTCCAGTTACCATAATGTCCCACTCGTTTAATATCCAGTTAGGTACCATAATGTCCAATTCGTTTAATGTCTAGTTACCATAATGTCCAACTCAATTCAATTCAATTCAATCGTTTATTGCAATTCATATGTACAGAGTATATAAAAGATCTTAATTCTAATATTATATTTAGGAACATACTCGAAGGAACTCGAGGAACTCGGAACTTTAGGAACTCGTTCAATGTCAGGCAGTATTACCACCATTGTCTAAAAATATATTAAGGTAACCTTACTTAAGGCGACTACAGCACCCGATAAAGGCAGCACACATAGGAATAGTGCCATCTCCGTCTCTCAACAGGCCTGGCCCGGCAGTGCGAACAGTGTCGATACACGAAGTTTACGGACTATGAAAGCGTGCGTGCGTAAAAACATGTTCGAAAGTTAGAAAAATGAGATTTATGGGAAGGTAACAGCTTAAATCGAAAAATGCGTTAACTAAGTACTTATCGAGAGTATTCAATCACGAACATTTTGATAGCAAATTGAAGTTCCTGTGTGCATTTTACTATCGTTTTTACAGCTTAAAAGATACACAATATTGGTATTTAGAGGTGACTTTGTGAGCTTTTTCTATCGAACCAAAAGTGCTGAATCATGTTTTCAGCAAACTACTTATCTAGTTTATGTCCGAATATTACCGTAGTATTTTTTTCTTGATTTAATGCAGTGCGTCATGCTTATCTACGCATCATAAAATCGTAATTTAGGTGCTGTAGTCGCCTTAAAAAGAAACAGAGACAAAGCTATATGAGAAAAAAGAACAAATCTTTATACCAAGTAACACTGAAGTGACATTTACCGCAATGAAGTAAGATGGACATTACTACCTTGCAGTGAAGTATTTTAACCATGTCTTAAAATATACGTTTCAAACGTGGACGATATATTGTAATCGTCCACGTTTAAAACGTATGAGTCAACCGACTTCAAACCTTACAATGCAATGCCAAACTAAAACGTCATATAAATTTAATTCGTAATTTTATATTCTTGTTTTGTATACGTGTCTTGTCTTGTTTTTATTGTTAATTGACGGAGTTATTGAGTAACAAACATACAAAAAAAGAAAAATAAACATACAGTCGAATTGAGAACCCCCTCCTTTTTTGAAGTTAGATTGCCCTAAGCTAGATTATAGTTCCCCATTCTAAATGGGATTCTAAATTTAAAAAAAAAAGAATATAAGCTTCATCTCGCTCACCGACACTCTCGTAACGTCTTAATTGCCTTTTGTAATTAGTAAACTACCGTCTAAAATATAAAATCCAAAGATTGTAAATAAAGATCGTGATTAATATTTATTTGAGTATGATTTTCAATAAGAATCTATTTCTCTTCTGCATCTTTTGACCCTCCACTGAAGGCGGCTGTGAACGCCTCCATCAATTTTGGCATTTCTTTCGACATTACGTCTGATAACTCCTGAAAATAGAAAATAATATAAATTTTAAGAAAAAAAATTAAACCGTAAAACAAAGACAAAAAAACATTTAATTTAATTCCCTTCGTATTTTTTTTATAAGATAGGTTAACTCTAGACCTCAATCTTGACCATGAAGGTCAAAGATGAGGTTGACGGTGGAGCGAGTTAACTCAGAAAAAGCCTATAAAAGCACTGGTACTCCCACACACCGACGGAACACAGCAAGCTGTTTGGCGTCGGACTTCGGTAGGAGGGTCCATAGGACGACACCTCAGATTCGGAAAAAAAATTTAGTGTCGTTGCCTGGGATGGATTACTAGGAGGCAGCTCTCATTTGTGTTTCCTTAGTTCTCAACCGATCACCACACGGCAAAGTAGTACCTACTGATATGTTTGAAGTCGGTGCGAAGGCGACCTATTCAACTAATTTGGCTTGGCACCCACTTCAAACAGATCAGTAGGTAAGTATCATAAGAATAAATAATAACTTATTATTTATTCTTATGTAGGTATACCTACTTGAATCCCGGGGATGATTAGATACTGCCTAATTCACTACTTTTGTTAATTCGCAACTTTCTCTAATTCGACACTTTCTTCAACCGGACTTTTTCCTTTTTGGTTATTCTTCTATTTCGTAACTTCGGTACGTACAATCGATGAGATAAATATACTTTTTATAAAAAAAACAAACCTACTTCAAAATGCGAAGAATAAAAACGTAGCATTAACTAAGTGTGCTATCAATACGTGCATCCGCCTTCGCACTGACTCCATAGGTACGTAGCACACTTAATGTTACGTTTTTTTTATTTCTTTTATAAAAAGCATATTTATCTCATCGATTGTAGGTACCGAAGTAACGAAATAGAAGAATAACCAAAAAGGAAAAAGTCCGGTTGAAGAAAGTGTCGAATTAAGGAAAGTTGCGAATTAACAAAAGTAGTGAAATAAGCAAAGTGTCTAATCATCCCCGGATTCACTTACGTGTAGCACATTAAATGCGACGTCTTTATTTTTCGGTTTTTGAAGATAGTTTAATTTTTTTTCTAAATAGCTGAGCGAGATATGTAGTAGAGAGGCTATATAAGGTCCTAATTTATTAGTGACTTTCCTTTTAACACGTTATTGTGTAGGTCAAAATATATCATTTGAGTCAAAAAACAAAGGCATAATATTAAATTGAAAAGGTCTTGAAAAATTTTGTTATGATATTTTTTCATTACTATGATGAATAAACCCATCCATTCAAACGTAAATAATAATGGCAGTAGTAGAGCGGGCGAGCGGGGAGTGGACGGCTATAATCGAAAGAGAACCATTCCTTTATCTTTAAATGGAAAATTCATTTTTTATTTTTTTTACAAAATTTAATTTTCATATAATTAATTTTTATGTTGTTTTTTGGAATACTATCAACCTATACAATAACGCCTTAGAAGGTAAGTGACTAATAAATTAGGACCTTATATATGTGTGTCCCTTTCTAACAAGATGACACTGTGACACTATATGTCGCCATGACACTGCCCCGTCCGCGTCCCTCCGAATACCTAAGGCAAGGGGTGTGTGTGATCATCATCTTAGTGCTTCAATCTCGTCATCCTCACCTAGTGGTGCACCCAGCTGATCAACGGACGTGGCTCTGACGTACTACAACCAGGAAAGGGTTTCTATACTTGATATTGGCGACTTCGCCATTCTATACACTACTCAACAAAGTCTAGGGAACACGCACGATTTTTCATACAACAGAGGCCTCTTTGAGAAGCTGTGAAAAGTATTTAAGACACGTATTTTTAATAAAATCTTTAGTGTGAGCAAGTTCTATACCCGAATTTAAAATTCCTATAAATGAACTTTATCTAGCTGTTGTATGAAAAATCGTGCGTGTTCCCTAGACTTTGATGATGTGTGTACTTTAATTTGTATAATACTCAAACATTGCAAAAATCACGACAATTTATTGACGCCATTTTTTTAAGATGTTAATTTAAAGATGTACCTAAGGTAAGGTACAGAAGGAACAGTCAAACTACAGCAAAAAGGTAATTTTTTTATCAGCCCATATACGAGTACGTCCCCAACGAGGGGCACGGACTTAAGGCGACTACAGCACCCGATAAAGGCAGCACACATATGAATAGTGCCATCTCCGTCTCTCAACGGGCCTGGGCAGGCAGTGCGAACAGTGTCGATACATGAAGTTTACGGACGTGCGTGCGTTAAAACATGTTCGAAAGATGGAAAAATGAGATTTACTGAAAGGTGATAGCTTAAATCGAAAAATACGTTAACTACTTATCGAGAGTGTTCAATTACGAACATTTTGATAGCAAATTTAAGTTCCTGTATGCATTTTACTATGGTTTTTACAGCTTAAAAGATACAAATATTGGGTATTTAGAGGTGACTCTGTGAGCTTTTTCTATCGAACCAAAAGTGCTGAATCTTGTTTTCAGCAAACTACTTATCTAGTTTATGTCCTGAATATTACCGTAGTATTTTTTTTTCTTCGATTCAATGCAGTGCGACATGCTTATATACGCTATATAAAATCGTAATTTAGGTGCTGTAGTCGCCTTAAACTGATAGTGTAAAGCGTGACCTGCTCTTGACTGCACCTTACCATAAATCGTTGTTTATGCTCCTTAGCTGCTTCGGATACAGCATCAACGAAATCTTTCATCTCGACGTCTCCCTTCTCTTTCTGTTCTGCTAGAAATTTTCGCGCTTTTTCCTCCGATTCTTTACCTTGCTCGATCAGCTTTGCTGTAAATTTGAGAGATCAATTTAGCTATTTCACCAAATAGTTTTTAACAGGCATCTTTTTTTTAGCGCTTAGTCCCATTTGGCAGATCTGCTTCCCGATCGCGGTAAGTTTGAACGTGTTTACCAAAGCTACAGCGCTCATGTTTCCTTGAATTCAGCCTAATATTGTATACAGGGCTTTAGGTATCTCTCTTTCAACCTCTCGGGTGGTTAATCAGCCCATGAAACTGAACAACTCCCCCAAGGAACATAGGTCAAAATACGAAAAAAAAATTTGATCTCCCATACAAAATGCACTATATAAGCTAATGAAGTTTGTATGGGAACTCAAAATTTTTTTTCGTATTTTTACTTATGTTCCTTGGGAAAGTCGTTCAGTTTCATAGACTGATTAACCACCCGAAAGGTTGAAAGATACCTAAAGCCCTGTATACAATATACCCGCCTATGATGATTCGTTCGAAAGATATGGAATGTAAAATGTTTTGAGAGATCAATTCAGCTATTTCACCAAATAGTTTTTAACACGCATCTTTTTTAGTGCTTAATCCCATTTGGCAGATCTGCTTCCCGATCGCGGTAAGTTTGAACGTGTTTACCAAAGCTACAGCGCTCATGTATCCTTTGTATTCAGCCTAATAGAAACGTTGAATACAATAAAAACGCTAGCGATTTAGCTTTGGAAAACACGTCCAAACTTACCGCGATCGGGGGCTGATGACCCATCTAAGTATCTAATCTGCAGTCCATTGCATGTGACAAGCTTACCTACTTAGTTGAGACGTAAGCTCTTACATTTTTTTGTGACTTTATTACTAGTTGCCATGGTTGTAATGATTGACTTATCTAAGGTTTTTTTCCGGTAGGGCCTGGGCCTGGTGAAAATAAAATCTACAGAGGCCAGCACATTAGATTACCCAAACTCTTTTTTATTTTTTATTATAAGATAGGTTAACTCTTGACCTCAATCTTGACCATAAGGTCAAAGATGAGGTCGACGATGGAGCGAGTTAACCCAGAAAACGCCTATAAAGGCACTGGCACTCCCACGCACCGACGGAACACAGCAAGCTGTTTGGCGTCGGACTTCGGTAGGAGGGTGGACGCGAACCAGACGGCCCTTTACAGAGCCTACCACACCGCATGAGACCACAGGACGACACCTCAGATTCAGAAAAAAATGAAGTGTCGTTGCCTGGGATGGATTACTAGGAGGCAGGTCTCATTTGTGTTTCCTTAGTCGCCTCCTACGACACCCTCGGAAAGAGATGGGGTGGTCATTGAAAAACAAACAAAAAAATCAAACAAATTGATTTTTTGTTTTCTTTTCTTTCTTATTCTTTTTGTACTTTTGCGCTACTCTCGGTTTTTCTTGTGTTTTCCCTTTCGCTTTGGGTTGTCTGGAAGAGATCGCTGATTAGCGATAGGGCCGCCCTTGCACACTTTTGATTGTAAGATTATTTGTAAATATTTGTTTTTTCCAGTGAAGTATGCAATGAAGTATTTATCTATCTATCTATCTAAAAACCGTTTTAATCGCAACAGCACAGAGTGCAACACAGCTACATGTGCAGAATGTACTGTATTATAAGTAGTAAGTATGTAATGAAGATTTCTCGGCTATTGGTAATTACTGATTTTTTAACTGACTTTTGTGTGAAGGTATCAGTATTTTGGCGTCCATCATAGAAATTCGAATCGGTAACCAACATCCTTTTTTTTGTTTTTTTTTTAAATATAAGATGGGTTAACTCTTGATCTCAATCCTTACCAAGGACATAGAGGTCGACGATGGTGCGAGTAAACCCAGGAAATGCCTATAAAGCACTGGCACTCCTACGCACTGATGGAACACAGCAAGCTGTTTGGCGTCGGACTTAAGTAGGGCGGTCACAAACCAGACGACCCCTTACAGAGCCAACCACAACGCATTAGACCATTGAACGCCACCTCAGATTCAAATTGAGGTGAATTACTAGGAGGCAGGTCTCATTTGTGTTTGTTTAGTCGCTTCTTACGACACACACGGAATGAAATGGGGTTGTGTTATTCTCAACCGATTACCACACGGCAAAAACCGAGCCCTACACCATACTGGGGTGGGCACAGACATCATTTCGCTTTGATTTTGTACGTGATCCGTTATCAAGTTGGTGTGATGTTGATCTAAGTTACAAGAACTAAGAATGAAAAGAACACAGACCATTTTTCATCCATTCCATGATCTGTTCTACGTTATCTTTTCCATCCTTTTTTAATTTCTCAAATACTCCCGTCATGGCGCTTTCTGAAATACATTACAGGAAACATTTGACTATTCGTTATTGAAGCAAACCTAATAAAAATACTTGAAATACGTTTTCGCTTCAATAAGACGCGAGAAAATTGATGATAACGATACAGAAATCAAGGGATAGTTTTTCTATATCTCTAAACTAATAATCTCTACTAATATTATAAATGCGAAAGTAACTCTGTCTTTTTTTTTATATAAGATGGGTTAACTCTTGACCTCAATCTTGACCATAAGGTCAAAGATGAGGTCGACGATGGAGCGAGTTAACCCAGAAAATGCCTATAAATGCACTGGTACTCCCACGCACCGACGGAACACAGCAAGCTGTTTGGCGTCGGACTTCGGTAGGAGGGTGGTCGCGAACCAGACGGCCCTTTACAGAGCCTACCACACCGCATGAGACCATAGGACGACACCTCAGATTCAGAAAAAAATGAAGTGTCGTTGCCTGGGATGGATTACTAGGAGGCAGGTCTCATTTGTGTTTCCTTAGTCGCCTCTTACGACACCCACGGAAAGAGATGGGGTGGTGTTATTCTCAACCGATCACCACACGGTCTGTCTGTTTGTCTGTTACGCTTTCACGGCCAAACCACAGAACCGACATTTGGTAAGTACAACAGAGATGGATTAAACCTTGGGAAAGGACATAGGCTACATTTTATCCCACAGCTCGATATAAGCTGTAGTACTATCTATAGAGGAAAGATTTGATTGTTTGTTTGCATTGAATAGGCCCCGAAAATACTGCACCGATTTCAACAACTCTTTCGCCATTTACATTGTTCCTGAGTAACACAGGCTTCATAATTTCCCGAATTCCTACGGGCGGAATGCTATTGTTTTATACAGCGAAGCACCGAGTCAGATATCGTGCGTCTATTGAACAAACCGAAGGTTATCATTATCATCATGTCAGCCGCAAGACGTCCACTTCCATAGACCTCCAGGGATCTCCCCATCGATCGGTCCTGCGCCACCCGCATCCAGCGGCTTCCCGTTATCTTTATCAGATCGTCGGTCCACCTTGTGGGAGACCTTCATACGCTGCGCCTTCCGGTACGTGGTCGCCATTCGAGGACTTCTGCCCTCAGAATGTGTCAATATACTTATAGGATTCAGTTGGTTTATGTTTATCGGAACGCACCTACTAACTAGTTTAGTTTGACCTCCTAATCTTTTGAAATCGGTTCAGTAGTTTAGGCGTTAAAGCGTAACACACAGATATTCAGAGTTGCTTTCGCATTTATAATATTAGTAGGAATATAATATGATGCTGCTTAAAAAAACCCTTCTCAAAAAACTTACCGCTCGAGCATAGCTTAGCTATCATAGTATCTTTTGTCTCCTGACTTCCTTTAGACGCTTTATCTAAGAAACTTTTCAATTGCTCCACTGTTACATCTTTCTTATCTTCTAAAGCTTTTATCAAATCTTCCTCTTGTTCCCCGTCTATTAGCTTCGCTGAAAAAAACTAGGTATGGTAATTTATTTATTTATTTATTTATTTTGGAGTTTGTGGCCTGGTTACTAGATCTTTGGGCCAAGTCTTAATTTATGCTAGTTATTGTCAGATGCTGCAGAGTAGTGTTGCAACCAATAGTAGAAAGTATCGATAGTCTATCGTTACTATCGCAACCTTGAAAAACAGTAAGAATATCGATATGGCTATCGATAGTATCGATATCATCGATACTATTAGTAATAGTTGTACTAATAGTGATTAAAAACTATCAATGCTATCGATAGTCCTATCAATATTCTTACTGTTTTTCAAGGTCAACTATCGATAGTTTGGTTATGCAACACTACTGCAGAGGTTTCAAAACAGAATGAGACTCAATAAGACCCTGGCTGTTAGAAATACTAAAGCCCGTATATAGAATGAGATGTATATGTTATGGACCAAGTGATTAATGCAGGCGTTATTATGCCCGGGCATTATTAATAATGTCTAGCTCTATCGGGCAAAGTGATTCATTATTAGGTGCGGGGAGGGAAGTGCCCTCGTTGCAATTTATAAAAGTTTTCGTTTTTTTTCACGACCGCCGTCTTAGATTTCAAAATCTAAAACGAAATCCATGACGGATTTTTACAAAAAAATGCATGTGCGCCATCTTGTATTTCAAAATGGATGTCGTTTATGGAATTAGCACCCCCGAAAACCTATTAAACGACACCCATATCAGTTTTTTCGAAAATGTTAACGTCCGCCATCTTGGATATCAAAATGAACGACATTTACGGAATCAGCATCCCCGACAATATACTATTAAACGATACCCATGTCTGCATGCCCGAAAATTTAATATCCGCCTTCTTGTATTTTTTGTGCGGGGAATCGCGACGCTCCGGGGTTTGCCCTTCTCGTCACGATTCCCCCAACTAAAATCAAAGTTGGCGGATATTAAATTTTCGGAAGGCAGTCGGCGGTTAAGAAGCTTGGTGACGCTTCGGACTTCGCCCTACGCAGAGCTCGGCCTTCGGCCTCGCCCTATACGCAGCTTTCTTCAGCATACGGCCTCACCCCATCTTTAGTATCTAAACTTGTATGGCCGCCATCTTGAATTGAAGGGTTTGACGCTCCGGGCTTCGCCCTATCGGAGTTGGGCTCGGTCTGCGACCTCGCCTCACCGTTAAAATCTTTACTCGTATGGCAGCCATCTTGGATTGGGGGAGGGAGACGCTCCGGGCTTCGCCCTATGCGAAGCTGGGCCTTTGGCCTCGCCGTTTACCTTGCTACTTAATCCAAATAATGAGTTTGATTATTAAAATTGTTTAACATTTAGTTTATTTGAAGTTAAATGACTATAATAATAAAAAAATAGCCATTTAATATGTTTGTATTACTCTGCCCAAAAGGCGGTCATGTTGAATTGGGGGAGGAACGCTCCGGTCGTCGCCCTACGCGGAGTTAGGCCTTGGGCTTCACCCTAAACGCAGCTCACCTCGGCCTACGGCCTCGCCTCACCTACAGAATCTAAACTTGTATGGCGGCCATCTTGGATTTAAGAGGTTAACGCTCCGGACTTCGCCCTACGCGGAGTTCGGCTCGGTCTGCGACCTCGCCTCACCGTTAGAATCTTAACTCATATGGCAGCTTGGATTGGGGGAGGGGACGCTCCGGGCTTCGCCCTATGCGGAACTCTGCCTTCGGCCTCGCCTTTTACGCCTTTTACCTTGCTAATTAATCCAAATAATGAGCCTGATTATTTAAATTGTTTAACATTTAGTTTATTTGAAGTTAAATACCAAAATGTGATGGACATTATGTGTAATGCCAGATAAATTTGATTATTTGAATAATTATTATCAAATTGTCCTCTCATATTGGGCATTTTTCATAATGAATAATTATAAAAATTCCCACTTTATAACATATACATATACATAAGTATTGAGTTTTCTCTTTCTCTCACTATCAAAATTACAAATGGGACTGCTACTGAAGTATAGATCAGAGTCTGAGTCGCGTTCTGTAATATGGACCTAAAAGAATCAGCACGTACTGAGTTAAGACCCTGGCTGTAATGAGAAATACATAGACATCTTTTCTACACTTTACAGAATAGAATAGAATAGAAAAAAATATTTATTTTATAGGACATTCAGGATTCCACTTAAAACAAGTCAAGATTACACGAAATACATACTAACATACAGTAAAGTAATTAAATACATACATACGCATTCGTTCTATTGACCCTACTGACTCTACGCCTATTCGCAAAGATGCAGTCTTCCCCAGAGAAGAACAGGCAAGAAACTCCGAGAGTGCTCTTTTTAATCGCATTAAAATTTTTCCTATTTTAAAATTTTATCTAAATCAAAAATAACTCTAGAGCTGAGCAGTTTATTCCCATGCCTGCTTGTCTGATAGATAATCAGAAATTCAGTAATATAGGCTAATTTTGTAATAGCTCCGGCCAAGATACCTTCTTTCAACCAAGCTAAAATGCCGTCTAATGTGTTCTTTCCTTGTTTCTTAAGATCTTCAAACACTTCTTCCATAATTTATTATAATTATAAAATATAAAGTCAAAGAAAATTTAAATTGCTACGTTTTAGAGTAACCAAAAATAAACCAACAAAAATATATACACAAAAATTGACAGATATTTTTTTTGAGAAAATCCATGTGAACCTTGACTTATCTTATTGTTCTCATTTTTGACTCATAAAGTAAAGGTTAGTGGGTTTTTACCGACTTAAAATAGGAAGAGGTTCTATGTTCAACTGTATGTATTTTTTTTATGTACCACCGATTTCTCTGCATTCTTTTTTGATCAAAACAGTATACTCCAGAGGTGGTCCCATATAAATTTTATCGAAAATGATTCAGAGCTTTTAAAAAAATCAACAAAAACAAAAAAATACTACAAACCAGAACCTCATCTAAATAAATGAGTGGACATTTTCGTTTGTGGTTATCTGCTAATAGGCATTGTGGTCTTCAAAAATTTTATATCTACTTTGCTAGGATCTGTTTCCAAGTCGAAAGATAGAAAAGTTATCTGTTGTAACATATACATAAAAATTATAGTCTTGTAACTTTTTCTAGAATAACTTTTAGCGGGTTATAAAGTATACTTATATTAAATGTAATTCATCATCTTTGTTCATTATTTGAAAAGCTATTACAATTCCTAATCTATCAATAATTGAACAACTTTTAGTGTATTATTATATTGAAATTTATGCAGCATTGCAATTCATAACCTCTGTAGCCGGATCTACTTATCAGCTTAAGTTTTATGACTGAGATAAGACCTATTTTACCTATGACATTGCAAGGTCTGTGCAGAACTGCTTATTGGCAGCGATAAGGGTATGTAATTGTTTCTAAAATTTTAAGGTAATGAAAACCAATTCAAATTATCAGAATTGATCAAAAACGTGCACATCTTGAGCTAATCAGTTACTTGATTTCAGAAGTTTATATTATTAAATATAGTTCATTATATGCAGAATTTACAAGCAGTTTTGTTCAATATTAATTAATGCGCACCTAACATTTGTGTTTACTTAATAACATATTTTAATAACCTAGGAACTTTTAGGATTTTACAACCCTAAAATTTAAAAATATAATAAGCAAAATTTTGAATACTTTGTGAAAAGTTGCAGGAATGGCATGTCCCGTCTTGCTAATTTTTTAGGATTCAAAATTGATTCTTGGTCCCTATATTAGTCGAAATCCATACTAATAATGAATTTCAAGTTCTCCGGTGGTCAAATTATCATTTAATCAGCGCATGTTTATACAGATTATGAAGAATGTCAAGATTTTACGACTTTCGTGAACTCAATCAGTTATCTAACCCTAGAATTTTATTGATCGTAAAAATTTTATCAAACTTTAAACTTAAAACAAAGATTTTTTTAAGACTATGAAGACCTTAAGCAGTCATTCGCTGAGTATCTGGCACCTAGGTTACACGTAAGTAAAAATATCTAATTTAGGATACCCAATTGGGAATTTTGTATAATTTTGAAACTCTTCATAAAGTATTCATACAATCTGCGGAACTTGATTTTTCCTTTGATGTTTGTAGAAGTGTTCGAATAAGAAATGGACGTGCCACCACCTGTACCACCAAAACCTACGGCCTCTAAAATCGATGCGATTTTAGGAAGGGCGTTACCTACAGCTGAAAAAAAACCTGCACAGTCAAACCAGTAAGTAGAGTGTTGATTATGTAAACAATTTTGGGCTATTGCACGCCTCATAAGCGGAGCGTTGAGGTAGTACTCTACTCTCGACATATCAAAAAAGCAGGTTTTCGAAACTTAAATTGACTTTTTTATTACTAATATTGCACTTATAAGATAATGTAAGTGCACGTATATCAATAAAAATAATGTGTTAAAAACTTATAATATAATTTGACAACAATTATTTAGTTTAACACGTAAATAAATTAGTTAAAAATAATTTTTCTTGGACATCCGTATGTTTGTGTGTATGGATCCGTGTATGTGGCAGGGAAATTGGTACCGGATTAAATTTTTTTTATTTAAAGAATCGCTTGGGGCTGTTTGTTAATTAATATGACTGCTTAATTCACTATCGTTTAATAATTATTTATAAAAAACTAAAATACGACTGTGTATTTGTGTATCTATGTTTATATACAAATGAAGATTAGCCTTAAGTCGTATGTAAAAAGTAGAGATCGGCGCATGCGCTATGTCAGTTTTATCTTAAGAAATGGCGCGGAATTTAAATTGATAAATTTTTTCTGGTTATTTCATTATGAAAGACTTAATAAAATTTTTAATCTTAAAATCTATGTAAATAACTGCTATGAGGCGTGCACTTTTGGATCTCCCAACTTTCTTCAAATTAGATGTGCTGGAAAAAAAAACAGAAAATTTTTTCTTCAAAAGTTTTGGCTAGTTCATTCTGCCTAAATTTTGTATGTTATGTTTGTTTAGATACAATGATTCATAGAATATTATCGTGGGCTCCTTGCTCATAAAGAACCTCAAAGAGATTTGGCGATAAAACAATTTTCGTGTTTATTTAATTTCGTTATCATCTCTATGAATGTGAACTTTTGCCCGCGGAATTGAATGTAAAGATCAAAATAAATCAAAATTGATCAATTTTTTATAATTGCAGGTCAAATATGAATCGACCGGGAACTTCTCTTCCGCCGAAGCCGGAAAGGTACAAAACAAATATGTACGGCTCTTCGCAGCCCCCCCGCCTTCCTCCAGCAAACTCGGAAGTCTCTTCCGAGCATATGTATTTATATTTCGGGAAGTCTCAAGCATCTCAAAAACTTTCCAGGAAATAAGAAATGTTAAGTAGTGATATATTTTTTAAATAAACATATTTTTGATATTCTGAGTTGTCAACAGTAAATAAATATTCCCGTCTCTATCAATTGGGTCATAGATTAATTAGTTGATAACCTTTTTTAATAGCCAAGATAAACTTAACCATTGCTTATTTAATTAGTGAATGATAAAATAATAATTCTAAGTTTTTTTAGTGATAATTAGCAGGGTAATTATTTCGGAACTGATTAAGAGGTACAATCTCTAAAAATTATGCAATATTTATTACTTTACAATCAATAAACAATTGGAAGTTGACAAATTTCAATTTTGATAAGAAATAAGATACTTAAAATTAACGTTTGGACAAAATTTTATAGCGATAGTAACACTGAGTTCATTATCATCCAACAACAATTTATGTGCATTTGTTTACCAGATAATTGTACAATTTCTTTATGGAAAAATGTTTTTTTTAAGACAACAATTTTAACCATCTTCAATTTAAATTTTCGATTATTACTCAAATTGAATTCAAGTAAAATATTTTAAAGTTGTAAAGTGCTTTCGAAATTATAAATTTCGACTTCGAAACTTTTCCTGGTTGTGCAAACTGTTGTTGGGATTCTACGTTTTTAACGTGGAAAATTATAAAGTTTTCATCGTGAAGTAAGATTCTAATGTCCAACTCGTTTAATGTCCAGTTACCATAATGTCCAGCAGTATTACCATCATTGTCTAAAAATATATAAGGTAACCTTACTTGAAAAGAAACAAGAGACAAAGCTATATGAGAAAAAAGGACAAATCTTTATACCAAGTAACATTGAAGTGAGATTTACCTACCACAAAGAAGTAAGATGGACATTACCACCTTGCAGTGAAGTATTTTAACCATGTCTTAAAATATATGTTTAAAACGTGGACGATATATTGTAATCGTCCGCGTTTAAAACGTATGAGTCAACCGACTTCAATCCCTGCAATGCAATGCCAAACTAAAACGTCATATAAATTTAATTCGTAATTTTATATTCTTGTTTTTGTAGATAATTAAAACGCTTATGGTATATTCATTCTAGATTTCAATGTATGGACAAGACGGCAAAATTAATAATTGTGTTTCGATGTTGCAGTGTTATACCTATCAATAAGTACATTACAAATCACAACTCTCCCGCCCCCCGCATCCGGCGTCGCCCCTCCCCCCCTTGAAAAGTGTCCCGTTTTGCAGATTTCCTTAATTTTCAGGAAAACTATACAAGCTAGGACAAATGGCCAAAGACTAAATTGTTTATTGATAAATTGCCTATAAATGGGTGAGGCTCACAAAAAGTGTACCATAACACACGGGAACTTGTGACACACGATAACACACTGGAAATAGGTAACACACTGGAAATATTGTTAAGGCATATTCACATGACAAGTAATAAATAAAATGCATTTGGCTCAGTACCGCGTGCTTTGAAAACACGGGGAGAGCTTTGTCAGAAGTGGACATCTCAATGGCATTACGATGTGAACTTAGCTTTACACACTTCACGTGTGTTACGTCACACAACTTCGTAACACACGCAACACACGTGAATAAACACACGTGATTAATATAACCTAAACTTCATGTAGCATCTTTAAAATGCAATGCAAATTAGTGGTAAACTACATTATTTGATAATAGTAACGTCCCTCTCAACTGTTCTTAACCGAAATAAACATATTTTATTACTTACCATGCGAAATTGCTATCGAAATGTTTCGAAAATACGAGGACGAAAAATAACACACACAGTAGTGGCAGTCCTTTCACAAAAACCAAGATGTCTGACAATGACACTGACATTTCGTATTGAGAATAGCAATGTTGCCATCACAAAAAAATATATAATGTGTTGCTAGTGCTTATTACAAAAAAACTACTACGGAACAAATCTACATAACACACGTGAAATGTGATTTGGCACATTTGTTTTTTTAAATCATATTTTATTTATTTTTAGCCTGTTTTATTATATGATCTACCATCGAGATACTAGTTTTAACTCCAGATATTTTACAATACTTTATATAATATTAAATAGTAAATTAAAGATGAAAAAAAAAAACAATGAACTCGATTTGGGGTGGACACATTTTATTGTTATATGAAACTAGAAGTAAGTAATTTGTTGTACCGGTACGTTTTTGGTTAATCTCAAATATATTCACTATTTCAAAGGTTCGATATTAACAAGTTAATAATAGCTAACATAGAAAACAAAAGTTTAGTTTATTACGAACTTTCGAAATATAATTTTTCTTTATTCAAAATTGGGCCTATAAAAAAAATGGTAGAGGTACATTTTTTGTGAGCCTTAGCCAAATAAGTTCTACATTCATTTTTAATACGACTTATAGTTTCCAAGATATGATGTGTCAAAGTTTACTAAAAATCTGCGCGCAGCAGAAATTTGACATTTAACACACAGAAATCAATAACATTTATTATTGTTTCCCAAGAAACGCTCGTAGCCCAGTGGCGCTCGCTGATCTCAACCGATCAGTGAGGTAAAGCAACGTACACATCAGCAGGGAACCTGATGGGTGACCAAAGTGGCAATTTATCTCGAGCGTTTTCATGCGTCGATTCACTTAGGTCGTAAAAAACCAAGTCAGAGGCCATTGTGCGGTTTGAAAACTCTGACACCAGGGTTAGCCAAGTTCGCCACACACTTGACTATACCTACACGATAAGAATAAGAAGAATATACCTACTAGTAGGAACGTATACTCTCTCGAACAAAAAATATTTTTTTAAATCGGCCGTTAATTGAGGGAGTTATTGAGTAGGTAACAAACATACAAAAAAAAACATACCTACAGTCGAATTGAGAACCCCCTCCTTTTTTTGAAGTTTAATTGCCCTAAGCCACAGAATAAATAATACGTAGTACTATAACGTACCTAAGCTAAATTATAGTTCTCCATTCTAAATGGGGAACTACAATCTAGGTGGTCCCATTCTAAATAAAAAAAATAATAGGTAAGTAGGTACAAGCTTCATCTCGCTCACCGACACTCTCGTTACGTCCTAATTGCCTTTTGTAATTAGTAAACTACCGTCTAAAATAGAAAAATGAAAGATTGTAAATAAAGATCGTGATTTATATTTATTTGATTATGATTTTCAATAAGAATCTATTTCTTTTCTGCATCTTTTGACCCTCCACTGAAGGCGGCTGTGAACGCCCCCATCAATTTTGGCATTTCTTTCGAAATGTCGAATGACGTAATGACGTCTGATAACTCCTGAAAACAGAAAATAATATTAATTTTTAAGAAAAAAAAAATAAAAAAAATAAAAAAAATCTTTTAATTTAATTTCCTACTTTTTTTTATTATAAGATCCGTCAACTCTTGACCTCAATCTTGACCATAACGGTCATGGAGCGAGTTAACCAGAAAATGCCTACAAAAGCACTGGTACTCCCACACACCGACGGAACACAGCAAGCTGTTTGGCGTCGGACTTCGGTAGGAGGGTGGTCGCGAACCAGACGGTCCTTTACAGAGCTTACCACACCGCATGAGACCATAGGACGACACCTCAGATTCGGAAAAAAAAATGTAGTGTCGTTGCCTGGGATGGATTACTAGGAGGCAGGTCTCATTTGTGTTTCCTTAGTCGCCTCTTACGACACCCACGGAAAGAGATGGGGTGGTGTTCACCCCATCTCTTTCACCTCAACTGGTCACCACACGGTAAAGTAGTAAGCACCTACGGATATCTCTACTGAAAGTACGTAGTAGCACTACCTATACAGTATATTTTTAGCTTGAGAAAATAAATAAGGTCTGGCGGGCCCAGGATCTTGGAAATATTACCACTGAATGCATACAAAGAGTGTAAAAATTATAACCCTTCCTTTTGTCTTCACCATATTCGGGTAAAAATTGTATAACTTTAAATTAAGTACCTAATTGAGTGTACATTTATAAAAGTAGCCAGTTGGAAAAGTAACCAAAAAGGAAAAAGTCCGGTTGAAGAAAGTGTCGAATTAGGGAAAGTTGCGAATCAACAAAAGTAGTGAATTAGGCAAAGTGTCTAATCATCCCCGGATTCACTTAAGTGTAGCACATTAAATGCGACGTCTTTATTTTTCGCTTTTTGAAGATAGTTTAATTTTTTTTTCTAAATAGCTGAGCGAGATATGTAGTAGAGAGGCTGTGTGTGTGTCCCTTTCTAACAAGATGACACTGTGACACTAATATGTCGACATGACACTGCCCCGTCCCTCCGAATACCTAAGGCAAGGAGTGTGTGTGGTCATCATCTTAGTGCTCTAATCTCGTCATCTAATCTCGGTAAGTGGACCGCAAAGCGATTTTTTTCAGACGTGCGTGTTTCATTACGATATTTTCCTCCATCGTTAAGCAAGTCCATCGTTAAGCTAAATCCCCTTCGTGTTCGAAAACACGAAGGGGATTTAGGGCAAAGTCCACCACGCTGGCCCAATGCGGGTTGGTGGACCGCTCGTCTTTCGAAAATGAATTTTCTTGGACGGGCGGGTTCCATCACGATGTTTTCCTTCACCGTTGAGCAAGTGATAATTAGAAATCCGTACATAAATCCGAAAAGACGAATTTATTGGTACAGGCTCGCATCAGGATTTGAACCCGCAACCTTCCGATTACTGGTGTAGCTCATTAGGTACCAACTGGGTTATCACCGCTTAAAAAGTCTTTACTCAGCACTAATGGCGGTCCCTGAAAGCACCTGGAGTGGTCCACGAAGCCATCCTAAAAATATGAAAATTGACGAGTCGACACTAGCTCTAAAATCGGCTGAATACCAGAGCTGACAAGTGCTTGGCTTTGACTAGCACTAAACCAAGGGTTCAGGAACTAGTAAACGAAGAGAAATACAATTTTCACTTAAACATTAAAACAATTTAATATGTTGTAGCGGTGATAGCCAGTTGGAATGAGCCAGACTTATAATCCGAAGATCGCAGCTTCAAATCCTGGTGCGGGCCTGTACCACTAAATTCGTCTTTTCGGATTTATGTACGGATTTCTAATTATCACTTGCTCAACGGTGAAGGAAAACATCGTGATGGAACCCGCCCATCCAAGAAAATTCATTTTCGAAAGACGAGCGGTCCACCACCCCGCATTGGGCCAGCGTGGTGGACTATGGCCTAAATCCCCTTCGTGTTTTCGAAGGGAGGCCCGTGCCCCTCTGTGGGGACGTATATGGGCTGGTAAGGGTAATATGCTGTAGAACAACCATGTATTAATTTTTACTCCCAAACAGTTGGTGGTCCGTGGCAAAACAGATATTCTGTAAAATGGTCCCACGACACCAGTAAAACCAAAGCTTAAGAACCACTGATCTAGAGCTATACCATGGCACTAGTTAGGTCTTCTTCTTCCTAGCGCTTAGTCCCATTTCTCATTCGGGTTACGCTTGACCATGATCCAGGGTTTGGCAGGTCAAGTCATTACAGTGGAGCGACTGCCATCTGACCTCCGTAACCCTGCTAACCAGACCGGATTGGATCGTTGTTACACATTCAGTCTCCTGAATGTGCAGGTTCCTCACGATGTTTTCCCTCACCGTAAGTGCATCGGTTAGTGGGCAACTAACGTACACACGACAGCACATCAGGTTATACATGTTAACTTTGACGTCGCCCTTATATCGTTCGTAATAGGGGCGGATTTCGTAGTGCGAAAGTATATCCTGATATGCTGCGGTATGTACATAACTCAGAAAACGAGTCATTGGTACATGGCGGCACTGCGGAGCGAACTTGGTACCTCTCGCTTACGAGTCCGACTCACTAGCCGTTAGACCACCGACGCTCTAGTTTAGTAAATAAATAAATAAATAAATAAACGCTACACACTCAAAGGCCCACACTAAGGTTTTCCCTTGCGTCGTGGGTCCCTTGGAACACACATAAAGACAAACACAAACACCCATGACCCGAGAACAAACATGTGCTTTTTGCACAAATGTTGGCCCCGACTGGGGATCGAACCCAGGATCCGCCGATCAAGAGGCGGCGTCACTACCACTCGACCAAACCGGTGTGGGTACTTTACCATAAATCGTTGTTTATGTTCCTTAGCTGCTTCGGATACAGCATCAACGAAATGTTTCATCTCAACGTCTCCCTTCTCTTTTTGTTCTGCTAGAAATTTTCGCGCTTTTTCCTCCGATTCTTTACCTTGCTCGATAAGTTTTGCTGTAAATTATGTATTCTTTATTGCACTTAGATTTCATGGGATACAAAATAAAAAAAACAAGTTTACAAAGGCAGACTTATTACTAAAAGTGATCTCTTCCAGCCAGCTTGGTGCAGTAAGACAACGCGGGACAAAAGTGCATACTTATTTGATAAAATAACTCTACATAAATGAAAAATAACTACATTAACTTATCCAAATATCTATATTAAATACAATAACGCAATATAAATACATACGACATAACAATTTAAAGATTTTTAAAATTTAAAAGGTTGGTATTTTTTTAACATCATGTATAAATCTTTAACAATTTACCTTAAATTTAAATAATTAATACGTGATGTTAAAAAAATACCAACCTTTTAAATTTTAAAAATCTTTATACAGGGCTTTAGGTATCTCTCTTTCAACCTCTCGGGTGGTTAATCAGTCCATGAAATCAGTCAAATAAAATAAAATTGCGTGCCCAGACTGCCCAGCCTGGATCCATGAGCTCTCAGAAATGTTATTTGTTTGTCACCTATGTAAAAACCATGGAAAGCAATAAATGATTGAGTATTGAGTATTGAGTATTGAAACTGAACAACTCCCCCAAGGAAGTTCCCATACAAAATTCATTAGCATATAGCGCATTTTGTATGGGAGATCAAATTTTTTTTTCGTATTTTGACTTATGTTCCTTGGGAAAGTTGTTCAGTTTCATGGACTGATTAACCACCCGAAAGGTTGAAAGAGAGATACCTAAAGCCCTGTTTACAATATACCTGCCTATGATGATTCGTTCGAAAGATATGGAATGTAAAATGTTTTGAGAGATCAATTTAGCTATTTCACCAAATAGTTTTTAACAGGCATCTTTTCTTTAGTGCTTATAGTCCCATTTGGCAGATCTGCTTCCCGATCGCGGTTAAGTTTGAACGTGTTTACCAAAGCTACAGCGCTCACGTTTCCTTGTATTCAGCCCAATAGAAACGTTGAATACAATAGAAACGCTAGCGATTTAGCTTTTAAAAACACGTTCAAACTTACCGCGGTCGGGGGCTCATCTGCAGCTCAATTCATCAACTTGTGTGGACTTTTGAGCATGTGACAAGCTTACCTAGTTGAGACGTGACCTCTTTTTTTGTGACTTTTTTACTAGGTGCCATGTTTATAATGATTGGGCTTTTTCCCAGGTGAAAATAAAATGTACAGAGGCCAGCACATTAGATTACCCAAACTCATTGAAAAACCGTTATTATGTCTTCATGTGCGGAATGTTATTATAAGTAGTAAGTATGTAATGTAGATTTCTCGGCTGTTGATAATTACTGATTTTTTAAATGATTTTTGTATGAAGTTATTAGTATTTTGGCGTCCATTTCGATTCGGTAACCAACATCCTTTTTTTTTTTTTTTTAAATATAAGATGGGTTAACTCTTGATCTCAATCCTTACCAAGGTCATAGAGGTCGACGATGGTGCGAGTAAACCCAGGAAATGCCTATAAAGCACTGGCACTCCTACGCACTGATGGAACACAGCAAGCTGTTTGACGTCGGACTTAGGTAGGGCGGTCGCAAACCAGATGACCCTTTACAGAGCCAACCACAATGCATTAGACCATAGAACGCCACCTCAGAGATTCAGAACAAATTGAGATGTCGTTGCCTGGGGTGGATTACTAGGAGGCAGGTCTCATTTGCGTTTGTTTAGTCGCTTCTTACGACACACACGGAAAGAAATGGGGTGGTGTTATTCTCAACCGATCACCACACGGCAAAAACCGAGCCCTACACCATACTGGGGTGGGCACAGACATCATTTCGCTTTGATTTTGTACGTGATCCGTTATCAAGTTGGTGTGATGTTGATCTAAGTTACAAGAACTAAGAATGAAAAGAACACAGACCATTTTTCATCCATTCCATGATCTGTTCTACGTTATCTTTTCCGTCCTTTTTTAATTTCTCAAATACTCCCGTCATGGCGCTTTCTGAAAGACATTACAGGAAACATTTGACTATTCGTAATTGAAACAAACATAATGAAAATACTTGAAATACGTTTTCGCTTCAATAAGACGCAAGAAAATTTATGATAACGACAAAGAAATCAAGGGATATTTTTTCTATATCTCTAAACTAATAATCCCTACTAATATTATAAATGCGAAAGTACCTCTGTCTGTCTGTCTGTTACGCTTTCACGGCCAAACTACAGAACCGATATTTGGTAAGTACAACAGAGATGGATTAAACCTTGGGAAAGGACATAGGCTACATTTTATCCCACAGCTCGATATAACCTGTAGAGTACTGTTACAGTTAAAACTAGTTAGTAGATAGAACGCGTTTTTCCTAGTTAGAACTAGTTTTTACTTAATGCCTTTGTTAATACTAGAATTGACTAATGTCTGAATCAAATATCAGTTAAAACTAGTTTCTGCAAGACAAAACGCGTTTTCCCGAAGCGAGTCAGTTAAAACTGTTCCGACCGAGGTTAGAGTTCATCATACCTTATTCTGATTGGCTTGAGGTTATGTTGTGGGTTATGTTGTTGTTGTTGTGCTTACCGTTTAACGCAACCAAAGTCTTTTCTGGCACTTCGCCGGCCGCTGCCGCGGCACGCTCGCTCGGCTCGTGCGTTGGAGGTCGCAGTTCTAACCTAACCTAACCTAACCAACCCTTAACGGGTTGGTTAGGCTAGGCTACTAACAAACCTAACCTACAGTTTCTGCCCCGATATAATCTCCGCGGGGGGGAGTTTTAACTATAGCTAGTTTTAACTATAGCTCGATGTGACAACTAGTTTTATCTGAAAATCGAATATGTCAGTGGTAAATTCTATTTTTAACTGATTATTTCTAGTTTTAACAAAGGCATTAAGTAATAACTAATTTTAACTAGGGAAAACGAGTTCTAACGAAAAATGGGTTTTAACTGTAACAGTACTATATATAGAGGAAAGATTTGATTGATTGTTTGTTTGCATTGAATAGACCCCGAAACTACTGGACCGATTTAAAAAACTCTTTCGCCATTTACATTGTTCCTGAGTAACACAGGCTTCATACTTAATTCCCGATTTCCTACGGACGGAATGCTAGTGTTGTATACAGCGAAGCACCGAGTCAGATATCGTCCGTCTCTTGAACCAACCGAAGGTTATCACTATCATCATGTCAGCCGCAAGACGTCCACCTTCATAAACCTCCAGGGATCTCCCCATCGATCGGTCCTGCGCCACTCGCATCCAGCGGCTTCCCGTTATCTTTATCAGATCGTCGGTCCACCTTGTGGGAGACCTTCCTACGCTGCGCCTTCCGGTACGTGGTCGCCATTCGAGGACTTCTGCCCTCAGAATGTGTCAATATACTTATAGGATTCAGTCAAATTGGTTTATGTTTATCGGAACGCTCCTACTAACTAGTTAACTAGTTTGACCTCCTAATCTTTTGAAATCGGTTCAGTAGTTTAGGCGTTAAAGCGTAACACACAGACATTCAGAGTTACTTTCGCATTTATAATATTAGTAGGAATATATTAAGATGCTGTTTAAAAAAACCCTTCTCAAAAAACTTACCGCTCGAGCAGAGCTTAGCTATCATAGTATCTTTTGTCTCCTGACTTCCTTTAGACGCTTTATATAAGAAACTTTTCAATTGCTCCACTGTTACATCTTTTTTATCTTCTAAAGCTTTTATCAAATCTTCCTCTTGTTCCCCGTCTATTAGCTTCGCTGAAAAAAACTAGGTATCCTAATTTATTTATTTATTTTGGAGTTTGTGGCCTGGTTACTAGACCTTTAGGTCTAGTAACCAGGCCACAAACTCCAAAATAGCCACAAATTAGCCACAAACTCCAAATAATAAGTCTTAATTTATGCTAGTTATTGTCAGGTGCTGCAGAGTAGTGTTGCAACCAATAGAAGAAAGTATCGATAGTCTATCGATACTATCGCAACCTTGAAAAACAGTAAGAATATCGATATGGCTATCGATAGTATCGATATCATCGATACTATTAGTAATAGTTGTACTAATAGTATCAATACTATCGATAGTATTGATTAAAAACTATCAATACTATCGATAGTCCTATCAATATTCCTACTCGTATATGTTATGGACCAAGTGATTAATGCAGGCATTATTATGCCCGGGAATTATTAATAATGTCTAGCTCTATCGGGCAAAGTGATTCATTACTATCTAAACTTCATTATTTATCATATTGCCCAGAAATCTAAGCTAAGTTTGATGCGGTGCGGGGAGCGAAGTGCCCTCGTTGCAATTTATAAAAGTTTTCGTTTTTTTTTCACGACCGCCATCTTAGATTTCAAAATCTAAAACGAAATCCATGACGGATTTTTACAAAAAAATGCATGTCCGCCATCTTGTATTTCAAAATGGATGTCGTTTATGGAATTAGCATCCCCGAAAACCTAATAAATAACACCCATATCAGTTTTTTCAAAAATGTTAACGTCCGCCATCTTGGATATCAAAATGAACGACATTTTCGGAATCAGCATCCCCGACAATCTATTAAACGATACCCATGTCTGCATTCTTGGATTTTTTGTGCGGGGAATCGCGACGCTCCGGGGTTTGCCCTTCTCGTCACGATTCCCCCAACTAAAATCAAAGTTGGCGGATATGAAATTTTCGGAAGGCAGTCAGCGGGTAAGACGCTTGGTAACGCTTCGGGCTTCGCCCTACGCAGAGCTCGGCCTTCGGCCTCGCCCTATACGCAGCTTTCCGCGGCATACGGCCTCACCCCACCATTGGTATCTAAACCGGTATGGCCGCCATATTGAATTGAGGGGATTAACGCTCCGGGCTTCGCCCTATGCGAAGCTCGGCCTTTGGCCTCGCCTTTTACCTTGCTACTTAATCCAAATAATGAGTCTGATTATTTAAATTGTTTAACTTTTAGTTTATTTGAAGTTAAATGACTATAATAATAAAAAATTGCCATTAAATATGTTTGTATTACTCTGCCCAAAAGGTGATGGACATTATGTATAATGCCCGGTCAATTTGATTATTTGAATAATTATTATCAAATTGCCCTGTCATATTGGTCATTTTTCATAATGCCCGGTCATTATGTATACTGCCCACTTTATGACACGGTCCATAACATATACATATCTTTCTCTCACTATCAAAATAAGGAAGTGCCTCCGCTGCCGGTACCGGCAACGACGAAAAATTGGAACGGTTGCCGGAAGTTACTGTCAGTTTCAATTTTTGACGTTTTTGACAGCTGACATGAGTTGATTTTGTGTTCTTATCGGGGTCTGTGCTTTGATGCGTTGGTGATTATCTAAGATTGAATTTGCGAATATTCCTAAATCACTATCGGAAATGTATTAAGTACTTACATTCGACTTTTTTGTTCAATTGCAACAGAAGGAACTGCGACAAGTAGGTTTGTTAGTAGCCTAGCCTAACCAACCCGTTAAGGGTTGGTTAGGTTAGGTTAGGTTAGAACTGCGACCCCCAACGCACGAGCCGAGCGAGCGAAGCGAGCGTGCCGCGGCAGCGGCCGGCGATGTGCCAGAAACGACTGTAGTTGCGTTAAGCGGTTGTCGCAGTTCCGCTCGGTTAGGTTAGGTTGTTTTGTAGGTTTCATATATTTCCGGTAACATATAACATAGCAGGCACAAAATCACAAAGGTGGCGAATTCTAGCATCCTAATTTCGTAAAAAAAAAATTGTATTTTTGTTCTGAAAACCAGTTTCTATTATTGACTAATTTATTATCAATTGATACCCAAACGGGCTACGCAGAAATTTGATAATTACACAAGAAAATCTTTTTGTAAAAAAAAAGTGTTCCCGAAATGACGATAATGCATGAAATTTTGAAATTTTTCAAAATCTCTACATGAGAAATTCTTAAAATATCTGTTATATCTCGTAAAAAGTCCAACTATAATGTTTCATGAGACAAATTATACGAATTAAATTATTAAATTAATAAATTCGTGCCAAACGTAAATTTTTAAATTTATTCAATTTTAATACAAAATTATTAAAGTAATTTAGTGCCAATTACTTACATCAGTTTCTTTAAGTAATGGATTAGAATTGTTTTTAGTAAAACATGCTTTTTTCATCCATTATTCTCAAAAAGCCATTTCGGGAAGCCGTCATTTCCGGGAACGCGTCATTCCGGGAACGTTCCCGGACATTACGTTTCTATATAAAATTGCGTAAAAAATCTATTTATAGTCACAAAATCAGGATTTCTCAACGCTAATGTAAAAAGAGATTTCAATAATCTCTAAGAAATATTTTGTTGAAGGTAAATTATTTTGTTTTTTTTTTACAATTATTGGCGTTCCCGGAATTACGTTGAATTGAGGTACGGCCCAAAAATTTCATACAAAAACATGTTTACCTCTTCGAATTTTCACATTTTAATAAAAAACACACCAGGCATCCATTTGCAGGTGCTTTAAATAATTACCAGGTGCTTTAAATAATTACCCACTAGCGTTATTTCTTGCATGTTGCTGAAAAATTGTATCTGAATAAAATGTATGCGTTCCCGGAATGACGCACAAATTGTCCGCCATACTTTGAATTGAATTATTGAAAAATATATTATTATATTTACTAAGAAACTTATAAATATCATTTCATTATAATGCTAACTATAATAAAAAGTACTTGTAAGTCATTAAAAAATTTTTTTAATATGTGTTTTAACTGTTGTTGTCAGCAGATAACGACTTGGGGACGCGTTCCCGGAATGTCGTTTTGGGGGTATTTTGTGAAAAAAAATATATTCAATCAATAAATTAAGAAAAAATCTTTTGGGGTACGGGTTAAATAAGTTAATTCGAATAATCTGCAGAGCATTATTTTAATAAAAATCAATAAATTCTATGATATAATTTACTCCAACACGAATTCGCCACCTTCGTGATTTTGTGCCAGCAGCACATCATTGAGTACCTATCTACTATTATTATTACCTATCATTTAAGTTTTATAATGATTTATATCGTCTATCGGTACCGGCAGCTGTTCTAGGAGCCGGTACCGGCAGCGGAGGCACAGCCTCAAAATTACAAAGGCGACTGCTACTTGAGTATAGATCAGAGTCTGAGTCGCGTTCTGTAATACGGACCTAAAAGAATCAGCACGTACTCAGTCGAGACCCTGGCTGTAATGAGAAATACATAGACATCTTTTCTACACTTTACAGAATAGAATAGAATAGAAAAAAATCTTTATTTTATAGGACATTCAGGATGCCACTTAAAACAAGTCAAGATTACATGAAATACATACAAACATACAGTAAAGTAATTAAATACATACATACGTATTCGTTCTATTGACCCTACTGACTCTACGCCTATTCGCAAAGATGCAGTCTTCCCCAGAGAAGAACAGGCAAGAAACTCCGAGAGTGCTCTTTTTAATCGCATTACAATTTTTCTTATTTTAAAATTGTATCTAAATCAAAAATAACTCTAGATCTGAGCAGTTTATTCCCATGCCTGCTTGTCTGATAGATAATCAGAAATTCAGTAATAGCCCCGGCCAAGATACCTTCTTTCATCCAAGCTAAAATGCCGTCTAATGTGTTCTTTCCTTGTTTCTTAAGATCTTCAAACACTTCTTCCATAATTTATTATAATTATAAAATATAAAGTCAAAGAAAATTTAAATTGCTACGTTTTAGAGTAACCAAAAATAAATCAACAAAAATATATACACAAAAATTGACAGATATTTTTTTTTGAGGAAATCCATGTGAACCTTGACTTATCTTATTGTTCTCATTTTTGACTCATAAAGTAAAGGTTAGTGGGTTTTTACCGACTTAAAATAGGAAGAGGTTCTATGTTCAACTGTATGTATGTTTTTTATGTATGTTCACCGATTTCTCCACCATTCTTTTTTTTTATCAAAAGAGTATAGTACACTTCAGAGGTGGTCCCATATAAATTTTATCGAAAATGATTCAAAGCTTTTAAAAAAATCAACAAAAACAAAAAATACTACAAACCAGAACCTCATCTAAATAAATGAGTGACATTTCCGTTTGTGGTTATCTGCTAATAGGCATTGTGGTCTTCAAAAATGTTATATCTACTTTGTGCAAACTGTTGTTGGGATTCTACGTTTTTAACGTAGAAAATTATAAACAAAAAGTTTTCATCGTGAAGTAAGAATTAGGTACCATAGTTAGGTACCATAATGTCCAACTCGTTTAATGTCCAGTTACCATAATGTCCAGCAGTATTACCATCATTGTCTAAAAATATATAAGGTAACCTTACTTGAAAAGAAACAAGAGACAAAGCTATATGAGAAAAAAGGACAAATCTTTATACCAAGTAACATTGAAGTGAGATTTACCACAAAGAAGTAAGATTGACATTACCACCTTGCAGTGAAGTATTTTAACCATGTCTTAAAATATATGTTTAAAACGTGGACGATATATTGTACTAGCTTTCTGCCCGGGACTTCGTTCCCGTGGGAATTTGGGAAAATTATGTAGCCTATGTGTTAATCCAGAGTGTCAGCTACCTCCATACCAAATTGTATCAAAATTGGTCCAGCCGTTTGAGTGTGAAAGAGTAACAAACATCCATACATCCATACATCCATACATCCATACTTACAAACTTTCGCGTTTATAATATTAGTAAGATGAGTCAACCGACTTCAATCCCTGCAATGCAATGCCAAACTAAAACGTCATATAAATTTAATTCGTAATTTTATATTCTTAGGTATATTCATTCTAGATTTCAATGTATGGACAAGACGGCAATATCAATAAGTACATTATAAATCACAACTCTCCCGCCCCCCCCCGCATCCGGCGTCGCCCCTCCCCCCCTTGAAAAGTGTCCCATTTTACAGATTTCCTCAATTTTCAGGAAAACTATACAAGCTAGGACAAATGGCCAAAGACTTTATTGATAAATTGCCTATAAATAAGTTCTACATTCATTTTTAATACAACTTATAGTTTCCAAGATATGATGTGTCAAAGTTTACTAAAAATCTGCGCGCAGCAGAAATTTGACATTTAACACACAGAAATCAATAACATTTATTATTGTTTCCCAAGAAACGCTCGTAGCCCAGTGGCGCTAGCTGATCTCAACCGATCAGTGAGGTAAAGCAACGTACACGTCAGCAGGGAACCTGATGGGTGACCAAAGCGGCAATTTATCACGAGCGTTTTCATGCGTCGATTCACTTAAGTCGTAAAAAACCAAGTCAGAGGCCATTGTGCGGTTTGAAAACTCTGACACCAGGGTTAGCCAAGTTCGCCACACACTTGACTACACCTACACCTACAAGAAGAAGAAGAATATACTATTAGGAACGTATACTCTCTCGAACAAAAAATATTTTTTTAAATCGGCCGTTAATTGAGGGAGTTATTGAGTAACAAACATACAAAAAAAAAAATTTAACATACAGTCGAATTGAGAACCCCCTCCTTTTTTGAAGTTAGATTGCCCTAAGCTAGATTATAGTTCTCCATTCTAAATGGGGAACTACAATCTAGGTGGTCCCATTCTAAATAAAAAAAATAATAGGTAAGTAGGTACAAGCTTCATCTCGCTCACCGACACTCTCGTAACGTCCTAATTGCCTTTTGTAATTAGTAAACTACCGTCTAAAATAGAAAAATGAAAGATTGTAAATAAACATCGTGATTTATTTGTGTATGATTTTCAATAAGAATCTATTTCTTTTCTGCATCTTTTGACCCTCCACTGAAGGCGGCTGTGAACGCCCTCATCAATTTTGGCATTTCTTTCGACATTACATCTGATAACTCCTGAAAATATAAAATAATAATAATTTTTAAGAAAAAAAATTAAACCGTAAAAAAAGACAAAAAAATCTTTTAATTTAATTTCCTACCTACTTTTTTTATTATAAGATTCGTCAACTCTTGACCTCAATCTTGACCATAAAGGTCATGGAGCGAGTTAACCAGAAAATGCCTACAAATGCACTGGTACTCCCACGCACCGACGGAACACAGCAAGCTGTTTGGCGTCGGACTTCGGTAGGAGGGTGGTCGCGAACCAGACGGTCCTTTACAGAGCTTACCACACCGCATGAGACCATAGGACGACACCTCAGATTCAGAAAAAAAATGTAGTGTCGTTGCCTGGGATGGATTACTAGGAGGCAGGTCTCATTTGTGTTTCCTTAGTCGCCTCTTACGACACCCATGGAAAGAGATGGGGTGGTGTTATTCTCAACCGGTCACCACACGGTACAGTAGTAAGTGCCTACGGATATCACTACTGAAAGTACGTAGTAGCACTACCTATACAGTATATTTTAAGCTTGAGAAAATAAATAAGGTCTGGCGGGCCCAGGATCTTGAAAATATTACCACTGAATGCATACAAAGAGTGTAAAAATTATAACCCTTCCTGTGTCTTCACCATATTCGGGTAAAAATTGTATAACTTTAAATTAAGTAATTGAGTGTACATTTATAAAAGTAGCCAGTTGGAAAAGAAACCAAAAAAAGAAAAAGTCCGGTTGAAGAAAGTGTCGAATTAGGGAAAGTTGCGAATTAACAAAAGTAGTGAATTAGGCAAAGTGTCTAATCATCCCCGGATTCACTTAAGTGTAGCACATTAAATGCGACGTCTTTATTTTTCGCTTTTTGAAGACAGTTTAATTTTTTTTCTAAATAGCTGAGCGAGATATGTAGTGGAGAGGCTGTGTGTGTGTCCCTTTCTAACAAGATGACACTGTGACACTAATATGTCAACATGACACTGCCCCGTCCCTCCGAATACCTAAGGCAAGGAGTGTGTGTGGTCATCATCTTAGTGCTCTAATCTCGTCATCTAATCTCGGTAAGTGGACCGCACGCCTTTCGAAAAACGTTTTTTTTCAAACGTGCAGGTTTCATTACGATATTTTCCTCCATCGTTAAGCAAGTGATAATGGGGTGGGAGACCCGGGGTCCTATAGCACAGGCTTTGGCTTAGTTTAGGCTCCGGGCCTAAAAGATAAAATGGCACGTGATTGAACTATCTGAAGTCCGAAGAGAGGGGGAGGATACGATAACCCTAGACTCAGGCCATTTGTTCTACTTCAATAAAGCACTCCATGACAACGTGGTGGAGATATCCTGTATATCAACCCTGGTAGCGTACCTTGTACTGAAATTGACTGAAAGATACTCTCTTAAGGTCGTACAGGTGTATGCGCCGACGTCGAACAGCTCGGATAATATGGTCGAGGCCCTATATGAAGACATTACCAAGGCCATACACACAACCACCAAGACCCAATTCACCGTTGTCATGGGGGACTTTAATGCTAAAGTAGGGAAACGAGGGCGAGACGATTTGCATGTTGGGCCACATGGATATGGATGCAGAAACCATAGGGGACAGATGCTAGTAAATTTCCTCGAAGCAGAGGGGCTTTTTTGTATGAACTCGTTCTACGAGAAAAAACCCCAAAGGAAATGGACCTGGCGAAGCCCCGATGGCAAGACGAAGAACGAGATCGATTTCATCCTGACGGATAAAAAGCACATATTTAGGAATGTCTCCGTGATCAACAGGTTCAATACCGGAAGTGATCACCGCATGGTTAGAGGCACCCTAAATATCGATTTTAAGCTGGAAAGAAGCCGAATGATGAGATCTGTTCTTCGTCCAGCACTGCTCCAAGTCGAGAAAGGCTTAAATGCCTTTCAGCTAGAGCTGAAAAATCGTTTTGCCCTACTCGAAACCACAGGCAGTATTGACAAGGACCTCGAAAGCGTGGCACCTACAATAAGCGAAGTGGGAGTCCGACATTTTAAGGGAAAGCGAGCAAGTCGGAAGTCCAAACTTTCAAGCGAGACTTTGGAACTGATGAGAGTACGACGAGAAACGCCGGAGGATGTTTTGTCAGATCCCCAGGCACTCCATAGAAAAATTCGGAAATTGGTGAGACGTGACCTCCGAAGCTCTAATACTCGCCTCATACAGGAGGCGATTGAGCAGAACCGGGGGTCAAAAGTCTTTTTCAAGAACCTGGGAAGGAGTCATCTGACAAAGCTAAAGACCTCGGACGGGAAAATCGTCACATCAGCACCGGAGGTCCTCGCTGAAATCGAGGACTTCTACGGCAAACTATATGCTTCGCGAAACCCGAAGCCTTCACCCGACGCCAACGATCCACGTGCCATGCTTACACGCCACTTCACCGACGACCTCCCAGATATAGACGAAGAAGAAATTGCAGCAGCTCTCCAACAGCTTAGCAATGGGAAGGCTCCTGGCGAAGACGGAGTAACCTCAGAGCTCCTGAAGGCAGGAGGAAGACCGGTAGTCAAGGAGCTCAAAAGGCTTTTCAACTCCGTAATAACCAATGGGACTACCCCGGAAGCGTGGAGTAGGGGCGTGGTAGCGTTATTTTTCAAGAAAGGGGACAAAACTCTCTTGAAAAACTATAGACCGATTACGCTCCTGAGCTATGTCTATAAGCTGTTTTCGAGAGTAGTCACCAATCGTCTGGCCGCTAGATTTGACGCCTTCCAGCCACCGGAACAAGCAGGGTTTCGCAAAGGCTTTAGTACCGTAGACCATATCCACACAGTAAGGCAGGTTATGGAGTAGTGCGAAGAGTATAACCAGCCACTGTGTCTAGCTTTTGTGGACTACGAGAAAGCCTTCGACTCAGTCGAGACCTGGGCCGTTCTGGAGTCCTTGCAGCGTTGCCAAGTCGATTGGCGATACGTGGATGTGCTGAGAACCCTATATAATATGGCAACGACGACAGTGCAAGTATAAAACCACCGTACAAGACCAATACAATTGCTCAGAGGTGTTAGACAGGGGAAGGGGGGATGTCATATCCCTGAAACTGTTTAACAATGCTCTAGAGAGCGTCTTTAAGACGCTAGATTGGAATGGAATTGGCATCAATGTCAACGGCCAATTTCTATCGTACCTCCGCTTCGCAGATGACATAATAATATTGGCAGAAACACTACAAGTCCTGCAAGAAATGCTCCACAGCCTTAACTCTGCCTCAAGACGTGTCGGCCTTGGAATGAACTTGGACAAGACCAAGGTCATGTTCAATGATCAGGTCGTGCCTAGGCCGATCTCTGTTGAAGGTGTTACGCTCGAGGTTGTTCAGGAATACATATACCTCGGGCAAGCGTTGCAGTTAGGTAGAGACAACTTCGAGCGGGAAATCACCAGAAGAGTGCAGCTTGGCTGGACAGCATTTGGGAAGCTGCGTCATATATTTTCGTCGCCACTCCCGCAGTGTCTAAAGACCGAGGTCTTTAATAAATGCGTCCTACCAGTCATGACCTACGGAGCCGAAACGTGGAACATGACAGTGAGGTTGGCCCACCGATTGCACGTCGCTCAGCGAGTAATGGAACGCTCCATGCTCGGGATCTCGCTAAGGGATAGAATCCGAAACGAGGTCATCCGACAGAAAACCGGTGTGATGGATATTATCCAAAAGTGTAGCAAGCTGAAGTGGCAGTGGGCTGGCCATGTCTGTCGCAGAACCGACGAGCGTTGTAGTAGACAGGTTCTCGAATGGAGACCACGTCTTGGCAAACGTAGTGTAGGACGCCCCCCAGCCAGATGGTCAGATGACCTAAAGAAGATAGCGGGTAGTGGCTGGATGAAAACAGCGGAGGATCGTGCAAAGTGGCGCACCTTGTGGGAGGCCTATGTTCAGCAGTGGACTGCAATGGGCTGATATGATGGATGATGATGATGATTTATTTAGTGATAATCAATCAAAAATCCGTATAGGTACATAAATCCGAAAAGACGAATTTATTGGTACAGGCCCGCACCAGGATTTGAACCCGCAACCTTCCGATTACTAGTGTAGCTCATTAGGTACCAACTGGGTTATCACCGCTTAAAAAAGTCTTTACTCAGCACTAACATCTAGAGCAGTTCGTTCTTAACCGGCAGTCCCTGAAAGCACCTGGAGTGGTCCACGAAGCCATCCTAAAAATATGAAATTGGCGAGTCGACACAAGCACTGAAACCGGCTGAATACCAGAGCTCACAAGTGCTTGGCTTTGACTAGCACTAATCCAAGGGTTCAGGAACTAGTAAACGAAGAGAAATAAAATTTTCACTAAAACATTAAAACAATTTAATATGTTGTAGCGGTGATAGATCAGTTGGTAATCAGCCAGACTTATAATCCGAAGGTCGCAGGTTCAAATCCTGGTGCGGGCCTGTACCACTAAATTCGTCTTTTCGGATTTATGTACGGTTTTATAATTATCACTGCTCAACGGTGGAGGAAAACATCGTGATGAAACCCGCCTGTCCAAGAAAATTCATTTTCGAAAGACGAGCGGTCCACCAACCCGCATTGGGCCAGCGTGGTGGACTATGGCCTAAATCCCCTTCGTGTTTTCGAAGGGAGGCCCGTGCCCCTCGGTGGGGACGTATATGGGCTGGTAAGGGTAATATGCTGTAGAACAACCACGTATTAATTTTTACCTCCAAACAGTTGGTGGTCTGTGGCAAAACAGATATTCTGTAAAATGGTCCCACGACACCAGTAAAACCAAAGTTTAAGAACCACTGATCTAGAGCCATGCCATGGCACTAGTTAGGCCTTCTTCTTCCTAGCGCTTAGTCCGTTTCTCTTTCGGGTTACGCTTGACCATGATCCAGGGTTTGGCAGGTCAAGTCATTACAGTGGAGCGACTGCCGTCTGACCTCCGTGACCCTGCTAACAGGGGAACCTGACCGGATTGGATCGTGGTTACACATTCAGTCTCCTGAATGTGCAGGTTTCCTCACGATGTTTTTCCCCACCGTAAGTGCATCGGTTAGTGGGCAACTAACGTACACACGACAGCACATCCTTGACGTCGCCCTTATATCGTTCGTAATAGGGGCGGATTTCGTAGTGCGAAAGTATAACCTGCAGCACACATTTATAAGTATTAGTCTTTAAAATAATTTTTAGTGTATTGTTAATGTCTTACTAAATTTGTGTGTGCTGAAGATGCAAAAATAAACGTTGTCTATGTATATGTCTATGTCTATATGCTGCTGTATGTACATAACTCAGAAAACGAGTCATTGGTACATGGCGGCACTGCGGAGCGAACTTGGTACCTCTCGCTTACGAGTCCGACTCACTAGCCGTTAGACCACCGACGCTCTAGTTTATTGTGGGTACCTTACCATAAATCGTTGTTTATGCTCCTTAGCTGCTTCGGATACAGCATCAACGAAATGTTTCATCTCGACGTCTCCCTTCTCTTTTTGTTCTGCTAGAAATTTTCGCGCTTTTTCCTCCGATTCTTTACCTTGCTCGATAAGTTTTGCTGTAAATTATGTATTTTTTATTGCACTTAGATTTCATGGGATACAAAATAAAAAAAACAAGTTTACAAAGGCATACTTATTACTAAAAGTGATCTCTTCCAGCCAGCTTGGTGCAGTAAGACAACGCGGGACAAAAGTGCATATTTGATAAAACAACTCTACATAAATGAAAAATAACTACATTAACTTATCCAAATATCTATATTAAATACAATAACGCAATATAAATACACACGACATAACAATTTAAAGATTTTTAAAATTTAAAAGGTTGGTATTTTTTTAACATCATGTATAAATCTCTTTAACAATTAACCTTAAATTTAAATAAATACGTGATGTTAAAAAAAATACCAACCTTTTAAATTTTAAAAATATTTGTACAGGGCTTTAGGTATCTCTCTTTCAACCTCTCGGGTGGTTAATCAGTCCATGAAACTGAACAACTCCCCCAAGGAACATAGGTCAAAATACGAAAAAAAAAATTGACCTCCCATACAAAATGCCCTATATGCTAATGAAGTTTGTATGGGAACTCAAATTTTTTTTTCATATTTTGACTTATGTTCCTTGGGAAAGTTGTTCAGTTTCATGGACTGATTAACCACCCGAAAGCTTGAAAGAGAGATACCTAAAGCCCTGTATACAATATACCTGCCTATGATGATTCGTTCGAAAGATATGGAATGTTAAATGTTTTGAGAGATCAATTTAGTTATTTGACCAAATAGTTTTTAACAGGCATCTTTTCTTTAGTGCTTAGATCGCGGTAAGTTTGAACGTTTCCTTTGTATTCAGTTCAATAGAAACGTTGAATACAATAGAAACGCTAGCGATTTAGCTTTGATAAACACGTTCAAACTTACCGCGATCGGGGGCTCATCTGCAGCTCACTTCAGCCCACCGCTGGCCTCTCCAGAACTTAGTGTAGGCTTTTGAGCATGTGACAAGCTGACCTAGTTGACGTGAGCTCTTTTTTTTGTGACTTTTTTACTAGTGCCATGTTTGTAATGATTGGGCGCTATCTTGAGCTTTCTTCCAGGTGAAAAAAAATGTACAGAGGCCAGCGCATTAGATTACCTAAACTCATTGAAAAACCGTTCTTATATCTTCATGTGCGGAATGTTTTTATAAGTAGGTAGTAAGTATGTAATATAGATTTCTCGGCTGTTTATAATTACTGATTTTTTAAATGATTTTTGCATGAAGTTATCAGTCTTTTGGCGTCCATTATAGAATTTCGATTCGGTAACCAACATCCTTTTTTTTGTTTTTGTTTTAAATATAAATTGGGTTAACTCCTACTCTCAATCCTTTACCAAGGTCATAGATGAGGTCGACGATGGTGCGAGTTAACCCAGAAAATGCCTATAAAGCACTGGCACTCCTACGCACTGATGGAACACAGCAAGCTGTTTGGCGTCGGACTTCGGTAGGGCGGTCGCAAACTAGACGACCCTTTACAGAGCCTACCACAACGCATTAGACCATTGAACGCCACCTCAGATTCAAATTGAGGTGAATTACTAGGAGGCAGGTCTCATTTGTGTTTGTTTAGTCGCTTCTTACGACACACACGGAAAGAAATGGGGTGGTGTTATTCTCAACCGATCACCACACGGCAAAAACCGAGCCCTAGAGACCTTACTGGGATGGGGACAGACAGCATTTCGCTTTAATTTTGTACGTGATCCGTTATCAAGTTGGTGTGATGTTGATCTAAGTTACAAGAACTAAGAATTAAAATAACACAGACCATTTTTCATCCATTCCATGATCTGTTCTACGTTATCTTTTCCGTCCTTTTTTAATTTCTCAAATACTCCCTTCATGGCGCTTTCTGGAATATGAAACATTTGACTATTCGTAATTGAAGCAATAGTAGATTTTACAACAAGTGCACAAAACGAGTTTTGTGGACGAGTTGTAAACTCTGCTTTTCACTTCGATTGCGAGGAAATAATAAAATAACATATAATAACAAATTTTATCTTTAAACTTCTGATTATTTTGGCTGTATGGAGTTTTCTATGCCTTACTATAGACCCATTTATAAGTAGATCACTTTGTGCACTAGAGCACAAAATGCGATTTTGTGCAGCCTATAGTAGATCGTTTTCCGAGCATGAGTAGTGAAAACGTAATGAAAATACTTGAAATAAGTTTTCGCTTCATAAAGAAAATTTATGATAACGTTAAAGAAATCAAGGAATAGTTTTTCTACATCTCTACACTAATAATACCTATTAATATTATAAATTCGAAAGTAACTCTCTCTGTTAAGCTTTCACGGCTAAACTACAGAACCTATATTTAATGAAATGAAAAATAGTTTATTGACACTATTAACTAAGTTATTGCTTACAAAAAATTAAACTTAAGGTATAGTTAATACCTAATATTATTAAATATAGTGCCAGAAGGACTTGGTTCAGCATTTGCCAGCTAAAAGTTAACTGGCGCTGTTTTTCAACCGATTCCTGATGTTAACCTAAATTATAATAAAAACTAAAATTAATGTTAATTATTGGACGATCATCATAGTTTCGAAAGGTACAACAGAGATAGATTAAACCTAGGGAAAGGACATAGGCTACATTTTATCCCACAGCTCGATATAACCTGTAGTAATATCTATAGAGGAAAGATTTGATTGTTTGTTTGTTTGCATTGAATAGAATCTTGCGTGATCGCAATTCCGCCAACTTCACGTTGTAGAGAGAAAATGCACGATGGGGAAAGTCACAGATACGTTCCAAAAAAAAAGAAAAAAAAAACAGCTAAGAGGAGAGAACTTAGGTGTACCAAACACAAGACACAAATCAAATCAAAAGTAAAAATTTTATCAATCCTAGCTACAATTTTATGTTTTTTCAATTTCAATTTTTCAATTTATTTATTCAAGTTAATACAGACAAAATGATATCATGACAGGCTCGGGGCCCAAATCGATAGCATTATAATATTCTTACATAATTTTATACTTAATTTCACAGGTTTTTAACACAGCATATAAAACATATTTTAAGTTGTCACAATTTTCAAAAAAGAATGTTTAATAATATCTAATAAATGAAAAAGAATGTTTAATAAATGTCAAAAAAATAAAAATTTGTCAAAAAATTTACATAAAATGTCAAAAAATATATTATTACTCATTTAAAATCACTTAGTCAGATAACTTAAAATAAAACTAGAAATTTTGGTTAGAGGGGTAAAGAACAAATCTATTTCGTCATATTTAGAGACTTCATTCAGTATGTACAGCGCCTCCGTAACGGGAGCATGCATTAATATGTTGGTCCTACTCGGAGGGACCCTAAAAACGCGAGCACGCGGTGCTACACGTAATCGCGGATTTGGCACCTGCAGCATCATACAGTCGAGTATCTGCGAATTACACAACTCACCACGAAACTCTCAACACATACATACTCGTAGCTAAAGCTAATTTTCTCCTAGCCTCCAATTTGGTGAATCCTACCATGCCGAGGACAAACAAGGTGGGGTACATGAGCGGATTACTATCCGCTCCGGGATAAACACCGTACAGCTTCCAGTACGTGTACCTCACAAACTTGTTTTGTATTTTCTCTATCATTTCAACATACTTTTTCTCAAAGGGATTCCATACAATTGCGTTACACTCAAGTTGGCTTCTGACTAGTGCACTGTAGAGCGCCCTTAGTGCCGCTGGGCTTTGTATTTCCTTCGCTTGCCGCAATACAAAACCTAAATTTCTATACTTTTTTACATATATTTGTGATATGTTCTCGGAAATTCAACCCCTGTGAGACATGTAAACCGAGATCACGAACCGAATTTACACGTGACAGTCTCACTCCGTCGATTTCGTAGTCGTGTTTAATAGTATTTGCTGCCCTGGTGCATGACATGACGCTGCATTTTGTTGTATGGAACGGAAGTTTATTTTTACGACTCCACTCAAAAACGCGATTTATGTCATACTGTAGCTGCTCACAGTCCGAGGGGCTTTTTATTTCCCTAAATAATTTAAGGTCGTCTGCGAATAGTAAACATTTTGAGTCTTTTATGACCTCAAGGAGGTCATTAATCATAATAACAAAATTTAACGGACCCAAATTGCTACCCTGATTGACTCCTGTATATGTTTTAAAGCACTCTGACGTACATCCCTTATAATCCACGTATTGCCTACGGTCTTTAAGGTAGCTGGCAAAGAAGTTCAATAATGAAGGAGAAAACCCTACTCTTGCGAATTTTTCCAAAAGAATGTCGTTGTTTACTACATCGAATGCCTTCTGAAAGTCAAAGTAGGCGATATCTACCTGGCCTCCAACTCTACCATCCAGAACTGAAGCCGTGTGTTGGACGAAACATATTAAGTTACTATGGGTCCCTCTACCTGGCCTAAACCCATGTTGCGCATCTGACAATACACCTTCTATTTGGGGGTATATAGCCGCATGCAAAAGAGACTCAAAAACCTTCGCGAAAGTCGATAGTACCGCTATGGGTCGATATCCTGAAACCTCTGTACCAGATCGACTCTTTGGGACCGGCGTGACACGTGTGACTTTCCAACAGTCGGGATAAGTGCCGGTGGCCACACAAATATTAAACAGATGTAGAAGTGGGAGAGTTAGAACACTAGATATGTTATTGTCAGATATAAAGTTATGGAGGATATTAAACATATTATTATCAGGTAGGGATAACAGAAATGAGTTGAATAGGCCCTGAAACTACTGGACCGATTTGAAAAACTCTTTCGCCATTTACATTGTTCCTGTGTAACAGGCTTTATAATTTCCCGAATTCCTACGGGCGGATGGTAGTGTTTTATAAGCAGCGAAGCACCGCGTCAGATATCGTGCGTCTCTTGAACAAGCCGGAGGTCATCATTATCATCATGTCAGCCGCAAGACGTCAACTTCCATAGACCTCCAGGGATCTCCCCCTCGATCGGTCCTGCGCCACTCGCATCCAGCGGCTTCCCGCAATATTTACCAGATCGTCGGTCCACCTTGTGGGAGATCTTCCTACGCTGCGCCGCCGTCCGGTACGTGGTCGCCATTCGAGGACTTCTGCCCTCAGAATGTGTCAACTCTTACCGGGCATACTTATAGGATTCAGTTGGTTTATATTATCGGAACGCACCTACTAACTAGTTTAGTTTGACCTCCTAATGGAAGCTTTTAGAAATCGATTCAGTAGTTTAGGCTTGAAAGCATAACAAACAGACAGACAGAGTTGCTTTCGCATTTATAACATTAGTACGAATTTAATTTGATGCCGTTCTAAAAAAACTTACCGCTCGAACATAGTTTAGCTATCATAGCATCTTTTGTCTCCTGATTTCCTTTAGACGCTTTATCTAGGAAACTTTTCAATTGCTCTACTGTTACATCTTTTTTATCTCCTAAAGCTTTTATCAAATCTTCTTCTTTAACTCGTTCACCGTCTATTACCTTCGCTGGAAAAAAAACTATGCTATAGTTATTGTCAGGTGCTGCAGAGTAGTGTTGCAACCAATAGTAGAAAGTATCGATTGTCTATCGATACTATCGTTACCTTGAAAAACAGTAAGAATATCGATAAGGCTATCGATAGTATCGATACTATCTTTTTCATATTAGGCTTAAGCAGTTCCGCTTAGGTTAAACTAGTTTTTCCTATTGGCCATAGGACGGACCTGTTTGGCCTAGCTGTACCAGTTTATCCTATTGCATAAAGAATGAACTGGTTTGGCCTAGGAAAAACTAGTTTGTCCTAAAATCGGGTTTGGCCGGTAACATATACATAAGTTTTTATTGTCTCTTTCTCTCACTATCAAAATGACAGAGACGACTGCTACTTAAGTATAGATCAGAGTCCGAGTCGCGTTCTGTAATATGGACCTAAAACTAAACAGGGTCTCGACTCAGTACGTGCTGATTCTTTAGGCTAAAAGAATCAGCACGTACTGAGTCGAGACCCTGGCTGTAATGAGAAATACATAGACATCTTTTCTACACTTTACAGAATAGAATAGAATAGAAAAAAACATTATTTTATAGGACATTCAGGATGCCACTTAAAACAAGTCAAGATTATATGAAATACATACAAACATACATTAAAGGATTATAGGTACATACATACGAATTCGTTCTATTGACCCTACTGACTCTACGCCTATTCGCAAAGATGCAGTCTTCCCCAGAGAAGAATAGGCAAGAAACTCCGAGGGTGCTCTTTTTAATCGCATTACAAATTCTCTTATTTTCAAAAACTAAATCTGAAATAACTCTAGAGGTGAGCAGTTTATTTCCATGCCTGCTTGTCTGATAGATAATCAGAAATTTTGTAATAGCCCCGGCCAAGATACCTTCTTTCATCCAAGCTAAAACGCCATCTTTTGTGTTCTTTCCTTGTTTCTTAAGGTTTTCAAACACTTCTTCCATAATTTATTATAATTATTAAACATAAAGTCAAAGAGTATTTAAATCGTTACCTACGCGCTACGTTAGTATCAAAAAATAAAGCAAAAAAAATATTTACAAACAAAAATTGACAGATATTTTTTTTGATAAAATCCATGTGACCTTGACTTTCTTGGCGCTAAAAGTTGGTGAGTTTTAAACAAAAAGTTTTCATCGTGATCTTTGAGTCCATACTCAAAGGTGCCAAGCATCAAGGGGTGATAACGGAATGCCAACTCAGTCGCGCAGATTAGTAGCCACTGGCACATCTGCACGACCAATGTTGCCAACTTGACTGATACGAAGTGTGCTAAAGTGCTATTTAAAAAAATGTCAAAAATATGCAATTCGTTTTTATTGAGTTTTGTAATATTGGATAAAGTGTTAAAAGCAGGCCACGAGGCGGTTGTGCCCTTTTTGTATGGTCAAAATGGCATTCATTTACTTTCTTGTCATTTCTTCGAAAACCCATGTCGGCCATCTTAGATTTCAAAATAGATGTAATTTTTTGAATAAGCACCCCCCGAAAACCTGTTAAAAGACACCCATGACGGATTTTTACCAAATTTTCCCTTCGCCCCCCTTTGCATCACGATTCCCCCAACTAAAATCCAAGATGGCGGATATGAAATAAGCTGTGCCTTTTGTGTTCGTTTTTCTATTTCGGCCTCGCCCCATACGAATCTTTCCATATTGTCCATTGAAAAAGACAGAAAAGTAAATTTTGATAATGTCATCGAATATTTCAGCACGTGCCCCTCGGTGGGGACGTCTATGGGCTGTTAAAAAAAAAGCACGTTTAGTGTTTGTCGTTTTATTTTGAGGGTGCTCAATAGAAAGTCTCCGCGGGTGCCAACCCATGCTACGCCGCTACTGTCTCTCGGATACACATACGTATTCTTATTCTGCTATTCTTTATCTTTTTATATTGCGCACTGCCAGGGAGTGGAATTCTCTGCCGGCGTCTGTATTTCCAAGCTCATACAACCCGAATATCTTTAAAGTACGAGTGAATAGGCTTCTTCTGGGTGAGCTCGCTACATCCTCGACCGCATCTTTGCCCTGAGCTAGATTGTAGTAAAAGGCGAACCCATTTTTAATAAACAAAAAACAGAAAAATAAGTTTTCCAAATTGTTTTTTAACCCCCGACAAAAAAGAGGGGTTTCCATAAAGTGTGACATCATAGTTCCTAAACGAATGGAACGATTTCGATGCGTTTTTTTTCCATCTTGACGTAATCGAGATGTTTCTTAGATGATTTTGATACAAAATTGTTTCAGACTTTAAAGAGTTACCTACAGCGCTGATCGTCGAGGGTTAAGTAACTAATTTCTTAAAAGTTATGCACCCGATAAAGGCAGCACACATAAGAATAGTGCCATCTCCGTCTCTCAACAGGCCTGGGCTGGCAGTGCGAACAGTGTCGATACACGAAGTTTACGGACTATGAAAGCGTGCGTGCGTAAAAACATGTTCGAAAGTTAGAAAAATGAGATTTATGGAAAGGCAACAGCTTAAATAGAAAAATGCGTTAACTACTTATCGAGAGTGTTCAATCACGAACATTTTGATAGCAAATTCAAGTTCCTGTGTGCATTTTACTATCGTTTTTACAGCTTAAAAGATAAACGGGTATTTAGAGGTGACTACTTACCTAGTTTGTCCTGAATATTACCGTAGTATTTTTTCTTCGATTCAATGCAGTGCATCATGCTTATCTACGCATCATAAAATTGTAATTTAGGTGCTGTAGTCGCCTTAAGTACAAATTTCTCATTAATTATCAATTGGACCACGGCGTCTGAAACGAACAGCTCCGTGGTCCAATTATTTTCATAGTTGGACCACGGAACTAGCGAAGGCCAACAGTCCAACTGGTTGGACAAGTCGGGCTATGACGGGTCAGTTTACAGAACTCGCCAGTTTCCGTAACTGAGCAGTTAGACATGTGCCCCATTTCTTTCCGTGGGTGTCGTAAGAGGCGACTTAGGAAACACAAATGAGACCTGCCTCCTATTAATCCATCTCAGGCAACAACACCTCATTTTTTATGAATCTGAGGTGTTGTCCTATGGTCTCATGCGGTGTGGTAGGCTCTGTAAAGGGCCGTCTGGTTCGCGACCATCCTCCTACCGAAGTCCGACGCCAAACAGCTTGCTGTGTTCCGTCGGTGCGTGGGAGTACCGGTGCCTTATAGGCGTTTTCTGGGTTAACTCGCTCCATCGTCGACCTCATCTATGACCTTGGTCAAGATTGAGGTCAAGAGTTAACCCATCTTATAATAATAATAAAAAAAAATGCCCCGAAACAAGTTTGAAACGCTCGTAGCTTAATGGTGCTCGCTGATCTCAACCGATCAGTGAGGTTAAGCAACGTACACAGAGGCAGGGAACCTGATGGGTGACCAAAGTGGCAATTCATCACGAGCGTTTCCGAGGACACGTTAAGCTATCGGTCCCGGGTTGTCGATTGACTACAGTCGTTAAAACCAAGTCAGTGGCTATTGTGCGGTTTGAAAACTCGGGTTAGTCAAGTTCGCCACACACTTGACTACCTACACGATAAGAAGAATCACTTGCTCAGTGGTGAAGGAAAACATCGTGATTAAACCCGGACGTCTAAGAAAATTGTTTACGAGTGCGATCCACCAACTCGCATTAACTAAATCCCCTTCGTGTTTCGAAGCGAGGTCCGTGCCTCTCGGTGGGGAAAACGACGAGATATCTCAAAAAAACAATAAGACAATCAAAAACTCCATAAGTTTTAATTTACAAATTTAGCGATTTGCACATTTTTTTTATTTTATATTAATAATTTATAACTAATTGCGTGACATACCTAACATTAATCGAAAAAGCTGATAAACTGTAAAAAAAGAAAAAGAGCAAACATTACGCGAAAATGGGCTTTATTTTAATTTCAAAGTTCTATTTTGTGTTAGTTAGGTACTTAGTTTCATACAAACTGTACCTGGTTACAAGTTAAGGGAAGTACTGATTAAAAATCAACCCATTTAAGGCGCAATTTTGTATAAAACTATGCAGCATAATTGACGTGACAAACGCATCTCGAAAAATCAGATGGATTGAGTGAAATGACTGACCAACTCGTTAAAAATTAGCCTGAGTTGTTCAATAACACGGCCCAAGTCGTTAAATTTCACATCCCAAGTCGTTAAATTACACGTCCAAAGTCGTTAAATTACACGTCCCAAGCTGTTAAATTACATGGATGCAAAACATGTAGTATATTGTTGTAAACCGAATAAAGCGAGATGCGTTTGACAAGTAATTCCAGTTCTCCTACAGGGCTACCATGAACGCGTGACATAACATAACTATATATCTGTTTTCGCATCAATATGTTAAAAACTAGTAAAAATACATTGTGTGTTTGTTACATCTAAATGTCTTGTAGGTATTTTAACAGATATTCAAAAAAATAAATATTTTCCTAGATTTTGCTGCAGTAAAGTACACCATTAGGTATGTCACGGCGTCCATGGCAGCATAGCTGTTAAGGGGGGCACCCTTTATGTAAGTCTATTTGCCCATAAGTCCTTTTAAATTGCCCGTCACGTTTTGAATAGCAGCCAAGACCCCTCGGGCGGATTCTGTAAGCAGTTTAGAAGCCTCCTCCATCGATTTTCCAGTGTTTGTCGCTAGTTTGTCTAAAACTTCCTGAAAATAATCATCATCGTACTAAATTAAGAAACAAAGTTCCCCTTTGATGTGTCTGTCTGCCTGAACGGCATAAAGGAACTCAAAAACTACCGAATGATTTTTCATAGGACAGTTTTGGAACTATAAAAAAAGTCATTAAGCATTTAGTTTCATGTATTTTGCCTAGATGGCGTTGATTATTAAGGAAATCGGAAGATCAATAAAAAGAATAATGAATTAAATCCAATAATTTATTTTGGCTCTACGGAGTACGGAATGAGTTAGGATGTTTTTTTTTGTATATTTAGAATGGGTTCCCTCTTGACCTACAACCTAGTTCAAATCTAATCAAATATCTTTATTGTTTATCGAGAATATACAATGTAGAGCTCAGGGCAAAGATGAGGTCGACGATGTAGCGAGCTCACCCAGAAGAAGCCTCTTCACTCGAACTTTAAAGATATTCAGATTATATGAGCTCGGAAACACAGACGCTTGCGGAGAATTCTACTAATTGACAGTGCGCAATATAAAAGAGGAGGAATAATTGCGACAAGGTACGGGTGGTACCCCGCGGTGCGTCTGGATGTCCGGTAGAAGAAAGGGGCAGACGGAATAAGCTCATGCAACTTCTGAGCACACTCCCCAGAGTACATTTATAAAAAAACACATGTTTGGTATGGCTATTGTCAGTTTTCTAGAAGTATATTAGTACATTTATATATTATGTAAGTAAGTACCTTAAATTGGTCTAGGGAAACATTATTCTTGTCTTGAAAGCTAGTGAACATTTGAAACAGTTCCTGATCGCTGACATTGGTGTCTATTTCAGCTGAAAATAAAATATATATTAACATATCGATTTGGTTGATTAAAAAAAACAAAAAATCTTCGATTTGGTTGATTAAACGTCTTAATTTTCCTAATATCATAATCCTAATAGGTTGAAAAAAGAGCTACACTACGGGAGGAATGGCGACGGACAGTAAGAGTTTCCACCACCACCCACCCTCATGTGGCGACCATGGCCTTCCTGCCAAGAGTGTGTCGACAAAGTCAAAGTCAAAAATACCTTAATTTATAATATTACTTAATATAAGTCAAAATAGTGAATTACATTAGCACTTTTGACTTTGCGAATAGTCGCGGTGCAGTCTTCGTCAGGAGAAGAATAGGCAAGAAATTCCGAGGGTCGCTCTTTTTAACTCAATCATATAAATATAAGTTTTGTTTAATTATTGTCTGAAAGGTTGAGAACTGGTCGGAGTTGGCACAGGACCGCGATAAATGGAGTAAAGCAGGGGATATGACAGGCGAGTAAAAAAAAAGTTGGGAATCTTATTATAGAAGCATATACATTGACCAGTTATAAAAGTTTGTTACTTTGTGGAATCCAATTTATGTTTTGTTCTAGTATTTGATATGTTTCATAGTAAGAAGATACTACTTCCCACTAGCTTTCTGCAAGCTACCTCCAGCCCCCCACTACCCTTATCAGTGGCGTAACTATACCTAAGGCTCATGGCTATTTCATTGTATGGGCCCCATTAAAAAAAAACAACCAATGTATGCGTTCTAAAGTTCTTTCATATTTATTGTACACACACATATAATTACAAAAAAAAGGATATGTGCAACGGCGAGCTTAACTCAAGCAATGAGTTTTCTTCCAGCTAACATATGAGAGGGAGAGACAATTAAAGTGGGCAAGGGTGTACCAAGAGTGATTGAATCCTTTTCGTATGTGTTTCAATTTTAATAATTTACTTGAATTGATAGTTATATGGTCTTTAGTTATGGATGGTACATATCCGTTCTATCCCTTGATGTACCGCCTACATCATTTATATTAGGAATGGTAGGGTACAACAGACTAGAAGTCAGGAGACAAATAGCTTTGGTCACGTATGTGTGGAAGGTATTTTGTGGTAAGCTGTCCAATCCAAAGCTACTAGAATGCATTTACGTGAAGGTCCCAAATACACATCTTAGGAGAGCACCACGTCAGGAAATTTTCGCTCTCCCTACATGCAGAACCAACATATTAAAATTTGCCCCACTAACTATAGCTCAACCGATATCGACATATTTAATTGCTCATTGGCGGGATTAGCAGAAGCTGTCTTAAAACACTTGACAAAATAATAAATTAAAATTTTAATGTTGTTTAATGATTATTGTTTACTTATTGATTATTATTATTGTTAATGACTAATTTATTGCATCGTAATTTTAATTATATATTTTGACATGTGTTATCTGTATTTTATGTTTAGACGGGACATTTTGTATAATTATATGATAATAATAATGATGTATATGATACTGATATTTTATAATTATGAAATTAATACGTAGTATAGTTCTCTATATTAATATTTATAATGTAATAATGCTATCGACTTGGTCCCGTAATGGTATCATTTTGTAATTTTAAATGAATCAATAAATGAAATGAAATGTATCTGTAATTCATTTTAAGTTTCAGAGGAAGAATAGCGAAAGTTTGTAAGGTTGTATGAATGTTTACTTATTACGCCTTCACACAAAAACTATTAGACATATTTTGATTGTACTTTACGGTAATACCTATAACTTAGAAATCAGAATCACACAGGCTACATAATTTTCCTAAATTCCCACGGCAACTATTTCCTATGCAGAAAGCTAGCTAGAATAAATTTAACTTATTTACGAAAAATTGTATTATATCAGGGCATGTTTAATAAGCAAAGCATGAAAATGATCAATTATTTTGTAGAACAAATGCATAAACTGGTAGGCTGTTCACCGCTGCAAAAGTTTTTGTTAATAATATTTATTGTTATTACCGTCTTTCAGCCAATTGACAAGGACTTTAATATTGTTCACTTTGCTCTCCTGCAACTTGCCAAAAAGATCGTCCATTCTAAGTTGTTTTTTTTGTTATTGTTCCTCTAAATCAATGTTTACTGTAGGATTTTCATTTTGAGTGAAACTTAGCACGATAAATGTGCTCGACATTTTTAGTGGACTGTTTCTGTGACAGTTGACAATTATTTTTACATTTGACACTGACAAACATAGGAATCGAAATATTTTTGGCGAAATGAAGAAAAGTTTTGAGTGAAGATACATAATCTCCTTGGTGGTATAAGAAATGTTTTGAGAAGGTTTTGAGAATTATAAAAGTTTTCCCCCGTGTGGTGATCGGTTGAGAATAACACCGCCACCACCTCATCTTTTTCCGTGGGCGTCGTAAGAGGCGACTAAGGAAACAAAAATGAGACCTGCCTCTTAGTAATCCATCGTAGACAACGACACCTTTAGTAAGTATGTTTTTAATCTGAGGTGTCGTCCTTGTGTCGTCCTATGGTCTCATGCGCTGTGGTAGGCTCTGTAAAGGGCCGTCTGGTTCGCGACCACCCTCCTACCGAAGTCCGACGCCAAACAGCTTTTGTTGTAGCTTAATTGGCATTTTCTGGGTTTGGTTCATATCGTTATAATCAAGGTCTCTCATAGACATAGAAAAAATAAGTTGAATAATCAGGTCGGTCCTTCGCTCGCCATTAAAATGTGAAAGAAGAACTACAATCAAACCAACAAACACACTTTTACAATTATAAGAGAGTAAGGACTGCGAAAGTTTATGAGGTTAGATGGATGTTTGTTACGCCTTCACGCAAAAACTACTTGACGGATTTTGATGAAACTTTGTAGTTTTATAGCTTGAAGCAATCGACAACAACGTATGTTGCATAGATATAGAAATAAGTGCATGTCGGCCAAAGAGAGTATTTAGTAGTTTTCTTTTTTTATCCTATCCTGATAGGCAAAGAACGGAGCCATACATAACATTATGTCAGTTCGGCAGAAAATGTGTCAAAAACAAGACAATAACACAAAAAAAAACGTTCACACACAATTTATTTAAAATTATATTTACCTATAATGGAAACCTCCAACAGCACATATGTTAGACAAGTGATTGAGTCGATTATAATGACGAAAATACCACCCATTAACATCAAATAGGAACTCAATTAAAGACTTTCACTATGTATATGTAAGTTTACTTTTTTCACAACCAGTAGCTTGCCTGTGTGTTTTCAACAAGATGTACTTCGGGGAGTGTGTTCATGAGCTGCACGAGCTCATTCCGCTTGCCCCGCCCTTCTACCGGACGTCCAGACGCACCGCGGGGTACCACCCTTACCTTGTGGAGATTCCTCGGATCCGTACTGAGCGCTTTTCTTCATATTTTATACTGCGCACCGCTAAGGAATGGAATTCTCTGCCTGCGTCTGTATTTCCGGGCTCATATAACCCGAATCTCTTTAAAGTTCGAGTGAATAGACATCTTCTGGGTGAGCTTGCTACATCCTCGACCACATCTCCGCCTCTGGGCTAGATTGTGGTCAAGAGCAAACCAATTATAAAAAAACAGTATTTATTGCTAATAATTTTCTGTCTCGTCCACGGACCTTTGTCCATCACTTGGTTATGGGACTCACTGAAAAATAGCGTTGTTGCTCGCGGTCTCATATGCTGATTCCCGAGTCGCAACATATAGCTGAGTTGAGGACCCTTTGTCTCGGACCCTACAACACATCTAAAGGGAGTTTGTTATTGTTTTTATTTTTCTCTCTAGTCTTCTTCTTATCGTGTAGGTATAGTCAACTGTGGCGAACTTGACTAACCCTGGTGTCAGAGTTTTCAAGCCGCACAATGGCCTCTGACTTGGTTTAACGACTGTAGTCAATCGACAACAGCCGGGACCGACAGCTTATCGTTCCCTCCGAAACACGGAAACGCTCGTGATAAATTGCCACTTTAGTCACCCATCAGGTTCTCTGCCGTGTGTACGTTGCTTAACCTCACTGATCGGTTGAGATCAGCGAGCGCCACTGGGCTACGAGCGCTTCCATCTAGTGTACAGTAGCGTAGCTAGGTAACCAATAAACTAGGGCCCCAACTACACTATTTAAATTTTTTTGTTCCGAATTCGACGTACTCGAGATTAGTCGTAATCCAGATTCGTCGTAAAACAATCGACTCCATAATAAAATTAAAAACCAAATATAATACTTACTTACAATTGTAACTTATTTTAAGGCGACTACAGCACCTAAATTACGATTTTATGATGCGTAGATAAGTATGACGCACTGCATTAAATCGAAGAAAAAAATACTACGGTAATATTCAGGACATAAACTAGATAAGTAGTTTACTGAAAACACGATTCAGCACTTTTGGTTCGATAGAAAAAGCTCACAAAGTCACCTCTAAATACACAATATTGTGTATCTTTTAAGCTGTAAAAAAGATAGTAAAATGCACACAGGAACTTGAATTTGCTATCAAAATGTTCGTGATTGAACACTCTCGATAAGTAATTAACGCATTTTTCGATTTAAGCTGTTACCTTTCCATAAATCTCATTTTTCTAACTTTCGAACATTTTTTACGCACGCACGCTTTCATAGTCCGTAAACTTCGTGTATCTGTTATGGACCAAGTGATAAATTGGGCATTATTCATAATGACCGGGCATTATGAAAAATGCCCAATATGAGAGGGCAATTTGATAATAATTATTCAAATAATCAAATTGACCGGGCATTATACATAATGCCCAACACCTTTTGGGCAGAGTAATACAAACATATTTAATTGCTATTATTTTATTATTATAGTCATTTAACTTCAAATAAACTAAATGTTAAACAATTTAAATAATCAGACTCATTATTTGGATTAAGTAGCAAGGTAAAAGGCGAGGCCGAAGGCCGAGCTCCACATAGGGCGAAGCCAGAAGCCTCTCCCTCCCCCAATCCAAGATGGCTGCCATGCGAGTTAAGATTTTAACGGTGAGGTGAGGTCGCAGACTGAGCCCAACTCCACGTAGGGCGAAGTCCGGAGCGTCAACCCCCTCAATTCAAGATGGCGGCCATACAAGTTTAGATACTGTAGGTGAGGCGAGGCCGTAGGCCAAGGCGAGCTGCGTTTAGGGTGAGGACCACAGGGCGACGACCAGAGCGTCCCCCCCCCCCCCAATTCAAGATGGCCGCCATACAAGTTTAGATACTAAAGGTGGGGTGAGGCCGTATGCCGAGGAAAGCTGCGTATAGGGCGAGGCCGAAGGCCGAGCTCTGCGTAGGGCGAAGCCCGAAGCGTCACCAAGCGTCTTACCCGCCGACTGCCTTCCGAAAATTTCATATCCGCCAACTTTTATTAGTTGGGGGAATCGTGACGAGAAGGGCAAACCCCGGAGCGTCGCGATTCCCCGCACAAAAAATCCAAGAAGACGGATATTAAATTTTCGGGCATGCCGACATGGGTATCGTTTGATAGATTGTCGTGGATGCTGATTCCGAAAATGTCGTTCATTTTGATATCCAAGATGGCGGACGTTTACATTTTTGATAAAACTGATATGTGTGTCGTTTAATAGGTTTTCGGGGGTGCTAATTCCGTAAACGACATCCATTTTGAAATACAAGATGGCGGACATGCATTTTTTGTAAAAATCCGTCATGGATGTCGTTTTAGATTTTGAAATCTAAGATGGCGGTCGTGAAAAAATAACGAAAACTTTTATAAATTGCAACGAGGGCACTTCCCTCCCCGCACCGCTTCCCTCCCCGCACTTCCCTCCCCGCACTGCATCAAACTTAGCTTTATTATCAAATTGCCCAATTGTCACGTAGCAATATAATAATGACCGGGCAATATGATAAATAATGAAGTTTAGATAGTAATTAATCACTTTGCCCGATAGAGCTAGACATTATGAATAATGCCCGGGCATTATTCATAATGCCCGCATTAATCACTTGGTCCATAACATATCGACACTGTTCGCACTGCCGGCCCAGGCCTGTTGAGAGACGGAGATGGCACTATTCCTATGTGCGCTGCCTTTATCGGGTGCTGTAGTCGCCTTAATGAACAAAATAAAGATGTTCGAGACTTTTTGGGAATTCCCTGTATTTTTTCAAATATGTTGCCATTATTAAAGTCGCGTTCCAGGAATCTGGTTTATTTATATTCCGAATGTGGGAGAAATTTTCACTAGTTCAATTTATAGTTTGTAAGTCAGAGTCCGAGGGGCCCCCTGAGCTTGGGGCTCCCGGGGCACTAGAATAGAATAAAATAGAAAAAAATCTTTATTTTACGTTCAGGATTATTATTTGACTATTTTACTACATTATTATTTTACTAAATTCAGGATGCCACTTAAAACAAGTCAAGATTACAGTCTGGCAAAAAAGAGAAGAAATTAAAAAGTGGCAACACTGTAGCGTCGTCCCTTTCAAATCAATTTAAGAAAAACGGGTCGACACTACAGTGTTGTCACTTTTTAATTTCTACTCTTTTTTGCCAGACTGTACATGAAATACATACAAACAAACATTAAAGGAATTAAATACATGCATACGCATTCGTTCTATTGACCCTACTGACTCTACGCCTATTCGCAAAGGTGCAGTCTTCCTCAGAGAAGAACAGGCAAGACAGGCAGGTCTCGCCCTCCGGTAGCTACGCCACTGCTAGTGTATCTTGTTTTACTTTATGATCTTGCCTGTTATACGTGTTATGATATCCGAAATACACACAACCCGCACATACACACAAACACACAACCCATACACACTGACACAAACCACACACACACACAAACACACACACACACACACACACACTTACGCACTGATACATACGGTTGTATTATTGCTACACTTTGGTTGTTTGCACGTGTCGGTTGTGATTAACGTTTTGACTTAATTTTGTTTTGTTTTGTTTATTTTGCATGTGTTTTATGTCTTTCATGTGTATGGTATTGTATATGTCTAGCTGTCTTGACTGAAAATCAGCGCTTTAGTTTAGTGCTACAGCACATGCAGCGCCATTTTGACTGCTTTAGATAAGTTTTATGTTGTTCTACTTGTTTGTATTGTCTGGAAGCAGTTAAATAAAGTTATATCTATCTATCTATCTAAATAATGCATTTGTCTTTCTTTCTTTTTTTCTTACAGATAAATATACCATTCATATAACATAAAACACTGGAGCCAGGCCTGTACACAACTGGAGCTAAACCTGTAGACCTTTGGACCTAAACCTGTAAACCACCATGCCGCCCTTTCGAGACGTGGATGAAGCTTATGACAGATTGAGGGTCACTGGCCAGAATTCTGTAGAAAACATAGTGCAGTGGTTAAAAGATGGTAAGTAAATAAGCTGCTGCAGGAGCGACATATATGAGTTCGAATTTGGTACCGTGTGGTGATCGGTTGAGAATAACACCATCCCATCTCTTTCCGTGGGTGTCGTAAGAGGCGACTAAGGAACATACATACATACGCCCACGCCTATAATCCCTAAAGGGGTCGGCAGAGCATTCAGTGGTCCTATAACCACTAAATGCCATGTTTGACACAAACTGTGAGGGTTATCTGGTGAGAGGTGGTCACAGCTTTTCACCCATTATACAGCAAAACCCTCGCATCCCACTTACAGAATTTACTAACAACTAAGGAAACAAAAAAAAAGTTGACCTGCCTCCTAGTAATCCATCTTAGGCAACGACACCTCAGTTTGTTTTCAATGTGAGGTGGCGTCCTATGGTCTCATGCGGTGTGGTAGGCTCTGTAAAGGGCCGTCTGGTTCGCGACCACCCTCCTACCGAAGTCCGAAGCCAAACGGCTTGCTGTGTTCCGTCGCAAGCTGTTTGGCGTCGGACTTCGGTAGAAATGGTCGCGAACCAGACGGCCCTTTACAGAGCCTACCACACCGCATGAGACCATAGGACGACACCTCAGATTCAGAATAAATTTGAGGTGTCGTTGCCTGGGATGGATTACTAGAAGGCAGGTCTCATTTGAGTTACCTTAGTCGCCTCTAACGACACCCACGGAAAGAGATGGGGTGGGTTTATTCTGAACTGATCACCACACGGCATTCTGAGGGTCACAAGATGGAATATGAGTACGGTGGTGATAGGTGGTCAGCCTGTCACCCACGATACAGCAAAACCCTCGCCTCCAACTTACGGCTTCTACAGAATGCCTGGGAAGAGTTGGCAGCTGGCACTTTCTAAGTTTTTCTTTCACTCCTAGTCCAGCGTGGAAGAATATATTCCTACTGCTACACGATAAGAAGATGAGGCAGAGCCGTAGCTATTGTGAGGCAATGCCCTACCTACTTAAAAATACAAAAAACTAAGATAAATTAGGGGCCATCCATAAATTACGTCAAACAAATTTCATGATTTTTTGAAATTCGTGTGACGTAATTTATGGATGGCCCCCTCCTCCTCCTTGTCACAGCTGGTCACATTTGTAAGACTCCCCCCTCCCTAGCGTTACGTCACATATTTAGCATTTTTTGTAATTTTCTAATAAAATAATTAATACGATTTGTTTTTTTTTCGGGAACTCTAAACTCATTGTCTCAACCAAAGTAAAAACGTAAGGAGGTTAAGTTTGTCGTTAATAATTTATACTTATAACACATTTTGAAATGTGACGTCACGAAACTTATGACCCCTCCCACCCCCTTTAACAAAGTCACACTTTGTCGACCCCCTCCCCTCCCCTTAACGTGGGACGTAATTTATGGATGGTCCCTTATTATAATGTTTGACACCCAAAAATTAATTTATTACCTCACTCAGACATGGATCTCTTCATCCAAATCTGGAAGTTAAACCATCTTTTTCTTCATCATTGCGGATTTTATAGTTATTAAATCCATGCTGCTCTCTCACAGAAATTAGGGGCCATCCATAAATTACGTCACACGAATTTCATGATTTTTTGACCCCATCCCCCTCCTTGTCACAGCTGGTCACATTTGTAAGACTCCCCCCTCCCTAGCGTTACGTCACATATTTAGCATTTTTTGTAATTTTCTAATAAAAGAATTAATACGATTTGTTATTTTTTTTCGGGAACTCTTAACTCATTGTCTCAACCAAAGTAAAAACGTAAGGAGGTTAAGTTTGTCGTTAATAATTTATACTCATAACACATTTTGAAATGTGACGTCACGAAACTTATGACCCCTCCCACCCCCTTTAACAATGTCACACTTTGTCGACCCCCTCCCCTCCCCTTAACGTGGGACTTAATTTATGGATGGTCCCTTATTATAATGTTTGTTCATAGCAACACCCAACAATTAATTTATTACCTCACTCAGACGTGGATCTCTACATCCAAATCTGGAAGTTAAACCATCTTTTTCTTCATCATTGCGGATTTTATAGTTATTAAATCCATGCTGCTCTCTCACAGAAATTATTTGTCTACGAATAGCTATTGAAAGGTCAGTGATATAAATAAATAAATAAAAAACGTTTATTTTACCATGCAGCACACAGATACTAACATTTAGACGATCACAAATGACATAAAAAACACACATTTAAAATAAACAAATATACATACAATATAAACATATTAATTTGCGTATGGATGCTGCAGTGAGTAAAAAGGCCTGGGCTCAGCGAGTTTTTGTCAGTCTGTATTTCAGACTGGCAACACTGATATACATGGCCTCGAGGGCAAATCAATTATGATAATATTTTTACTTCCGCCCTACCTGTTACCAAAGCTCAAATTCGACTCTAGCTACAGCCCTGAGATGAGAACTTCTTTATTGTTACAGCTCAAGTCCTAGAAATGCTTCAAAAGACAGAAGAAGACGCAAAACGATTGTTCGAGAACGTTCGAGATAAACGCAACGTAACCAAGGAACAGTTCAGGGTAACTGACATACTTATTACTTTCTTTCTAAACGCCTTCCTTACCGATTTCTAAGCGATTTTTTTGTTTCAAAGCTAATCGAGATGGTTCTTAGCTGTATTTATGAAGCCGTTTAAGAGGATCGTCTCAGTGTTTTTTTCCCATACAAACGGCGTCAATGGATTCCATCCCCTAAACATCAACGGATCCCTGTGAAATTTTCGTATAGTATCAAAAACACCAGAAACTAGGTCCGTACGTTTCGATTTTTGTGATATTTTTAGAAGACGAAAAGATATTTGAGACTAAAAGTCAGCATTTTACGCCAAAAAAATTCTCAACATTTAAGAGGTGACTGTGGAAAAACTAAAAACAATTTTGGAAAAAACAAAACGTACTAACCTCGTTCATACGCTTACGAATCGATAGACATCAAAAACTTACGATTTTATTAAGTTTTTGGGGTAGGAATTCATTGACGATTAAACTCATAATTTTGGAAATAAAACGCGGCATTTTGCCGGTAAGCTGCAATTGTCCCTTTCGCATTTCGCACAAGTCTGAGGCGGGTGGTCGACATCGAGACAGCATGAAAAACAACTGAGACGCTAGTCCAAACTGAGACGCTCCTCTTAAGAGTTGAATGTCGAGAGTTATGCAATATTTTTATTTTTAGAGTTACATCCGTTCAGGTTTCAAAATTTAGAACTTTCGAAACCTGTATGACAGCTACCCCAATCAGCAGCGGTTACTTCCTAGCAACTTGAATTCATTTGCCAATTTCTGAAAAAAAATCTAAAAATTATATACTTAGACAAGACCAAGATTCCTGGGCAGCCAGACCTTACTTATTTTCTCATTAACCAAAAGTGTGGGAACGAGTAGTGCTAATATGTACTATTAACATATGAATACATGCTAGCCTGGGCCGACGGTAAATTTTCAGCTACCAGGTACTGAAGGTACTTCCAAAAATTACTCGCTTGTCCTGAAGTCTGGGTGCTGTAAAGAAGTATTGTTATAGTTCCCTGAACATCATACAAAAAAATCACGGCTCAGATTTTAGGTAAAATCGCATAATTTACTTGCGAGCTGTAAACCGTCTGGCAGAAATTACAGCCGACGGAGAGTCTGGCGGTGTTGATCATTAATTTTTATATTTCATTGAATATATTCTATAAGATAAGACATAAGCACCCAGCCTTCTAGACAAGTGAGTAATTTTTGGAAGTACCTTCAGAACCTGGTAGCTGAAAATTGGCCGTCGGCCCAGGCTAGCAGGTATTGATATGTTAATAGTACGTACAGCACTACTCTTTCCCATACTTTTGGTTACTGAGAAAATAAGTAAGGTCTGGCGGCCCTGGGATCTCAGTTTATATGTGTTATTCTGTTGTCTAAGCTATATTGTGTGACTTTACAACTTTAGGGGGGGTGATTATCCCCATAAACCTTAACCTAAGAAATCTAAGAAGTTCTTATAGAAAATCGTACGAATGGAGAGGCAAATTTTTTGTAACTATTTCGACCCATGTTCCTTGGGAAAGTTGTTCAGTTTAGTGAGTTGTTTCACATCATTTATAGTCACTTCGTATTATTGCAAAGTTTCATCAAAATCCTTCCAATAGTTTGTGTGAAAAACCATCAAAAGTAAGCGCTTGTAGCCCTGAAGCGCTCGCTGATCTCAACCGATCAGTGAGGTTAAGCAACGCACACAGAGGCAGGGAACCTGATGGGTGACCAAAGTGGCAATTAATCACGAGCGTTTCCGTGCTTCGGAGCACGTTAAGCTGTCGGTCCCGGCTGTTGTCGATTGACTACAGTCGTTAAAACAAAGTCAGAGGCCATTGTGCGGTTTGAAAACTCTGACACCAGGGTTAGCCAAGTTTGCCACACACTTGACTATACCTACACGATAAGAAGAAGAAGAGATGTTGTCCAAAGTCTCAGCTAAAGACTCTTGATCTGGTTTGGTCGTAAGATCCTCGTCCATTGACCAGCAGGGTCCATCGCGGGCAGGTTAGATTGGTATAAAGAGTAGGGTACCTTTAACCCCAAAATTCCCGTGTTCAGAATCTGCTTATTAGGTAGAGTATCAAGTGACTATACGCCAAAGTTTTTATAGGCCAAGAGGGTATCCCTCTTACAAGTATCTTACAAAAAAGAGCCACTTGCCACAAAAGTTGTCAAATATTCCGCGACGGTTGTTAGATTACTTAGATGAAACATGAGTAATTAAATAACACAATAGACTATAGTGGTGATAGGTTGTGAGAAATTCGTCCACAATACAGATGAAACCATAGTCCTTTAACTGACTCTTACAATTTTGGTTATCCATAAATTACGTCACACGAATTTCATGATTTTTTGACCCCCTCCCTCTTTGTCATAGCTGGTCATATTTGTAAGACTCCCCTCTCCCTAATGTGACATCAGATATTTTGCATGTATTCCATTTTTTGTAATTTTCTAATAAAGGCAGTACTTAATAGTTACTATTTTTTTTGAAAACTAAAAACTCATTGTCTCAACAAAAGAATAAACTTAAAAAGAGTGCTTGGGACTGAGGAGGTTAAGTTTCTTTGTTAATAATTAACGCGTTTGATACTCATAACACATTTTGAAATGTGACGTCACGAAACTTATGACCCCTCCCACCCCTTGTCACACAATGTCACACTTTGTCGACCCCCTCCCCTCCCTTTGACGTGTCACGTAATTTATGGATGATCCCACATGCTCGAGAAGAGAAGGCACATTTTTTTTTGACTTTGTCTTTCATGGGCACAGTACCTCATGTACTTACTTTGGTACATAGGCCCGTATATGTATACGTACATAGAAGGAGACTCAAATCTTGATCAAAATGACAAATACGACTGCTCAAGTATAGACCAGAGTCTGAGTCGCGTTCTGTTATACGGATCTTAGTGGTTTTTGTTTGTTTCCTTTATCGATATTTGTGTTGTGTTGTACAGGGACAACAGCACACCATGCTATCCAAAACTGTCTTTCTTCAATCGATTTTCAGTTTTATCTCCCAAGCATTACAGTATACTATCCATTGGGAAAATTTGACAGTTTGTTGTAACCTGATGTTCCGTTAACTGAACATGTCGATAGGTACCGTGTCGCCATGAATAAATATATTTCTCTCTCTCTCTCTCTCTCCCTTAATTATTTACTTATTTATGTTTTATTGTTAACTAAATAACGTATCGTTTGTTTACATTTCAAAAACTTTGAGTGATACAAGAATAGAATATTGTATTTGTCCTGTTTTTAAGCTAAGTGACTGAAGCTTATATTATTTAGATTTTTCTTTAGAAAACAGTGGTTTTCAATAATATTATACCTAATCAAATACTACTTTTAAAACCTACTTATATGAATAATAAATAATAATTTTAAGTAAATAAGTGTGAATCGTCTAAATGCTCTTCTTAAATAGTTTGCTCATGAGCTCGTTTCCGCCTGCCCCTTTATTCTAATAGGACATCCAAATGCACTGCAAGGTACCAATCTTGTTTTAAATGGCGCATGGCTAAACAATTTATAATCCCCTGCCTGCATCAGCATTTTCGGGTTTATATTACCCGAAAATAATTTTAAAATTCGAGTTAATAGGCTTCTTCTGTGTGATCGTGCTACATCCTCGACCACATATTTACCCTTGTGCTAGGGTCAAGAGCAATTTAAGAATGTCCCGCTTAAAAAGAGCAATTAATCGATTCACATGTCAAAACTTCTTGAAACTCGCTACAAATACAGCTATTTCAGACAATTGTTGTTTCAGAATGCCATGGAAGGGTTGGACTGCGATTCCATCACCTTAGAGAAGATTCATTACATGCTTCTGGCTGTTTCTGGGAAACTCTTTGCGGCCATCACCGCGGCAGGGAAAGCTTTTCTGGACTCCTTCCAAGGGTCAGAAGACCGGTCCAATTACTCGAAGAGAAATCCGTTTGGTTTCCTACAAATTGAGGAGTCTTAATATCTGTGATGAAGTTTGGTTTCTTCTGGTTAATAAAATTATGACTTTGTATTGTTAAATGCTTTTTTTTTAACTTTTGGGGATTTTAACTTAGTGAAACTTAAACAAGTGCATCAGGCCTTTGAAATGAACAACTATCTCAATGGAACTTAGATCGAAATATGAAAAAAAAAAACTTTTTTCTTTTATTTTTATTAAGACCACAATCTGGCTCAGGGCAAAGATACGGTGGAGGATGTAGAAAGCTCACCCAGAAGAAGCCTATTGACTCGTACTTTAAAGATATTCGAGTTGTAGATATAAACTCGGGAATACAGACGCCATAGAATTCCACTCGCAATATAAAAGTGCGCAATATAAAAGATTAAGAACTTGACAATTAAACTATTGCATCAATATGACAAGACAGGAATTTTGAGATTGGAAATATGTCTTTTTGTTCGCTCCAGTGTAGGCTCCGATTTCACGAAAAAGTGCGATTCCCTTATATCTCGGAGAGTTGTGAAGATATGATATTCAAAAGTGGCGCAAAAGACGCGTATTTGCAAGAGCTGGGGGTTTACCATGATCGCGCGCGTTTTTCAAATAGCGCGATCCAATTTAGGACCTAAACAAGTCTGCAACGCTTATTCGTACCATGATAGCTTATAAGCGATTCAATTTTGGCGCTGTTGCGATTCAAAGGTAGACCAGCGACAATTTATGTAGACATTTAAAATGGACCATAGACAACCGAGCAGTTCAAAAGCAGCGCCATCATGGTACCATTTTAAAAAACATTCAGTTCAAAGTTGGATCCTAAACAGAAATGCTTTTAACCCTTTCGGTCCGGTTGGTATCTATATGTCCCATCCTTCTGAGGTCTGATGGGACATAAAATCCCATGAAAAGTTCGGACAGGACTGATGCTTCATTTTTGCCTTTTAAATGGGATTGTGTGTCCCAAACAGTCAAGCACTTATTTAGCTTCATTTTGACAATGGTTATTTTTTTAGATTTAATGAAAATGTTGCGGCACAGCCACTTTTTAATAATAAAAAATAAATAAATAATTTGGTACCTAACCCTTTTTTTTTATTTTACAAAACTCCAAAATTTCTTGAAAAATGTATGGAAATTTGGTGGAAATTTCATTAGTTACAAGACTGATGGGACATATAGTCCCATGCTGAAAAATGCTTATTTTCAGCCAGAAAAAAAATTTTGCCACTAATTACACATGCCTGAATGGCATATTCAGTCGTTTGAAAAAGATTATCTAGCAAATCATTAATTTTTCATTTGCAGTCCTGGCACTGTACCCCCATGCCGGACCGAAATGGTTAAACGATCGTGGTAGGTACCCTTTATGGTGCAATAAGAATTATTCGAGAAAGTCAAAAACGAAAAAAGTTATGGCCGAAATAGTACCTAAAACAAAAAAAATATTTTATTCCGAATTTTTGAATTTGGCGCTCGATATTTTGGAAACGAAGAATGATATCAAAAATTTGTGAAAAACGCCTATGGACAATTTAGTCAGCTACAATTTGAGTTTTAAACATAATTATAACGGATTCTTACCACGATATTTGTTTTTAATGAGTACCCGATGATTCGGCACTGTTGCAAGCCGATCACGAAAAAAGTTCATCCGTAGTAAGGGCCCATCCATAAATTACGTCACTCGAATTTCATGATTTTTTGACCCCCTCCCCCTCCTTGTCACAGCTGGTCACATTTGTAAGACTCCCCCCTCCCTAGCGTGACGTCACATATTTTCCATTTCTTGTAATTTTCTAATAAAAGCAGTACTTAATGGAGTTGTTATTTTTTTTGGGAACTCAAACATTGTCTCAACCAAAGTAAAAACGTAAAAAGAGCGCTTGGGACTGAGGAGGTTAAGTTTGTCGTTAATAGTTAACACGTTTTGATACTCATAACACATTTTAAAATGTGACGTCATGAAACTTATGAACCCTCCCACCCCCTTGTCACACAATGTCACACTTTGTCGACCCCCTCCCCTCCCCTTAACGTGTGACTTAATTTATGGATGGTCCCTAAGAATGCGTTATAATAAAAGGTAGGCGCTACACATTGAAATGCCCACACTAAGGGTTTCCCATGTGTTGGTCCCTTGGACCATACACACAAAGACAAACATGAACACCCATGACCTGAGAGCACAATGGGTGTAAAAGACAGCTTAGCAAAAACTGAAACCCTGGACTCAGACAATCATTCTAAATGAGTTTCCAGTGGAATTTTTCTCCGGAAAATTTTCAGCTTACATGTTTTATTATTTAATCGAATACACTCCATTTTGCAATAAAAAAACAATCATAACAATGTAAAACACGAAAACCAGCAATGTATGTAGGTACATCGCACTCCGATAGCAGCGCGACGCGGGGGGATCGTGCGCGGGGCGCGGTATCACGATACGTTGCGTAGCGCCAAAGAGTAGGTAAACAATGAAAACTCCTTAACATGACGTTTCCGGGAAAAAATAATTACTTATAGCTATGGGTAGATTCCACCATCTAAGTATTTGCTAAGCTGCCCTTTACACCCTATATGTTTTAAACTACTTTAATATCTTATCCAAAAAAAGCCCATTTGTCCAAACAAAGCCTGATATGGCAAGCTTGTGGCACAAGAAAGCCCCGTCCTCGTACCACCTGGAGACGGTCAGTTGATAAAGAGGCTGCATCAACTGGTCTCGGTTGGAAGGACATTTTTTTATTTTTTTTATTATAAGATGGGTTAACTCTTGACCTCAATCTTGACCATAATGTCAAAGATGAGATCGACGATGGAGCGAGTTAACCCAGAAAATGCCTATAAAGGCACTGGTACTCCCACGCACCGACGGAACACAGCAAGCTGTTTGGCGTCGGACTTCGGTAGGAGGGTGGTCGCTAATCAGACGGCCCTTTACAGAGCCTACCACACTGCATGAGACCATAGGACGACACCTCAGATTCAGAAAAAAATGAAGTGTCGTTGCCTGGGATGGATTACTAGGAGGCAGGTCTCATTTATGTTTCCTTAGTCGCCTCCTACGACACCCACGGAAAAAGATGGGGTGGTGTTATTCTCAACCGATCACTACACGAGTAAAAACTAAACACGGGTAAGTACTAAATTTAATATAGATATTATTCAGTTCTTGGCAAATTGAACCTATCTTATACAGGGTGAAAACGAATCAGTAATCATTCAAAGAACTCATTTATGAAAAAGATTTTTTTTTTTTTCAATGGGATAGTTCATGTTTTGCCTAAACGTAGACATTACTCCTACACCAGGCACGCGAGGGGTGCGGGTAGCGCTCGGGGGGTGCGCCCGAGTGGTGTCTACGTTTAGGAAAAAAATCCCCCCCCCCCCCCCAGCAGGGAGGGACGCCGGCACCCTATGCGTTTACTTCTATTGTCGTAAGAAATGTTTATACCGAAAAGCATGATAGTGGTGGCGGCGAATGTTATGCACTTAGGTCCTGGAAGAATATCAGCGCTACAGGTCTTCTTCTTATCGTGTAGGTATAGTCAAGTGTGTGGCGAACTTGGCTAACCCTGGTGTCAGAGTTTTCAAACCACACAATGGCCTCTGACTTAGTTTTAACACGTTTTAACGACTGTAGTCAATCGATAACAAGCACGGAAACGCTCGTGATAAATTGCCACTTTGGTCACCCATCAGGTTCCCTGCATTTGTGTACGTTGCTTTACCTCACTGATCGGTTGAGATCAGCGAGAGCCACTGGGCCACGAGCGTTACAGGTAAAACTCTAGCATTATGCTGAGCCAGCGCCAATTTTGTCTGTGCAACACAGGCAGCACAGTGCAGCACTTTGTTTTTATATTTGTAAGTGTTTGTGTGATCGCATCTTGGATTTTGTTTTTGTCTGTAATGTGTCTTCTGTGTTCTTATGTGATTAATTTAATTGAAAACACAGAATTGCTTGGATTTATTTTTTTCAGAAGTTTATCTCTTTTTGTTGTCTATTTTATTTTTTATTTCTGGTACTGGCAGAATATCAGCGCTACAGCCTCGCCGCTGTAGCAAATGCTGAGCCAGCGCCTTTTTGGGTGGCACTGTTATTATTGTTGGGTTGAATTGTAAGTTAGATTTAAGAAAAAATCCTGTGTCTCCCAAATAAAGTTTCATTCATTCATTCATGTCTTTGTTGTACCGAAATAAAGCATAAAGTTTGACCCTAAACCTTAACTGACCCATGGCAAGAAGCTTGTAAATACTTATAGGTTTATTGCAAGATTTAAAAGGAAATAAGTTCCAGTTCATGACCAAGTCCAATTGTACAGAGGCCAGCGCATCAGGTTACTCCATTTTCATTCCAAAACCGCTCTTAACACAAACGCACAGAGTGCACGCGAGTGGTAACTGAGTTGCGGCCCTCCGTACCACTGATTCTATGTAATTACCGTATTTGTATACCTTATTTTTCGACGGCCGGTTTGGTGGAGTGGTAGTAACGCTGCCTCTTGATCGACGGGTCCTGGTTTCGATTTCCAATCACCCATGACTTGAGAAAAAGCCGATGTTTGTTCTCAAGTCATGGGTGTTCGTGTCTGTTTCTGTGTGTGTTCCCAGGGACCCACGACACTAGGGAAAACCTTAGTGTAGGTTTTATTCATTTATTTATTTTTCTCGAAGGAATTCCTGCGGCGGATAGCAGCGGAAAATGACCAAACGATCGAAGAGCTTTCTTCTCTGTTAGTAAACACTGGTATTAAACTGTTTAAAGCATTTAATGATGCTGCAAAGGCTTTCGAAGCAAGCTTGACGGCTCCTGGCCCCAGTTGTTCTACAAATTACTTCCCATTCCGCTGTCCAAGCTGCCGCACACCTATCCCATTGTCAGCCCTCAGTCGAGAAGGCCTATCTTCGTCAACGAGACTCCAAGCCCATTCAGGGACAAGAACCAATTCTTCGTCAGGGAAAATTAAGGGCCTAACTTCGGCAACTAAATGTGAATGCCAGTCGGTAACAAAGGATGCCCCGGCAAAGAATGTTGGAAAAAATAACAATGACGGACAGTCGACAGCAAAAGTCAACGACCAATCTTCGCCGTCAAAAACGGAATACCCAAAGCGGAGATCAAAGAATGACGACCTGTGTCCAGCGCTGAGGAACTATAACCAATCTTCGACGCCGAAAACTGGGCATTTGGAGCTACCAGTACTAGAACTACCAGATCAACCAAGACCAGCAGAGCCGCCGCGTCCCGAGTGCAACATGACCAGCTCTATGATGCAGAAGCTATTGACCCAGCTGGATAATTTGGAGCAGTATCTTACTGAAGAAATGTCCAGGTTTGCGGAACAATCGCAAGTTTTGAATGGAGTGCCGTTTTGTCAGAGTAGTCAGCCCGTCGCGGAATCTAACCCGAAACCCCGACAGCCGAGGTGTCAACATACTTGCTGTCGGGTCAGACGGCAGAATTTAGAGCGAGTAAGTTTTTTTTTAAATAGGTATTTATATTTTTTCATAGTTGATTTTGTAGTGAAAGTTTACCGTGTATTCTGTCTGTGGCATCATAGCTAAATATATAAGGTCCTAATTTATTAGTCACTTTTCTTTTAACACGTTATTGTGTAGGTCAAAATATATCATTTGAGTCAAAAAAAAAGCATAATATTAAATTTAAAAGGTCTTGAAAAATTTTGTTATGATATTTTTCCATTACTATGTTGAATAAACCCATCCATTCAAACGTAAATAATGATGGCAGTGGTAGAGCGGGCGAGCGGGGAGTGGACGGCTATAATCGAAAGAGAACCATTCCTTTATCTTTAAATGGATTTTTTTTTTTTTTTACAAAATTAATTTTTATGTTGTTTTTTGGAATACTATCAACCTATACAGGGGTTCCCAACCTTTTTTTGTCTACTGCCCACTTTAAGAATAAATTATTTTTTAACGCCCCCCTTTTTAAACATACTTAAAAACCGCTAAGTACTTATAACTGATTATTGAAACGCAACTTTATAGTATTCGGACAGAGTATCTTTTATTGAAAATAAAACAAACATAATCAATTCTTATATAAAAACTAATGTGAAGGTTGAATCTGATGCTGTTCAATAAGTTTGTTGATATCAGGTTCCAATTTACTCAAAAACAGCCGCAAGTCGCCACGTTCGGTAACACGCAAACGACTTCTCTTTTTAGTAAGCAGCGTTGCCACAGCACTAAATCCACGTTCACACAAATATGACGATGGGAATGCTATCAAGAATCGTTGAACAATTGACCACAATCCAGGGTACAATTGCGGGATCGGTTTTTGTAGCCAAAATTCTTGATATCCATTTTTGAACTTGATTTTTATTTCTTCGTTTGTTGTCAATTCTATAAGTTCTTCTTCCAGCTGAGGTGACATTGCTGTGTTGACATTTGAAAACGGATCCAACACCCAGTCTTTTATTTCCAAGTTTAAAATGTCCTGGTATCGTTCGGTGAAGTCAATGTGGAGGTTTTCCAAATGTTGGCAGTAGGCAAACAAGTCGTCGTTACTGCAGGATACTGATAAATTCGGAAAATTGTGAAACTCACGTCTGCCCATATTCTTTTTGTGCAGAAGCAGTTTGGCTGCGAAAGCAGCAACGACATTTTTTGTTTTAATTAAATTTAGTTCATCGCCTTGCAGTTGGAGGTTCATGTCGTTGAACAATTTATACAGGTCTGTCATGTAAGCTATATCATTCTTTGATGTTATGAGCTTGTTGCGCAGTTCTGTATCTTTAGTTTCCAAGAACTCTATCACAGAGTCAAACAGGTTGTAAAATCGAATCAGACAATTGCCTCTTGACAGCCAACGAACTTCAGTATGAAGCAACAAACGGTTGAAATCTTCGTCATTAGTAACACAAAGCTGATGAAATAATCTATCATTCAAAGAGCTGCTACGGATTTTATTGACTGCTTTGATGACATATTGCAGTGATTGAAATAGTCGTTCACTTAAGTTTCTAGCAACCAAATGTTGTCTATGAATAAATGTATAGCAAGGACATCTAGAATTTTATTTTTTAAGTACGCTATGAAGCCTTTATGGCGCCCTGTCATAGCCGGAGCGCCATCCGTAGCAACTGATATAATATTTTTCAAAGGAATCTCTTTCTCTTCACAAAATTTTTCCAATGTATTGAATATGGTTTCGCCTTTTGTATCTGTCTCCAAATTTCTGGCAAACAATAGTTCTTCACGTATTTTCTCATCTTTAATAAACCTCACGTAAGATAGCAACAACGCTTCATTAGTTGGTAAAGTGGACTCATCGAGCTGAATTGAGAATTGACTAGTCCTCAGATGATTGCACAATGATTCTTCAATGTTTTCAGCCATTTCATCAATTCGTCTTTGCACAGAATTATTACTCAAAGGAATTTTTCGGATAATATCTGCGGCCGGTTTATGAAGCACAGTAGTTATTACTTCCTTTATTGCTGGCAAAATTAACTCTTCTCCGATGTTGTGTGGTTCACCTTTTTGAGCAATTAACAAAGAGATATTGTACGAAGCTCGAAGTCCGTCGTCATCTTGCTTAGCAGCCGCCGAAAATAGTTTTGATACACTTGGCTGAGTATTATGCTTCTTCTCTAGGTCTTGAAAATATGCTACATTCTTGTCTTTCTTATCTGGATGCATTTTATTCAAATGATCTTGCAGTCTTGAAGGCTTCATTGCTTCGTTCGAAAATGTTTTTAGACATAGAAGACACAAAGGCGACGACGGGTTTGTGGGATTTTCAATAAATCCGAATTTAATATATTCCGCAGAGTATTGCCGTCTCTTCTTTTTTACTTCCGACATTGTTTTGTTTTGAGAAATACGTAAGTGTTATAATCAAGTACTGCTTCTCTATTATGCGCGAAACCGCAAATGAAAATAAAATAAATTTACGTCGTTTATATAGGATTGCATAAGCAGCACGCACCAACAGGAATAAGACAAACGTGCATAAACTCGTTTATCTCATTCGACGCCCAATCGTACTCGACAAGCAAGAACAAGTATTATAGAACCAGCCGATTGATACAGGAATGTACAAATCGGATTATTTAACAAAAACTTGTTAAAACATGATTGCCCGCGGTCTATTATATCGAACCGAGTTTGAGCTATATCTTAATTAATATTAGTTGATGTTCACAAGATGTAGTCGAGAGTCGAGAGCTCAGTCGGTGTCTAAGAGTCTTCCTAGCTAGGTAGATGAAATTATAAATCGACCCCAAAGCCCTACACAACGCCCCCTTTTTTTTCTGGGTCTCTTACCGCCCCCCTTTAGGCCTGCAGCGCCCACAAGGGGGCGTTATCGCCCACGTTGGGAAAGACTATACAATAACGCCTTAGAAGGTAAGTGACTAATAAATTAGGACCTTATATAATTAGTGTAGCGTTAAATTAGATAATATTATTTAAAATTCCCTATTGCGCAAGTACGCCGATCCTGCGATTAGTCTCCTTTCGTTTCTCTCGAGGGTTAGCTGGAAGAAATCTCTCTATGGGATAAGCTCGCCTTTGTACGTAGTTTTTCTTTGTATCTATCTCTTTTGTTTTGTAATTTTCATTATGTCATATTATGTGCAATAAAGTTTTTACATACATACATACATAGCTCCTAAAAGAATATACCGGTTTCGATGCGGATTTTTTATTTGAAAGCTGAAATACTCGACATGGTTCTTAGCTTTATTTTATTAAAATTGGTTCAGCACGGGTATGAAAGAATACACACGGGTATGAAAGAATTGCGCGAAGATTCAAGAGTAAAAATTTTTTTTAAAATTAGTTACGAGCAAGATTATAACTTCTTTTAACAACTGACTGTGATGAATTCTTCATTGGCAACTGGTTGTGAAATAGGAATAGATTTTATTTTTTGAGCGACTAGGTGCGTAACAAGATTAACTTCTTTTTTAACAACCGGTTGCGAAACCTAGTTGCGAAATTCGGCTGGAGAGAATCTTTCACTGTAGTAATGCTATTGAATCGCGTGTAGCCCAGTGGCGCTTGCTGATCTTAACTAATCAGTGAGGTTGAGCAACGTACACAGAGGAAGAGAACCTGATGGGTGACCAAATTGGCAATTTATCACGAGCGTTTCCGTGCTTCGGAGGACACGTTAGGCTGTCGGTCCCGGTTGTTGTCAATTGACTACAGTCGTTAAAACGCAAGTCAGAGGCCATTGTGCGGTTTGAAAACTAAGAATAATGAGAACAGGCTGAAATTCTTTTTTGATTGTTTTCAGGAGCGTCTAGAAACTGCCACAACGTCGCCTACTCGATTACCGGACAGGAACGCGACGGGTTCACAAACAAGTCAAACTAATAGCTCCAGAACGAAGAACAAACTCAAAAAGTCATACAGAAGTCTATAGTAATACCCACATCTACAGGGCTTTAGGTATCTCTCTTTAAACCTCTCGGGTCCATGAAACTGAACAACTTCCCCAAGGAACATAAGTCAAAATACAAAAAAAATTTGATCTCCCATACAAAATGCGCTATATGCTGATGAAATTTGTATGGGAACTCAAAATTATTTTTTTCGTATTTCATTTTCATGGACTGATTAACCACCCGAGAGGTTAAAACGTTGAAAGAGAGATACCTAAAGCCCTGTATAACTCGAGCACGAGGCGACAAACTCACGCGGCGCACCTCTCAGCTGACGCTTAAACTTCACTTTGATTGCGCATCGGCCCGCGCAAAGGCTTGCTCGTCCTCTGGCGTTATCAATGTTGACATTTTGACATAGGACCGCGGCGCATTACACGCGCTTACACCACCCTACTCGAGCTGCAACTGGGTGACTTTATATGAGGCCCGTATTATAGAAGTCAATAAGTGTTGAGGTTGAATCTTGCTTGATCTTGTATTGAGTATTGACTGTCTTTTTCTCTCACTATCAAAATGACAAAGACGACTGCTACTTATAAGCAGTCGCGTTCTGTAATACTGACCTAAATAAGTCCACGAACTGCCCCAGGAAAAATATACATAGAAAAATCTTATAGCTATTTTTTAATTGAGTTACTATTTGAATAAAAACTGAAAACGTCTAGGGTGCTGTCTTTTATTCATGACCTCGTCAATAAATTAAGTATATATGCTCCTTTATACTCTTTTCCTGTGAACTCTGAGCATGCACATCTACATAATAGAATTTCTGATTCTATAGGTATTTGGTAAAAGGCACTCCTCGTTAAGAATGAAACTGTACTCCATTTTTTTTTTTATAAGATGGGTTAACTCTTGACCTCAATCTTGACCATAAGGTCAAAGATGAGGTCGACGATGTAGCGAGTTAACCCAGAAAATGCCTATAAAGGCACTGGTACTCCCACGCACCGACGGAACACATCAAGCTGTTTGGCGTCGGACTTCGGTAGGAGGGTGGTCGCGAACCAGACGGCCCTTTACAGAGCCTACCACACCGCATGAGACCATAGGACGACACCTCAGATTCAGAAAAAAAATGAAGTGTCGTTGACTGGGGTGGATTACTAGGAGGCAGGTCTCATTAATGTTTCCTTAGTCGCCTCCTACGACACCCACGGAAAGAGATGGGGTGGTGTTATTCTCAACCGATCACCACATGGGTAAAAAAGTATATAATTATTTCTCTACGTGAAAGTTATAATGGATGTATGGATGTTTGTTACTCTTTCACGCTCAAACGGCTGGACCAATTTTAATGAAATTTGGTACAGAGTAGATTAGACCTTGGGAAAGGAAATAGGCTACATTTTATCCCACAGCTGGGCACGATATAACGTGTAGTCTATGCGTGCGGAGCCGCGGGCAGAGAGCTATTATTTGTGTAAAAAGCAGATGTTTGTTCTCGGGTCATGGGTGTTTGTGTTTGTCTTTATGTGTGTTCCAAGGGACCCACGACACAAGGGAAAACCTTTGTGTGGGCCTTTGAGTGTGTAGCGTTTATTTATTTATGTGTAGCGTTTTATTATTACTATTAAAATGAAACAATCTTTTTACGAAAAATATTTATTTACAATTCTGACTAGAACTTATAATACAAATTGAATTTTTTAATACTAAACTTAATGAAGTAGGTAATACTGAAAAAAGTTTTACGTTCAACGGAAAAATACACTGGAAATGGTATAACCACTAACCGACTTCAAAAAAGGAGGAAGTTCTCAATTCAACTGTATGTTTTGGTTTGTGGTTATCTGCAACTCGAGCACGATGGCGATAAACTCGCGCGGCGCGCCACTCGGCTGACGGTGAAACTTCACTTTGATTGCGCGAGGGACCCGCGCAAACGCTTGCTCGCCCTCTGGCGTTGTCAATGTTGACATTTTGACATAGGACCGCGGCGCATTACGCGCCCTATCACCATCGTACTCGAGCTGATGTTGATAGGCATTGTTGGGGTTGATTTTTACGTTTTTAACATGGACAATAATATTTGATGTTTTCTTTTCAAACAAATTGGGTTCTTTTGTAAAATGTGTGGGTTATTTATGATGACTTGACAAATTAATAACAAATAAATTATTTCAGGGAAAAAAATATTCGGCGTGATCTTACCGTTGGGTCGTGGGAGAAAGTCTTTTTTATTTTTATCATAAGATGGGTTAAGTCTTGACCTCAATCTTGACCAAGGTCATAGATGAGGTCGACGATGGAGCGAGTTACCCCAGAAAATGTCTATAAAGGCACTGGTACTCCCACGCATCAGTGTCTTTCCCAGTCCCATTTCCGCCTAGATTTTTCTTTTCCTATAAAATTATACCTACACATCAACACGGTCTAGAGATATTGCATGATTTTTCATACAAAAGAGGTCTGTTTGAGAAGCTATAAAAGCATACTCGAGATACATGGAGGGCTGTAATTTTCAGACGAGCAAGTGCTACCCTTGAATTTTCACTTCTAGACGGTAAATTTTGTTTTACTTGTTTGTGAAAACGTGACGGAAACGAAAACGAAAATGCACTTCTTGCCTGCTTTTTGTATGAAAATAGTAGAATTTACGCAATTATTTTTTTTTCATTTTCGTCACGTTTTCACAAATTAGAAGTAAAACAAAATTTACTGACTAGAATTGGAAATTCAAGTTTAGGACTTGTTCGTCTGAAAATTATATCCCTCCATGTACCTATCTCGAGTATGCTATTATAGCTTATCAAACAGACCTCTTTTGTATGAAAAATCGTGCAATATCCCTAGACCGTGTTGATGTGTTTATTTTTTGAATAACACATCAACACGCGGGTAACGGGTAAACGTTTAAAAAATACTAATAACAAATAATTAAGAGTAAGAAATTAATTATTTAGTTTGCGAAGGAACTGACACTTATCAATATGATTAACACTTTCTAGAGTTTTAAAGAAAGGAAATGCCGAGAGTAAGAGACAGCTTAGCAAAGGACATCATTCACGTCACGGCCCGATCAAAAAATACCAAAATTTTTAAAGTGGCGGCCAAAAAAGGTAAAGCTATTATTTTGAAAGAACATTTTTTAGTATGATAGCTAAGTTGTACGACCATTACTAGATTTGTTCTTGACACTTATAAATCTAGATTTTTAAGCTTAAAAAAGGAAAATTCGTAAAGGTCGTACAGCTTAGCTGTCATAATAAAAAATGTTAAGAATGTCAACATTGTCCTTTCTGGCTTTTAAATTTTGGTACGTTTTGAATTATGTCGTTTTTTAATGGTGGAATTTAAGAAATAGCTCTATGGCAGCGGTAAATATGTAGCTTCAAGACTACACTGAATCCCGTGATTTTCTTATCATCTATACTATAATGCGATCAAATGTCAAAAAAGTGTCGAAATGAAAACCCCAGTGGGCGAGCAAGTCTTTGCGCGGGGCCCTCGCGCAATCAAAGTGAAGCTTTACCGTCATCTGAGTGGTGTGAAGCGTGAGTTTGTCGCAGGTCGTGTAAGCTATGCTGATTAGGTACTTTAATAAACCTTACTGGTTTTTGAGACTTTAGAGACTTTTTTGACATTCGACCGCGTTATTTTCACGTTGTGCTAGAGTAGTATAGGATTAGGGATGTTGACAGTGTTTGATTTTATTAATTAGTAATTATACACTGAATTATTACTAATTAATTAATTAGTAATTATACGCGGCTCCGCCCGCATCCTAATTTTTTTTTAATAAAAAGTATCCTCTAAACCTCACGAAGCCCGAGACCTTTCCAGCGAATGCAAAACCGTGGAAATCGGTTCGTGCGTTCTGGAGTTATAGCGTCAGGAAGGAAAACCCGACTTATTTTTATATAGTAGATTGTACGTGAAACAAAAAATAATGCTAGAAATATATTAATATCCGAAAACAGCATTAAAATTGGTTTATAAAATATGAACAAGCTACTAGCATTTATATTATCGTAAGGACTAGCTATCTCGTTTTGTGGGGAGAGCTAGCTATCTCGTTTTTACCTACGCAAACAAATGGCGGTGACGTCATGTGCCAGTAAGTGCATCTCTTTTTCGTTTTTTGACAGTTTCCCCCTCTACTGAAATTTAATAGCTTGTAACTTTTTTATTTCTCAATAGTTTTCAAAAATTATTACGGTTTGCGGTTTTGGATTCAGTAGGTAACCTTATTAAGATAAACAATAAAAAAAAATTAGTCAACATCCCCACTGTGAAAATGGAAATGTACAACTTTCGTGACAGTCGTTAAGGTTCACAATTAGTGTGATGAGCTATTGCAAATAGCTCTTATTGACTACCTCGAAAGTTATACCTTTTACTAAACACAGTCACAATTATCCTCATTTCTTTATCCTAAAGTTATAAACAAAGTTTTATTGATGTACATATTTTGCCTCCAGTGCATGCTATTTTTCCTGTGTTAGAACTGCAGTTGTCAACATTTTGCCTTTCTAACACACAGTTGCATAGACGTCCATTAAATTTAATGCTACTTTAAGCATCAAACTGTCACTTTCCTTCAAAATCCTTACTAATATTATAAATGCGAAAGTAATTCTTGTCTGTCTGTCTGTCCGTCTTTCACGCCTAAACTATAGAACCGATTTTGTTGAAATTTGGTACAGAGATAGATTAGACCTTGGGAAAGGACATAGGCTACATTTTATCCCACACTTGGGCACGATATAACCTGTAGTCCACGCGGGCGGAGCTGCGGGCGGAAAGCTTGTTATTACATAATTAAATGTAATGATTTAAAGAAGCCTTTAACTTTAATGCTCGTTTCTGCATTAGATACTAAGTTGGTAATTCTAGATTGAAAAATTCATTTAGTATTTGCGGTCATTTTCTCTATTAGGTCTTGTAGCGCCAGAGCCTTTGCTAGTCTTCTCCTGAAGTCCTGAAAAAAAAATGAAAAAAATCTCAGTGTGACGGAAACAGGTGAAAGATTTTTCCCTACTGACGGTTTTCTACACATTACATACCTACGCTCACGCCTATAATCCCTAACGGGGTAGGCTGAGCATCAGTGGCTCTAGCGAACCACTTGATATCACGTTTGTCACAAATTTTGAGGGTTATCAGATGGAACAAGTTGTATAATGGTGAGAGGTGGTCAGCCTTTAAGGCGACTACAGCACCCGATAAAGGCAGTGCACATAGGAATAGTGCCATCTCCGTCTCTCAACAGGCCTGAGCCGGCAGTGCGAACAGTGTCGATACACGAAGTTTACGGACTATAAAAGCGTACGTGCGTAAAAACATGTTCCAAAGTTAGAAAAATGAGATTTATGGAAAGGTAACAGCTTAAATCGAAAAATGCGTTAACTACTTATCGAGAGTGTTCAATCACGAACATTTTGATAGCAAATTCAAGTTCCTGTATGCATTTTACTATGGTTTTTACAGCTTAAAAGATACAAATATTGGGTATTTAGAGGTGACTTTGTGAGCTTTTTCTATCGAACCAAAAGTGGTGAATCATGTTTTCAGCAAACTACTTATCTAGTTTATGTCCTGAATATTACTGTTGTATTTTTTTCTTCGATTCAATGCAGTGCGTCATGCTTATCTACGCATCATAAAATCGTAATTTAGGTGCTGTAGTCGCCTTAAGAGAGGTAGGGGTAGACCTACGCAGAGCTATTTTGAGCAAATAAAAGAAGCCGGAGATCGTGTCAAAGTTACCCTTAAGTTGGAATATTACCTAATGAAATAGATGCCTATTGTGCAGCACCCTAGGGATTATCTTTTCGTCGCCACTCCCGCAGTGTCTAAAGACCAAGGTCTTTAATCAATGCGTCCTACCAGTCATGACCTACGGAGCCGAAACGTGGAACATGACAGTGAGGTTGGCCCACCGATTGCACGTCGCTCAGCGAGCAATGGAGCGCTCCATGCTCGGGATCTCGCTAAGGGATAGAATCCGAAACGAGGTCATCCGACAGAAAACCAGAGTGATGGATATTATCCAAAAGTGTAGCAAGCTGAAGTGGCAGTGGGCTGGCCATGTCTGTCGCAGAACCGACGAGCGTTGGAGTAGACAGGTTCTCGAATGGAGACCACGTCTTGGCAAACGTAGTGTAGGACGCCCCCCAGCCAGATGGTCAGATGACCTTTAACTTAGAAGATAGCGGGTAGTGGCTGGATGAAAACAGCGGAGGATCGTGCAAAGTGGCGCACCTTGGGGGAGGCCTATGTTCAGCAGTGGACTGCAATAGGCTGATATGATGATGATGTGCAGCACCCTGGCAGCGACCATCTCCCTCGTCTTCATGGGGAACCGCTCTGTAGCTCATTATGATTTGCCTTTCGACATAACACTGATATTCTGCTACAGAGGCGACTAAGGAAACAAAAATTAGACCTGCCTCCTAGTAATCCATCTTAGGCAACGACACCTCAGTTTGTTTTGAATCTGAGGTGGCGTCCTATGGTCTAAGCGATGTGGTAGGCTCTGTAAAGGGCCGTCTGGTTCGCGACCACCCTCCTACCGAAGTCCGACGACAAACAGCTTGCTGTGTTCCGTTGGTGCGTGGGAGTACCAGTGCCTTAATAACCTCGTCTATGGCCTTGGTCAAGACTGGGGTCAAGAGTTAACCCATCTCATCATCATCGTCATCATATCAGCCTATTGCAGTCCACTTCTGAACATAGGCCTCCCCCAAGGTGCGCCACTTTGCACGATCCTCCGCTTTTTTGACGTGACAACGTCTTATAATTCGATAGAGCCGGCTGCACGCACGAAAAAACATGACTCATGCGGCGTTACCTCGCTCTGAGGCGTTCCACGTAAGGCTTGAAGTGCAAGCGAGAGCGTGGAACGAGCGACAAAGAAGCACAATCGGCCTTTGCGTTCGGCAGCGTTCGACATCCGTCTCTCTCCTACTTGAGTGAGCGATGCGTCTGCGTGGACAGCTGCTATACTATAGTACATTTACATTTACAAATAAATCTAATTTGATCAATTTCATTGTGATTTCCAATTACCTCCTTCTCTATATACATACAAATCTATTAAACAAATGAAATTAAAATTTTCTTTTGAAAAATGCTACCATTCCATCAGTATTTTCTTAAGACGTTGTCACGTTCAACTATCGTCAGTAAACCGACTTTATTTTCATCCAGCCACTACCCGCTATCTTCTTTAGGTCATCTGACCATCTGGATGGGTTGGGGGGGGGGGGGGGGAAGATTAGTAGCATTAAGTTATCCTAAGAATATATTACCTGATGTAACAGATGCCCATTATGCGGCACTCTGGCAGCGAACATCTCCCTCGTCATGAGACACAGCGCCTTCCCATTCATGGGGAACCGCTCCGGCAGCCCACCCCGAGCCAGCACCCACCTGCCGACGTCCTCGCGGCACCAGCGTCTGGGATCTGAGAACAATTACATACACTAGTCTATACTATAATCTAATATTAAGTATAAAGAGGAAAGATTTGTGTTTTTGTATGTATTCTTTCACCATTAGGATGCTACATTGTCCCTGAGTAACACAGGCTGCATAATTTTCCCAAATTCCCACGGGAACGAAGTTGCGGGCGGAACGCTTGTTTAGTAATAAGTAAGTAGCATTTCGTCTATTTGTTTTATATACAGGATGTTAGGAAAAGCGTGTGTCTAACGAATAGGTTGTGTAGCTAGGTTCATCGGCTATGTGCTCTGGTCAATCTAACCGTTTTTGCCAAATAGTTTTTTTTTAGATTTTTTATTTCATTTCAAAAATTTTGCCGAAAGTTGTACTTTTTTTTATCATAACTTTTTTTTATTGGTGTTACGTCTACATTTTCTTATTTTCATTATCTGTGATGTATGCCTGTTCTGCTAACATTGATATTTATTTTAAAAAATGCAAATTTAAATTATGGTGAGCCATCAAAGTCTTAAGAAGAGAAGAAAAAATATCTTCATTTCAACTTTGAGGAGCATTTAAAAAAACCATAAAACTGAACGACTTTTAAAACCACTAAATACTCTGCCTACACCGATAAGAATCATAGAAGTGAGCGTGTACAACTTCTACTTCTATACAGGGTGTAAGGCACAGCTTAGCAAATACTTAAACGGTGAAATCTATCTATGACTATGATCGACTGCACGTAATATTTTGTCCCGGAAACGTCAAGTGAAGGAGTTTTCGTTATTTTCCTACTTTGGCGCTACGCAAATTTACGCAATGTAACATGAAACCGCGCCCCGCACGCAATGCGATGTACAGTCAACGGTATTGGAATATTATTTTATTGGGTTTTAAAATAATACATCTCTGCTACTACACGGTAGACATTTTGTTTATTGGGGAACGTAGACAACCTAGACCACAGACTACCTAGGAGACGCCGTACATTGGCAAAAAAACAAGGCTGCGTTCATAAACTCTAACAAACGGCACATCAGGTTACCACAAACTGACAAATTTCCCCAATAGATAGTAAACTGTAATGGTTTGAGATAAAATTAAAAATCGATTGAAGAAATTTGACAGTTTTGGATATCACGATTTGCTGTTGTCCCTGTACATTGCTGGTTTTCGTGTTTTACACTGTTACAAAATTCCCACGGGAGCGAAGTCCCGGAGATCTTATAGTTTAAAAAAAAAATCTGAAAAAATACTATCTTATTATACAGGGCTTTAGGTATCTCTCTTTCAACCTCTCGGGTGGTTAATCAGTCCATGAAACTGAACAACTTCACCAGGGATCATACCTATGTTCAATACGAAAATACGAAAAAAATATTTTAATCTCCCATACAAAATGCGCTATACAATACAATACAATACAAATATACTTTATTGCACACCAACATTACAGAACATGAGACAGAGTAAAAGTTACATTATGAAAAGTAATAAAGTTAGTGTACAAAAGGCGGCCCCATTGCTAAGAAGCAATATCTTATCGGCAACCTTTGGGTATGGAGAAGATGAAATTACATCATATAAGTGTGGGTGCAAAAATACATACATAAATACATACATAAATATACTTACCTACATAAACTACATTACACACATACAATATACCTAACACAAATAAATACATATAATATATATACTATACATAACATACACCTTACGGAAATACACAATGGAAAAGTAATAACATTCTACAGAAAGGAAAAATAATAATAACAAAAAACACATAAGGAATACTATATAGAGACAACCCAGCCGACTATCACTCGACGACAAGGAACTAATAATTGCAAGCCAGTTCAAAGTGCCTCGCTATATGCTGATGAAGTTTGTATGGGAACTCAAAAAAATTTTTTTCGTATTTTGACCTACGTTCCTCGGGAAAGTTATTCAGTTTCATGGACTGATTAACCACCCGAGAGGTTGAAAGAGAGATACCTAAAGCCCTGTATATAAAAATGAATCCCTATTTCCCTTGGTCATCGCATCACGCGTAAACGGATGGAACAATTTACCTAATTCTTTTTTTGTTCTGTTTATTAATTATCAAGAGAAAGTTCTTATGAAAGAAAAAAATTAGAAAGTTAAGCGGAACATTGGAAAATTTAAGAAAACAGGACAACGTCTGTCGGGTCAGCTCGTTTAAAATAAAAATCTGAAAAAATATAAATTCGTCAACAAAACGAAAATAAATGAATAGAAATGATTATTTTTCAAGGAAAACGGTCTAAATTCGGAGCTGAAGTATTTGTAAGCTGTCCTTTTGCCGCCATCTAGCGGATTTTAATAAAACTATCAATATCAACCATTATTTTCCATTTTCCTTAACTTTTCCACAAAAAACCGCTAGATGGCGTTGCATTAATTCTAAAACGCGATATCATTGTATTCAGTAGGAAATGTTAGCTGCTGCAGGTTAGACCTGTGTCCCTATCAGAAAATTGTTGCGTTCAATCATTCATTCATCTTTTGGCACAGCGACCTATAGATGGTGCTGTGTGAATTGGTAAACTCGGAAAGTTAGGACATTTTCCTAGCTTATCCGACTATATTTTTGAGAGAGAGAGAGAAGAATACCTACTCTCTCTTAAAACGTGAAGATTACTCCCTCCTTGAAAAAAAAATTCTTATCGTGTAGGTATTAGTCAAGTGTGCGGTAAACTTAGCTAACCCTGGTGTCAGAGTATTTTAAACCGCAAAATGGCCTCTGAATTGTATTTTAACGACTGTAGTCAATCGAAAACAGCCGAACATAGAACCTCCTCCTTTTTTAAGTCGGTAAAAATACTAGCTTTTCTCTCGGGACTTCGTTACCGTGGGAATTTGGGAAAACATGAAGCTTATGTGTTAATCCAGGGTGTCAGCCGGGACCGACAGCTTAACGTGCCCTCTAAAGCATGGAACATGATAAATTGCCACTTTGGTTCCTTGCTTCTGTGTACGTTACTTAACCTCACTGATCGGTTGAGATCAGCGAGTGCCACTATGCTACGAGGGCTAAAAAAACAAAAAAAAAACTAATAAATTGGGGCCATCCTCGACATTCCTTTTGTTTATTATCCCCGTATACATTGCTTCCTTCGAAACACGAAGGGGATTTAGGCCAAAGTACAGCACATCAAGTTACCACAAACTGTCAAATTTCCCCAATGGATAGTAAACTCTATTGCTTGGAGATAAAGTTGAAAATCGATTGAAGAAATTTGACAGTTTTGGATAGCATGATGTGCCGTTGTCCCTGTACATACATCAGCACGTCAGTACACATTTTGCATTACGAAAGCCGGGGCGCTATTACGAACGAGATAAGGGTGACGTCAAGGTAGATAGATAGATATAACTTTATTTAACTGCTTCCAGAGAGACAATACAAACAGGTAGAAAAACATAATACTTATCTAAAACAGTCAAAATGGCGCTGACTCAGCATGTGCTGTAGTACTAAACTAAAGCGCTGATTTTCAGTCAGTACCACAGTGTGTTGTTGCGTCGAGCGCGATTGCAAAAAACAGCTAGACATATGGGGGGGCGTCCATTAATTACGTGAGGTGTTTTTGGAGATTTTTCGACCCTCCCACCCCCTCTGTTGAGATGTCATGAGATTTGGCTCGACACCCCCCTCCCCCCTTAATCTCACGTAAGTTTCATGAAAATGCTTTAATGTTTTAGTGTAAATACGATTGGTAATTTATTAGAAAACTTACATAATTTAACTAATTATTTTTAAACTTTTAATAATCGAACAATGAAAAACGGCTATGATTTACGAACCTAAATTTGGAAAAAAATATTGTTTTAATTCAGTCCACGGGAACTTATGTTATGAGTACCTAGTCTTAAGAGTGGCTACCGGAACAACATGGTTTAGTTGATTTAACTTAGCTTTCCCGCAATTTAACACTATTTCTTTTGGGAAAAAATATTACGTGATATTTGTAGAGACCCCCTCCTCTCCCCCACGTGAGATTGAGTGAGATCCGGCCCGACTCCCTCCCCCCCCCCAAAACGCCTCACGTAATTAATGGACGCCCCCTATACAATACAATACACATGAAAGACATAAAACACAAGGTCAATATGTAAAGCATGATGTGCAGCCGTGTGTGCATACCGCTGGCTAGGATTGGTGGTAAATGTAACATCTTTACCAATCTACACTAATATTATAAAGAGGAAAGATTTGTACCTATTTTTGTATGTTTGTAATGAATAGGCTCAAAAAGTACTGGGCCGATTTAAAAAATTCTTTCACCATTCGAATGCTACATCATCCCTGAGTAACATAGGCTACATAACATTCCCGAATTCCCACGGGAACGAAGCCCCGAGCGGGATGCTAGTATTAGATATAAACGCGAAAGTTTGTATGTATGGATGTACTTATATTACTCTTTCACGCTCAAACGGCTGGACCAATTTTGATAAAATTTGGCACAGGGGTAGCTGACACCCTGGATTAACACATAGGCTACATATTTTTCCAAATTCCCACGGGAACGAAGTCCCGAGAGAAAAGCTAGTATTTTTACCGACTTAAAAAAGGAGGAGGTTCTATGTTCGTCTGTATGTTTTTTTTTCCTTTTTTTTATGTATGTTTACCGATTTCTCCGCTAATTATGGACCGATTTTCGAAATTCTTTTTTTGTTGGAAAGAGGTGGTCCTATATAAATTTTAACGAAAATGATTCAGCGCTTTAAAAAAAATCAACAAAAACAAAAAACACAACAAACCAGAACATCATCTAATTAAATGAGTGTCATTTCCGTTTGTGGTTATCTGCTAATAGGCATTGTAGTCTGCAAAAAATACTAGTAATCTACTTTATGCGAACTGTTGTTGGGATTGAAGTCGGTGACTCATACGTTTTTAACGTGGACAATTATTATAATTATGTATTATGCTAGACTAGACCTTGATAATTGATAATAATCATGTCACATTTTTGATAAGCTGTCTGTTACTCTTACAGCCGGTATAACTTGGTGGACATATGGCCCCGTATTACAGAACGCGACTCAGACTCTGATCTATACTTGAGTAACAGTCGTCTTTGTCATTTTGATAGTGAGAGAAAGAGACAATCAATACTTAAGTATAGATCAAAACTTGAGTCTCCTAAAATACAGGCCTAAATTAGTAAAACTTCAGGGACTGATTTTCGCCATGAAACTGAACAAATTTCCCGAGGGAACCTGTATGAAATTAAAAAAAAAAGTTTTTTTGAAATGGTGTTGAAGGGTTTCTCCGTTAATTTTTTAATGGGGCTAGTGTATATTAGCGACTACAGCACCTAAATTACGATTTTATGATGCGTAGATAAGCATGACGCACTGCATTAAATCGAAGAAAAAAATACTACGGTAATATTCAGGACATGAACTAGATAAGTAGTTTGCTGGAAACATGATTCAGCACTTTTGGTTCGATAGAAAAAGCTCACAAAGTCACATCTAAATACCAATACTGTGTATCTTTTAAGCTGTAAAAACGATAGTAAAATGCACACAGGAACTTGAATTTGCTATCAAAATGTTCGTGATTGAACACTCTCGATAAGTAGTTAACGCATTTTTCGATTTAAGCTGTTACCTTTCCATAAATCTCATTTTTATAACTTTCGAACATGTTTTTACGCACGCACGCTTTCATAGTCCGTAAACTTCGTGTATCGACACTGTTCGCACTGCTGGCCCAGGCCTGTTGAGAGACGGAGATGGCACTATTCCTATGTGTGCTGCCTTTATCGGTTGCTGTAGTCGCCTTAAAGTTATCGCTCCTTTAAATATCATACTGTCTCTTTCCGTCTTGTTGAGGTAAACAAGGAAGGCATTACATTTAAAGAAGCTTTAATGTTGAATGAACGTTTGTGCACCTGGCTGTAAGGTAGATGACCTGATTAATCATTTTGTATGTTTTTTTTGATATTTCGACCTATATTCCTTAGGGAAAGTTATTTGGTTTAGTCTTCTTCTTATCGTGTAGGTATAGTCAAGTGTGTGGCGAACTTGACTAACCCTAGTGTCAGAGTTTTCAAACCGCACAATGGCCTCTGACTTGGTTGTAACCACTGTAATCAATTTACAACAGCCGGGACCGACAGCTTAACGTGTCCTCCGAAGCACGGAAACGCTCGTGGTAAATTGCCACTTTTGGTCACCCATCAGGTTTCCTGCCTCTGTGTATGTTCGGTTAAGTTAAATGGTCCCTTTGGTCTGATTCATAATCGTAATTTTGGATAGTTAATTTGTGTCACCCAGTACAGGTGATAAAAAACTTTCTAGCTATATTCAAAATCCTGAACCAGTATCACTTACAGAACACTTTTTTTTTCGGTGGTTTTTTTTTTCCTAAACGTAGACACCACTCGGGCGCACCCCCCTCGCGCTACCCGCACCCCTCGCGTGCCTGGTGTAGGAGTAATGTCTACGTTTAGGCAAAAAATGAACTATTACCATTGAAAAAATGTTTAAAAAAATATATATTTGATTTCATAAATGTGTTCTTGAGTAATACTGGTTCAGGATTTTGAATATAGCTAGGAGGTTTTTTATCTCACCGTGTATAATTAGCTAATGATACCGAAACAATTTAATTTGACGTCTTGATCTATACTTAAGTATTGATTGTGTCTTTTTGTCACTAACTAAATGACAAAGACGACTGCTACTTAAGTATAGATCAGAGTCGGAGTCACGTTCTGTAATATGGATCTTAGGCACGTATTACAGAAGGAGACTCAGGTCTTGATCCATACTTAAGTATTGATTGTCTCTTTCTGCACTATAAAAATGACAAAGCCGACTGCTACTTAAGTATAGATCAGAGTCTTAGTCGCGTTCTGTAATACGGACCTTAGTATGATTATAAACTCTCGGTACTTTGTGAACTGCTCCATTTTTTTTATATTGATGGACTTTCTTTTATATAATACTAGCTGACCCGGCCAACTTCGTAACGCGTTTTTTCCATATTTTCTCGCCTTTAAGGTATAAAACTTCCACGAATATTTCAAGACTAAAATTAGCCAAATCGGTTCAGCCGTTCTCAAGACTAACGAACAGCAATTCATTTTTATATATACAGATGCAACCTAACCTAACCGAACCTAAAAAAGCTTAACATAACTTCTTATTTCATGCAGGTGACCCTGAAGTTTCGTTATATAATTTTACGAATAATATCGCGGGAGGTTATAATTTCAATAGAGTCCATATTACAGAAGGAGACTCAAGTCTTGATCTGTACTTAAGTATAGACTGTCTCTTTCTCTCACTATCAAAATGCATATAATAAGTATAGATCAGAGTTTGAGTCGCGTCTTGTAATACGGACCTTTGTTTATGTAAAAATTTTCGAAAAGTTTCCCCTAAAACTCCGCTAGATGGCGCACCCTGTATTCTAAAACGCGGTATCGATGTGTTCACAGGCTTTAGTATAGGGATTTGTTGTTCGACCAATCGATTAACGGAAACAAAATCGTGATAAATTTTGCATACATAGACTTTTTGTGAGAGCTCAACCTCAGAAATGATGGTGGCTCCTTGTTTAGTTCTGTTACCGTAAAATTGAGATTCTATTTTCTAGTGAAATAAATTAACAATAAACTTAACAATTTGACTAGCTAAATTATAAGTTTACGAAACTTTGTGAGAGCCTCCTGTATAAAATTAGGTTAGGTTAGACTTTTTTGTGTATTATAAAAAAATAAATTAATTTAAAATATCAAAAAACGCGACTGCGTCATAAAAACTAAAAAGAAAGTATAAGTCCAGTAGTCGAGACTTTTGTTATAATTGAATAATAATAAAAAAAATATTTATTACCACACCACAAATAACAATAAGGTGCACATAGGAATAAAAAAACTATTTTAACATCGGGACCCATTATTAGGAAGCTGGATTTTTGATGGGTCCCGACTGTTAAAATCGTTATGTTATTCAATAACAAAAGTCTCGACTGCTGGACTTACTTGTTTTTTTTCTTTTTAGTCTTTATTACGCAGTCGGTTTTTTTATTTTCTAAATTAATTTATTTTATTTTAAACTTTTTAGTTAGGGTCGGATATTTATATTTTTTTATTGATTTTCTCATTAGCTGTATCCATATATCTCAACTACATAAAAAAAAAATCCCGAATTAAAAGCCTTTAAGTGAGAATATTTATCGTTACTAACCAACTTTAAATCGTTATAGATCCTAAACGATAATTCTGATTGAAAAACGATATGAGAAAACCTAAAAATGATTTATTTTTAAATGCCTATTCAACGATACCCCACACCCCACTTGACAATCTTGACATATTCTTTTCAATTACGCCGTCCAAAATCGGCCATTTTGATTTTTCCAAATTTTTATGATATTCGCGCCATCTCATGACGAATCCAATGACGTATCATTTATCATAATCGGCCCTCGCGTTTGGTCTAAATAGTGCCACAAAGGTACTTAAGATAAATACAATACCCTCCTTTGCGTCGCGCAGTCGGGTAAAAAAATGGGGCAGTTCACAAAGTAGCGAGAGTTATATTACTAAGTCAAATTACAATATTAAGAGTTTTGAGAATGTTACGGTGATATATATTTTAAAAAAATAGGCTAAGTGCGAGTCGGACTCGTGCACGAAGGGTTCTTTAGCATCTATACTAATACATAAAGAGGAAAGATTTGTATTTTTATATGGTAACGAAATAAACTTAAAAACTACTGGACCGATTTAAAAATTCTTTCACCATTAGGATGCTACATTATCCCTGAGTTACATAGGCTACATAATTTTCACGAGGTCCCGGGAAGAATGCTAGTTATCTATAAAAACGAGCAAAAATCACGTTTGTTGTATGGGAGCCCCCTTAAATATTTATTTTATTTTGTTTTCTAGTATTTGTTGTTATAGCGGCAACAGAAATACATCATAATATGTGAAAATTTCAATTGTCGAACTATCACGGTTCATGAGATACAGCCTGGTGATAGACGGATAGACAGCGGAGTCTTAGTTATAGCATCCCGTTTTACCCTTTCGATACGGAACCCTAAAAATGAAAGGAAAATCTAACTTATTTTTATAAGACTTGTAGTTTTGCTGGAAATTGATATAAACCGTTATTTTCTCAAATCACCAGTAAATTATTTTTCCTTTCATTTTTGTTATATTCTCTTCCTTCTCCGATTGGTTTCATTTCATCCTACTATATTTTTTTTATTTAAAAAATTATCCACGATTAATTGGAGAATCTGTCTGTACTGTGAAATTTGAAATATTTCATAATAGATTTTTAAAAACTATTTCGAGCATAAAAATAACTTAGAAAATCGGTCCATAAATGGCGGAGAAATCGGTGAACCAAAAAAAAAGAATAGTACAGACGAACATAGAACCTCTTCCTTTTTTGAAGTCGGTTAAATAAAATATAAAAAGTCGTAGTCACCCAGAGTCAAAAAGTTTCCCAAAAAAACCGCTAGATGGCGGGGCATGTATTCTGAAACGCGGTATCGGTATGTTCACAGACTTTCATATAGGGATTTATTATACAGCCAGCAATTTGAGGGAAAGAAATCGTGATGAAATTTTGCATATGATGATTTTTTGAGAGAGTTGGACATCAGTGATGGTGGCAACTCTCCTAGAATAATAACTACAATTTAGTCTTTTCAATATGCGAGACCCGTAAATTGACAAGACCAAAGAGAATTTAAATCACTACGTTTTATAGACTAAATTAGGGCGTATGGAAAAATGAGATTAATTGCACATTGAGCGATAGTTTAGAATTATATCACATAAACCACTGAACATTTAAAATTCACGATAATCCCTGTTTTTTTTTTGATAATTATTGAGTAATTACGTAATTAGGCAAAATTGCAATTAAATTAAATTTAAGTATGAACATAAAATAAACAACAAGAGATTTTTTACACGAGACCTTCTTTTAGGATGTTTTACTAATAGCAACAATAATCCCTCATCAATATCAACATATTGGGCGAATGTTAAATACAGTACGTAAAATTAAGTATAACTCCAAAACAAATATTGCACAATTAGAGATATTTTGTTACAGTATGTACATACAGTGGATTTCGGGTAGGTATAACGACAATGAAGGGACCACTTCGTCTTTACATCCGGATGTCGTTACAGGCGTTCCGCCTTTTCTTTAACAGTGAACGTGCGTCTAGGAGCCATACTTATTCAAAAGTTTACAATACACAGTTGCTACTCTGAATATCAATTTGTAACTAAACCATTTTAACTCGGAAACGTACACGCTTACCTACCTAATTACCTGGCTAATATCTATAAACAAAAAGTAAAGGTTGCTGACCATCTGTGTGGATGTAAACAAAAGATAAGAAAGCTCTTTTGTGTCTTTGGCGGCCGACTCCGGTCGCAACATCTGCATGGGATTTCCAAGAATTTATTACAAACTATTCAATAAAAACAGTCGCTACATCCGAACTCGACGTTACATACAAAGTCGCTATAGCCATATGTTTTTTGTACATACTAAAGTATGCTTTAATTCAAGTGACTTAGATTTTACGTCACTATAGACAAATGGTCGCTACAACCAAGGTCGTAATGAATGAAATCCACTGTAGTTACTAACAATAACCATGTGAATTATCTCCAAGGTGACTTAAATACATTTTTTTTAAAATTCACTTTTATTTGATTTTAACCCTCGTGCACTAAAGACACATTGGATTTTTTAACCGACTTAAAAAAAGGAGGAGGTTTCTCAATTCGACCGTATATTTTTTTTTATGTATGTCCGCGGATAACTTCGTCGTTTATGAACCGATTTTGATTATTCTTTTTTTGTTGAAAAGGGAGTATCCCAAGGGTGGTCCCATGGTAAGGAAACCAGGATCTGATGGTGGAATCCTGAAGTAATTGAGGGAAACTCTTGAAAAAATTGTCTTTTTGGGATTGAAATCAGTGACTCTTACGTTTTTGACGTGGAATTATTAATACATTCTAAGAGTATGATGTTTAATTGTACTTAAATAAAAAAAATCCCGGGGAATTTGAAACCATTTACCAATTACTAAATAAAACATTATTCGCGAGCAGGGAGGCAGGAGGGAACGGTTGCGCGCGGTACGCGGCGGGCGGCGGCGCCTGCTTCTGTTACTTACTTACTTTTGAGCGTGCTATTAGCATTGGAGAAGGTAAGTATTTATTTATATTTATACCGAGTACATCGATGGTAGGTAGGTAGGTATCACTATTGAAACGAGGTGTTTAAACCTATTGTAACTTGTAGGTACATAATAACGTGTAACTAACAGCCTTTCTAAAAATGAAAGGACACGAGCAGTCTACGAAACGGAACAACTTTTCCAAACAGTCAATTTCAGGATACGAAAAAATACGATGTCCAATAATAAGATTGAAAAGTTAGTATGGTATGGAGATACCGATTTTTTTTTCGTTTCACCAATAAATTTTATTTGGTAAAGTTGTTCAGTTTCTTCGACTAATCGGTCATGTCCTTCGATTTTTCGCCTGATAGAATAAATTATCTCGTCGAAGCTCAATAAAGAACAATGTGCAAAATTGTCCCAGTGTTGTAGCATCATAAGCTATGTACGGGTTGATGAGTTACTGAATATGTCGTGATAAATTACTGAATTAATTAATTCATTCATTAACTAATGTGTTGTTGAGTTTGTGTTCTTTATATGTCTTTCACGTTCTGGTTTGTAGTATTTTTATGTTTTTGTTGATTTTTTAAAAGCTTTGAATAAAAGCATAAAATGTATATGGGACCACTTCTGGAGTATTTCCTTTCGAACAAAAAAAGAATTTTGAAAATCGGTCCTTAATTGGCGGAGAAATCGTTGAACATACACAAAAAAAAACAACACCTACATACAGTCGAACATAGAACCTCCTCCTTTTTTGAAGTCTGTAAAAAATTAACTACAGCTAGCATGGGTATTTTGAATGCTCACCTAAAGGAAGATCATCTTCCTGCAGCAGCTTGAGGTCTAGCCCCTGCCAGTGGCACCCGGCGGGAGGCACGCGGTGTCTGCTGGACGGCATGGACTCCAGGAGGCAGGTCTGGAACGTCTGGAACGAGGGGGATGATCAGGGATTGCAATGCGGGATCCGCAATACAGCTGGATCCCGCACATTTTTTTGCCTGCGGGATCCCGCAACATGAGCGGGATCCGCAAGTACTAAATTACTCTGCGTTTCTTTTCCAAAAGCCGTATAATTGCCAGCAGCAAATATATAGCAAAAATAAATACTTCCCAATAATGCATTATAAAATTTCGTATGTACTATCAACCCCAGTTCTGCCTGACCAATTTCAAATGTTTATCCCTTGCAAGCGAAGAGCAAGACAGCCCCTCATCATAAATTGAGCAATCACAGGACTGGACATTTTTTTTTGTTGCTAAACAAAGAAACTTCTCGTTTTTTTGGTGAACAAAAACAATTAACAAGAAAGGAATAGTTTTTTCAACCCGCCTTTTATGATCTGAGCAAAGCACTATTAGTTGCCGAAAACGAACAATTGGGGCAAGGCGCCGAACGCTGCAAACAAAACTGATCCTTAAGGTGGTCAGGCGGAACTGGGGTTGATAGTACATAATAATAATGCATTACAGAATATAGTTATATATAGCATCTAGCAAACTTAAAACAATTTAATATGTTGTAGCGGTGATAGCCCAGTTGGTAATGAGCTGGACTTGTAATCCGAAGGTCGCGGGTTCAATACTGGTGCGGGCCTGTACCACTAAATTCGTCTTTTCGGATTTATGTACAGATTTCTAATCCAGCCCATATTCGTCCCCAGCGAGGGGCACGAGCCCCCTTCGAAACACGAAGGGGATTTAGTCCATAGTCCACCACGCTGGCCCATTGCGTAGGTGGGCCACTCGTCTTTCGAAAATTTTCTTGGACGGGCGGGTTTCATCACGATGTTTTCCTTCACCGTTGAGCAAGTGATAATTAGAAATCCGTATATAAATCCGAATTTGGTAGTACAGGCCCGCACCAGGATTTGAACCCACGACCTTCGGAATACAAGGAATACCAACTGGGCTATCACCGCGTTACGGGTTATGGGTTACGGTGATTAAAAAATAAATAAACTGAAAAAAAAAACGTAGCATTTATTGTGCTACGTACAATACAGTACAATACAATACAATTAATATACTTTATTGCACACCAACATTACAGAACATGAGACAGAGTAAAAGTTACATTATGAACAGTAATAAAGTTAGGGTGCAAAAGGCGGCCCCATTGCTAAGAAGCAATATCTTATCGGAAACCTTTGGGTATGGAGAAGATGAAATACGTACCTATTGATCTGTTTGAGATCGGTGCGAAGGCGGATGTACAGGGACCAGCACATCATGCTATCCAAAACTGTCAAATTTCTTTACTTATCCGATGTTCAATTTTATCTCCAAGTATTAGAGTATACTATCCATTGGGGAAATTTGACATTTTGTGGTAACCTGATGTGCTCTTGACTGTACGTATAGCCTTTCACACTTATCTGGCGATTGAATGTCGGAGGTGATACATAAAAATTTGAATTTGTAGGGAATATTGTAAGTTCGAGTTAATAGGCTTCTTCTGGATGAGCTCGACCAAATCTTCGACCCCGGGCAAGATTGTTGTCAAGGGCGAAATAAATAATTTTCCACGTTAAAAACGTATGAGTCACCGACTTCAATCCCAACAACAGTTCGCACAAAGTAGATAACTAGTATTTTTTGCAGACTACAATGCCTATTAGCAGATAACTACAAACGAAAATGTCATTCATTTATTTAGATGATGTTCTGGTTTGTAGTATTTTTTTGTTTTTGTTGATTTTTTAAAAGGACTAAATCATTTATATGGGACCACCTCTAACACTTTCGAAAAAAAAAAGAATTTTGAAAAACGGTCCACAATTGGCGGAGAAATCGGTGAACATAGGTACATCAAAAAAACATCCTCTTTTTTGAAGTCAGTTAAAAAATTAAAAAATTGGTTTCCTTGGGGTTTGTAAAGTTTGATGGGGGGAATCACCTCTAAAGTTTCGTTAATTTCAATTTTATCTCCAATTGCAAATAAAGTCGGCAAATCTTCGCCCCTGAACTAGATTGAGGCTCAATCATTGAGCGAACCAATCTTATCTTCTTATACAGGGTGATAAAAAACCTCCTAGCTATATTCAAAATCCTGAACCAGTATCACTCAAAGAACACATTTATGAAAAAAAATTTTTTTTAAATATTTTGGCAATGGGAATAGGTACCTACCTAGTTCATTTTTTGCCTAAACGTAGACATTACTCCTTCACCAGGCACGCGAGGGGTGTCTCTACGTTTAGGAAAAAAAACCCACCAAAAAAACAAAAAAACAAAAAAAATAGTGTTCTGTAAGTGATACTGGTTCAGGATTTTGAATATAGCTAGTAGGTTTTTTTTCACTCTGTATATCAAATTGGAGGTCCTGATTCACTGACTCATCAACGTCCAGCCCAAACCCTTAGACCTAGAAAGCTGAAATTTGGCAAAAAGGTGTCTTTTATGACGTAGGCAAGCACTAAGAAATGATTCTTCAAAATTCAACACCTAAGGGGGTGAAATGGGGGTTCAAAGTTTGTATGGAGAAAACAATTTTTATTGACTTTTTGACTCGAAACTTCGTCAAGATAACTTGAAGCAAATAAACGGACACGTGTTTCGTGATTTTTCAAAAATCGTCCTCTAAGACTTAAGTACATAGTTCTTTGCGCGAGCGAAGCCGCTGGAAAAAGCTAGTAAAAAAAATAAAATAATACATGGCCGATGGCCTCTAATCGGGATAATCCAAATCTGTTTGAATTGGCCGGATCATCTCAACACAGCGACTGTATTAATGACATAATAGAACATAATCCGTCATTAGTACGGACGCCCGCATCCGTTTCCGGCGCGATTCCGATTTCCCGCGCAAATAATCCAACATGGCGGCGGCACTTCCCGATTTTTGTTGTTGTCAAAAGGATTTCCGTTCAGTTGTTGCACTTTTATTGGTTAAATTGTCGGTTTGTACGCCAGCGGACGTCGATTATGTTGTATTTAATGATTTTATTCATTTTGTAACGGTTTTGTTGCATAGGTAGGTAGGGTAGGTTCATTATTGATCCGTCATCTGTTTTCATCATCATATCAACCTATTGCAGTCCATTGCTGAACATAGGCCTACCCCAAGGTGAGCCACTTTGCACGATCCTCCGCTGTTTTCATCCAGCCACTACCCGCTATCTTCTTTAGGTCATCTGACCATCTGGCTGGGGGGCGCCCTACACTACGTTTGCCAAGACGTGGTCTCCATTCGAGAACCTGTCTACTCCAACGCTCGTCGGTTCTACGACAGACATGGCCAGCCTACTGCCACTGCAGCTTGCTACACTTTTGGATAATATCCATCACTCCGGTTTTCTGCCGGATGACCTCGTTTCGGATTCTATCCCTTAGCGAGATCCCGAGCATGGAGCGTTCCATTGCTCGCTGAGCGACGTGCAATCGGTGGGCCAACCTAACTGTCATGTTCACTGTCATGTTTCTTTTTTCATAGGTATTTTTAAATGTATTTTCAAGCTTCAGAAGATCTAGCCTGTAATTTCTATGTTAAACGATAATAAAAGAAAGGGCCTGTTTAATTTCAATGAATTTGACTTACTTAGTAATTATAAACGCTACACACTCAAAGGCCCACAGTGAGGTCCGTATTACAGAACGCGACTCAGACTCGTGATCTATACCTACTTGAGTAGCAGTCGTCTTTGTCATTTTGTTTTTTTTTTATTATAAGATGGGTTAACTCTTGACCTCAATCTTGACCATAAGGTCAAAGATGAGGTCGACGATGGAGCGAGTTAACCCAGAAAATGCCTATAAAGGCACTGGTACTCCTACGCACCGACGGAACACAGCAAGCTGTTTGGCGTCGGACTTCGGTAGGAGGGTGGTCGCGAACCAGACGGCCCTTTACAGAGCCTACCACACCGCATGAGACCATAGGACGACACCTCAGATCCAGAAAAAAATTAAGTGTCGTTGCCTGGGATGGATTACTAGGAGGCAGGTATCATTTGTGTTTCCTTAGTCGCCTCTTACGACACCCACGGAAAGAGATGGAGTTATCACACGCGTGCACTCTGTACTGTTGTGATAAGAGCGGTTTTGCAATGAAAATGGAGTAACCTGATGCGCTGGCCTCTGTACATCTTCTGACATATAAATGTCATTTCCTATGCATTTGTTGTTGTTTTTCTTTCTTAAACCCCCCCGAAACAGAATTCTGGCTACGCCCGTGGCCGTGGTTCCCTCGGAACATGTATACATTAAACATTAGACACGAACACCCCCACATGCCATAACCTATCAAAGAGGTAAAGTGACACAAACACGCAAGACCCGAGAACAAACGTCTGCTTTTTAACCCGACAAAGAAGAGGGGTGTTCTAAGTTTTACATCTGTACATCTTTCTGTGGCATTGTAGCACCTAAACATTTGTTTTGCAAACAAAAAAACAGTAAAACCGTATCAAAATCTGTCCATTTGGACAGATTTTGATACGGTTTTTTTGTTTGCAAGCTGATTGTCATTACACAATATTTGCCCCGGCCGAGAGTCGAACCCAACACCCGTCGTTCCGGCTGTACATTTCCTGGCGCTTTTTATAATACACTTTTAGAGAAAGTCTCTCGTGTCGCTACTTAATTTTTTTACAGAAACCACCCTCTTTTTGCCGCCATTTTTTTCCCGCCAGCACACGTCACTTTTGACACACAGCCGCCGGAAGCACGCGCCAGACTGGCGTTCCATAATATAAATCGAAACTTCCGGTGTTTCTTAAAAGGAACTGTTTTTATTGCTCCAAGACGACATTGAGGAATTGTTTTCTTTATTTGGTTTTGTGATTAATTAAAACAATAATTTAATATAGCGTCGGTCGTAAAAAAAAGGATGGGGTTGGAGTACTTTTTGGTAGCTATCGAAAGTAGGAGCGATTTAAGGCGACTACAGCACCTAAATTACGATTTTATGATGCCTAGATAAGCATGACGCACTGCATTAAATCGAAGAAAAAAAATACTACGGTAATATTCAGGACATAAACTAGATAAGATTCTGGGTGGGCATTAGAAATTCGGATCCTGAATTTGGGGTTAAAAAGTGGTTAGGGGGCAGGGGGGAGGGAGGGGGAACCCCCCCCTGCCACTCCCCCCCCGCGGAGATTCTTAGTTTTTTTTTATGAATTTTTAAAAATTGAGGTGGGCATTAGAAATTCGGATGCATTTGAAATTCGGATCCCGAATTAGGGGTTGGGGGGGAGGGGGAGGGGGTGGGGGAACCCCCCCTGCCACTCCTCCCCCCGCGGAGATTATATCGGGGCAGAAACTGTAGGTTAGGTTTGTTAGTAGCCTAGCCTAACCAACCCGTTAAGGGTTGGTTAGGTTAGGTTAGGTTAGAACTGCGAGGGGTGCTAGGTCAGGTAACCTCCACGAGCGCCCTGCCCATTGTCAATCCTCTTGAATCCGTTCGGGGGGAAGGGCAATGAGTCTGGGACGGTGCACCCTGGGCATCGGACAACAACTTTTCTTCGGAATTCTTGTTGTCCGATGGCGAATCACCTGACACTGGCGCGGAACGGGACCGTTTTGGTTAGACCGTCCCGCGCAGAGGGCTCTCCACACATCTCTCTGATGAGCAGAGAGTGTCGTGGACGAGCGAGGGGGAGGCGAGCGGCACTAGAGTGCTGCTCGGTGAGGGTGGCGTGCGTGCCAAGCGTAATTGGCACGCGCGAGGGGGGAGATCTCTCGCTGTTGACTGGAGCTTACTCCATGGTTGACGGCGAGACGTCTCCGTCAAGTGTCTCCCCCTGTGAAATGGTATACTCAGGGGGAGACGCAGGGAGAGGTGCAGGAGGGGGGAGCTTACCGCGGGCTTCCCCATCCTCCGCAAAGGGGCTGGATGCATGAGAGGGGCTATGAATGCGGGCTCCTTTTATGCATCCTAAAAAGAGGCCTGGTGGCAGTCACAGGGGAGACTGTCATCGGAAAACAGGCCTCGCGATTGGAAGGCGTGCAATGTGTTCTGTGCACGCCTTCAAAAAAGGCGGTAAATGCGGGGGTCAGGTATTGGCCTCCCGCGAGATGGGGACCGCTTCCTTTTAGCGGTCCATCGCCCGGTGGGGTCACAGACGAATGCTAACGCGATACCTGTGGCCTCACCTAAGGCGGGAGAAGGAACACCTTGGGGTTTTAGTCGGTTCGAGTCCGACATAACCCTCCTGCTGCCCCTGCGGCGGGGGGGTATGCGTGGGCATTTCCCCAAGTAAAAAAAAAGAAAAAAAAAGGTTAGAACTGCGACCCCCAACGCACGAGCCGAGCGTGCCGCGGCAGCGGCCGGCGAAGTGCCAGAAAAGACTTTGGTTGCGTTAAACGGTAAGCACAACAACAACATAACCTCAATTTTTAAAAATTCTTAAAAAAAAAATAAGTATCTCCGCGGGGGGTGAGTGGCAGGGGGGTGTTCCCCCTCTCCCCCCACCCCCCAACCCTTAATTCGGGATCCGAATTTCAAATGCATCCGAATTTCTAATGCCCAACTCAATTTTTAAAAATTCATAAAAAAAAAATAAGAATCTCCGCGGGGGTGGAGTGGCAGGGGGGGGGGGGGGGTTCCTTCCCATCCCCCCTGCCCCCCAACAACTTTTTAACCCCAAATTCAGGATCCGAATTTCTAATGCAACCCCAAGATTCTTGCTGAAAACATGATTCAGCAATTTTGGTTCGATAGAAAAAGCTCACAAAGTCACCTCTAAATACTGTTCGCACTGCCGGCCCAGGCCTGTTGAGAGACGGAGATGGCACTACTCCTATGTGTTCTGCCTTTATCGGGTGCTGTAGTCGCCTTAAGTATTGATTGTCTCTTTTTCTCACTATCAAAATTACAAAGACAATTGCTACTTAAGTATAAATCAGAGTCTGAGTCGCGTTCCGTAATACGGGGCTAGTCATCCTGTATATAGTTTCTCACGTCAAAACAAAACACAATGCGCCTTCAAAACCCTGAGAAAAAGGCGCGGAAACGGTATAATTTAAGATAATTGCCACCATTTTGTATTGTTCCCGCGTTTTGCTGTTCCCTCACTCTCACTTCCGGTTGAGACAATGGCGGGAAAACACATTACTTGTTCTTAGAAGCGGGGATTTTTGTAAAATTGCATTAAAAATAGCTTTCCGCCCGCGGCTTCGTCCGCGTGGACTACAGATTATTTCGTGCCCAACTGTGGGATAAAATGTAGCCTATGTCCTTTTCCAGGCTCTAATCTATCTCTGTACCAAATTTCATCGAAATCGGTTCAGTAGTTTAGGCGTGAAACACGATCAGACAGACAGACAGAGTTACTTTCACATTTATAATATTAGTAAGGATTTAATGCAACGCTTCCCAGTTTGAGGGATATTTATAAACAATTTTAAGGAAATATAAATGTTCGGCGCGAATGGGACTTGAACCCACGACCCCAGGACTAGATCTCCTGGTGCTATAACCAAACTTGCATCTGGATGTCCCAAACTAATTTTACGAAGGTAAGATGAAGATGGCGTATGCTAGTAATTACCATTATGAAGGTATTGTATGTGTCACCGTTGCATTGTTTTAAACCCATAATATTGCAATTTTACAGATTATAACCTCTCGGTACTTCGTGAACAGCCCCATTTTTTTCACATTTTTTTTTTAGTTTAATGGAACCTCACCTTTCAGCGTAGTTAGCACAAGTGAATGTATCTGTTAACTAGCTGAAACGAAAAATTTTATACAGGGCTTTAGGTATCTCTCTTTCAACCTCTCGGCTGGTTAATCAATCCATGAAACTGAACAACTTCCATAAGGAACATACCTAGGTCAAAATACGAAAAAAAAATTTTGATCTCCCATACAAACTTCATCAGCATAGAGGTAGCGCATTTTGTTCAGTTTCATGGACTGATTAACCACCCGAGAGGTTGAAAGAGAGATAGGTACCTAGCTAAAGCCCTGTTTAAAAAGGCGGGCTGGACTTCCTCATGGGGGAATTTCTTCCAGTCAAATATAAAATAGGTATATTTTTGTAAGCCTTCTGGACTGGAGCCCATTCTGAGCATTGCCTTCCCTATTCTTGTTAAAAATATTAATAAATGATAATATAAATACGAAAGTTTTGAACCTATCCACACACATCAACACTATCTAGGGATATTGCACGATTTTTAAATATTCCGGTTACATGTTTATGAAAGTACCTAACTGTCGTGCTATATTTCACATCAAGTCAGAAAAAGTTTATCGGAAACTAATAAATAAAAAAATACTTACCATTTTATGAGCAATGAAATCCGCGCCAAAATGACTCACAAAACAAAACACACTTTTATTGTTCAGCACTTCCACTTCAACAAACTAAACGTAAATATTTTATTCACAATGTGCAGATTTGATAATATATTGAACTGTATTTACAGTTTTCGTATAATTTACGAAGTATTTGAAATTATTTTGTAACACAACCACGCAGCAAAGCGGCCGGAACTGAACTGAATATGAAATGAACTGAGAAATCTGAGAATCGAACGAAATTCAAATACGCACGCATGTTCATTGATGAATTTTGGTTTGACTGCCCATTCTTCATCTTCACATCTTAAAATACACTCTATTTTAACGACATAAGGTTGTTATCCGCTAAGCAATAAGTGCAACTTGTAATCTTTCATTCTGAAATGGCCGCCGGATGCGGGTATCACCTTTCTCTTTCTAAATCATTGAAAAATTGTTGATGGAAGAGAGAGAAAAACTATGTTTTTAACAGCAGGTAATGGATTCTTTGCATCCTGTCAACATGCGGTTTGAAAACATTTTGAAAGTAATCGTTTCCGCAAAATACATTCAATTTTAAAACGGTCGAAGTTTTAAAGAATTGGTTTACAATCTTCCACCTTATTTCATAAGTGATAAAGTTTTATTATGTTTGATAAAAAAATCATAAAAATGATGGTTTTCATTGAAATTGAGACATAATTAGGGATGTCAGTTTCCGGTTGCCATTTGGTTTTCCCGCGCAAAAATTATAAAAGATTAGCGGAAGCTTGCGTCTTCTTTTTTTAATTTGATCTCTTTCTAGTTGATTTCTAATTTAAAAATAGATAAAAAGAAAAAACTAAAGCTTGGTTAAATACCATAATAATTTTCCACGTTAAAAAAACGTATGAGTCACCGAATTCAATCCCAACAACCCAACATTCCCAACAACGATTCGCATAAAGTAGATTACCAGTATTTTTTGCAGACTAAGACCTACAATGCCTAATAGCAGATAACTACAAACGAAAATGTCACTCATTTATTTAGATGATGTTCTGGTTTGTAGTATTTTTTGTTTTTGTTGATTTTTTTAAAAGCGCTGAATCATTTTCGATTAAGCCGTATACAAAAAAAGAATTCGGAGTGCCATATACAAAAAAATAATTTTGAAAATCGGTCCATAATTGGCGGAGAAATAGGTGAACATACATACAGGCGAACATAGAACCTCCTCCTTTTTTGAAGTCGGTTAAAAACTTTTTACCTATTTACAAAAAAAAACATTTTTTGAAATATTGTCTGTCTTTTTGTCAGGCGGAATTAAGTTAGAAATCGGTATAGGTATGTAGTTCATTATCTTATCCTTAATTTTCACGAATAACAGTTTAAAGTCACCCAAATCACGTATCAGGGGTAGGCAGAGCATCAAACGGATATAAAAACTTAATACCTACTTACTTACTCAATATTTTATAAAAACTTAATACCTAATTACTTAACACGCACTTTCATAAAAACACTAACTCTCACTTAGTCGTCGCAAAAACGCAACCGTTCACTGCTTGCAAGGTCCTGGCAGAATAACAGCGCTGTTGTGGTAGCCCACAACAGTTTTATGCTGAGCCAGCGCCAATTAATTGGCACAGTAATAATTTATTGTAATAATTAAGTACTTGTTTTTGTGTTATGTTTCCATGTTTTTATGTATTTTTTTAGTATTTGTTTATAGCATGAAGTTTTTTTTCCTGTGTCAATTTAATAAAGTGTTTCTTTTCTATTCTATTCTATTCTATTTTATCTGCATTTTTAAATTTTAAAAATACCTACCTATAAGGTCTTAAACATACTTCGTATTACAGAACGCGACTCAGACTCTGATCTACACTTAAGTGGTAATTTTGATATTGAAAGAATGAGACAATCAATTCTTAATTATAGATCAAGGCTTGAGTCTCTAGTCTCAGCAACTCGAGTACGATGGTGATAGCGCGCGTAATGCGCCGCTGTCCTATGTCAAAATGTCAACATTGACAACGTCAAAGGGCGAGCTAGCCTTGCGGGTCCCTCGCGCAATCAAAGTGAAGTTTCAGCGTCAGCCGAGTGGCGTGCCGCAAGAGTTTGTTTTTGCCGCCATCGTGCTCGAGCTGCTGATGCGAAAATCTCTTGTTTAAAAAAAATTCTGTCAAATCTTACTTTTAGTAGTAACATTATAAAATTGCTTCCTGTTTTTACACGCCATTTCCCTTATAGGGTAGACAAACACAAACCGAGAACAAACGAGCCTATAAAAGCAAACGCTACGTGATTTCAATAAAAGGATTTACCGACGGACATTCTTCTTACGCTTTTTTATACTTTTTTAGGGTTCCGCTATACTAGCACTTAAATCCTAATTGATGTTTTGTACTTTTGACATTGGAAATACTTTTTCATTCGCTCCAGTACGGGCTCCGATTTCACGAAAAAGTGCGATCCCCTTATATCTCGGAGAGTTGTGAAGATATGATATTCAAAAATGTCAGAACGACATTTTTTCGAATTCCGTAGATTCATTTCCAATGTGCTCGATAATTTGTGTGAGGCATGAAATCTGTGATTTTTTTAAGAGCCCATATACGTCATGGGACTCCCTTCAAAACACGAAGGGGATTGTTTTGCCACAATCTAGCACAATGTGTGGTGGAGGATGTAGCAAGCTCACCCAGAAGAAAGAAAAATACATTTATTCACCGTATAAAACAGACGTCAAACAACATTCAAGTACCTAAATGACGTGGTGAAAAGGTGCTGCCTCAGCCAGGTGCTGCCAGGATGTTTTTCAGTCAGCACCTGAGAGGCCTAAAAGGCCTATTCACTCGAACTTTTAAAATACTCGGGTTAATATACAGGGCTTTAGGTAAATCACTTTCAACCTCTCGGGTGGTAAATCAGTCCATGAAACTGAACAAATTTCCCAAGGAACAAAGGTCGAAGTGTGAAAAAAAAATTTTGACTTCCCATACAAAATGTGCTATCAGCTGATGCAGTTTGTACGGGAACTAAAAAAAAATTTTTTTCGTATTTTGACCTATGTTCCTTGGGAAAGTTTTTCAGTTTCATGGACTGATTTACCACCCGAGAGGTTGAAAGAGATTTACCTAAAGCCCTGTATATATGAGACCGGAAATACAGACACAGGCAAAAAATCCGCGGGATTTTTACAAGATAAGGGTGGTATCCCGCAATGCGTCTGGACTCTGGACGTCCAATAGAAGAAGGGGGCAGGCGGAATTAGCTCATGCAGCTCCTGAGCACACTCTCCGAAATATATATATTTTTTTATGAGATGGGTTAACTCTTGACCCCAATCTTGACCAGGTCATAGATGAGGTCGACGATGGAGCGAGTTAACCCAGAAAATTCTAATTAAGGCACCGGTACTCCCACGCACCGACATCTTCGCCTTTTTTAAATTCTATTTAATCCCAACACTTACAAACTATCCTTAGAGGGCATACTCCCTGATGCGACAGTAAAACATTTAGCGATTCGCCTCATAAACTGAATAACTTTTTCGATTTTTTATCGCTCAATTTTTATTGATTTCGATTTCGTGAAAAAAGTTTTTAGTTTGGTCACATTCTTTTTATTTTCGCTAGCTAATTTAATTTCACAACATTTTTTATAGTTGTATTTAAGAAAGTTATAAGTAATATTAAAATCGAAAAAACGTACGGAATTCTGGGTATCTTCGCGCAATCGCTCTTGACCATTTCTTTTTTTTAAATTTAAAATAGAAATGTAAATTCTACCACCGGCAGGGTAGCCATTGTCCAAACGGATGTGACCCTCAGGGTGTGCAAACACTTTTACAATTTTAGAGGGATCGCAGGATGTACCTACTTAAGTGATTTATTTATAATCTTTTTTGTTATTTTTCAATTTAAAATTAGCTTATTAGTGTACCTAATAACTTAGACGGCCGCCGCGCCGGTTTAGTCGAGTGGTAGTGACGCTGCCTCTTGATCGGCGGGTCCTGGGTTCGATTCCCAGTCGGAGCAAATATTTGTGTAAAAAGCAAATACTTGTTCTCAGATCATGGGTGTTTGTGTCTGTCTTTATGTGTGTTCCAAGGGAGCCACGGCACAAGGGAAAACCTTAGTGTGGGCCTTTGAGTGTTTAGCGTTTGTTGTTTGTTTGATTATTTAAACTTTAAATTTTAAAGTATTTTTAAACCCCGACAAACCCGGTTTTATAAGTTTGACGTATGTATCTGTGTATCTGTAATTGTAGGTCTGTGGCATCGTAGCTACTAAACAATTTTTGATTATTTTTTTTTTATTATAAGATGGGTTAACTGTTTATTTTATTTATTTATTTAACTTAATGCACTAAAAGTACAAGGGCGGACTTAATGCCCAATGGCATTATCTACCAGTCAACCTTAGGGTGATTGGTGAGAATGAGTGGTAGGTGCACACCTCATCCGAGGTGAAAGATAAAATAATAAATTATAAACATTATACTTACGAAACTAAATATAAATAATAATAAACATAATTACTGTTGACCTCAATCTTGACCAAGGTCATAGATGAGGTCGACAATGGAGCGAGTTAACCCAGGTAATGCCTATAAGGCACTGGTACTCCTACGCCCTACGCAGAGGCGAATAAGGAAACACAAATGAGACCTGCCTTCTATTAATCCACTCCAGGCAACGACACCTCAATTTGTTCTGAATCTGAGGTGGCGTCCTATGGTCTCATGCGGTGTGGGCTTTGTGGAAGGCCGTCTGGTTCGGAACCACCCTCCTACCGAAGTCCGACGCCAAACAGCTTGCTGTGTTCCGTCGGTGGGTGGCAGTACCTACCAGTGCCTTAATAGGCATTTTCTGGGTTAACTCGCTCCATCGTCGACCTCATCTATGACCTTGGTCAAGGTTGAGGTAAAGAGTTAACCCATCTTATAATAAAAAATTGCCCCTTATACTTGCTTAACCTCACAAATCGATTCCGAACTGTAATCGCCACGATTTTAAGTCCTGTAGCATCTCTTAAGGAAGTTTAATGGCTGTTATTTGAAATCTTGTTTACAACACACTTCCTGCCCAGTTTCCGGTGCATTATTATATTTTTATTATTAATAATTTACACATAGTTCAGCGTCCGGCCGTCTGGCTGAATGGGCCGACATCCTTTGTTGAAAAAAGTAACCTTTTCCGGTAGTTTGGGATTGACTTCCGGTGTCGTAAAGGCGGGGTTTTTGCATGCTTCGCTTTGTGTGTTTTTGACTTTAGTATTTTGAATAGGGAATGGTTGTTTTCGTCGATAGCCGCCATAAATCCCTTGTGTGGTAGACAGGACGTCTGATGCTACCTTTACTATCTTACAAAATGAGTTACTGAAAAAAGTCATAGTTAAAAAATAGCTTTATTTCATAGAAAACTAGCTTTCCGCCCGCGGCTCCGCCCGCGTGGACTACAGGTTATATCATGCCCAGCTGTCGGATAAATTGTAGCCTATGTCCTTTCCCAAGCTCTAATCTATCTCTGTACCAAATTTCATCAAAATCGGTTCAGTTAGTTTAGGCGTGAAAGACGGACAGACAGACAGATAGACAGAGTTACTTTCGCATTTATAATAATGTTAGTTAAATTAAGTCAAAGGTAGTGAATTACATTATTTATTTGCTGAAAGATAGAAGCTGAAAGATAATAGGTAACTCTAAACTTTAAAAAAATATTATCAACCCTGTCATTTGATTGCTTAAAACTTGTAAAAGTAGATTATATTTAACAGTTTATTGTACACAGGACCAATTACAATCATTTAAACAGACAAATAGAAAAACGAACACAAAAGGCTCAGCTTATTTCTTTAGGAGGCAATGGTTACACAATTTTACCATGCAGTTTTCGTATTATAAAAAGGCCCAGAGACTCACTGAATACACACGTCAAACTTATTATAAATACCCCTCTGTTTCGTCGGGGATTAAAAAAGCATGCCTGAGCCAGCTTCACACTTTTCGAGCATTCAGTTTTTTTTTTAACGTTATACACTCAAAGGCCCACACTGAGGTTTTCCCTTGTGTCGTGGGTCCCTTGGAACACACATAAAGATAAAGACAAACACAAACATCCATGACCCGAGAACAAACATCTGTTTTTTACACAAGTGTTTGCCCCGACTGGGGATCGAACCCAGGACCCGCCGATCAAGAGGCAGCGTCACTACCACTCGACCAAACCGGCCGTCTTCAACTCCTGAAGGGTTTTCAGGAGTCATTTCTGATCCAGTGGTGTGACGCAGTAAAACGAGTTTGCTCAGCTAGCCTGAGACACATAACAAATATTAACGTACTTACTTACATTACTTTTGATTTAATAGGAATGTCGTGATTCATAATTTTCAATGTGTTTCGTGACACATTTTTCCAAACATAGGCACAGTTCTTGGCTCGCGATTGGTAAAACGTTGACCAACCACATGCTAAGAACGCCATTTTGAAGAAGGGAGTAAAAAGGGAGAGGGAATACGGCCGCTGGCCGAGCCCAAGCAGTCAGTTTTTAGCGAGCACACGAGTCGAACAGTTGTCTAGAAAGACATTATATTGTTAAGAAGTAAACCAAAGTTGTAATGTTACTAGTAGACAATTTGAAGAAATAAATCAAGATTATCAAGATATACTGCTTATTTATTGAGTTCACCACAATTCAGAAGCGGGATGACTACGCTCACATCACCAAGGAAAAAGAGGGTATGTTTTTAATGCAGTTTTAAATTCATGCATTTTACTAATTGTTCTTTAAGTCACCTATTACGATCATATAATCAGAATTTGTTTCGCGGCACCTAGTTGAACATTGGATTGGTATTGCGGCTATGGCCAGGTCATGTCTGTCTAATGCCAATTTGATTGAATTGCTGAAAACACTCGGCCAGGGCTACTCTTTGGCAGTGTTTTCATGCGATAAATTGTTAGAAGCCAGCCGCATTTACACCGCTGTACTGATTGCAAACGATATCTTCTTGTCAGAATAGCATTCGGTTAAGGCAACTCCTTAGTAGTGCTATTCCAGTACAATTACGTCAATTCATTGCATACACCATTGGGTCAAGGCTACTCCTTGATAATGTTGTCGTGTAATGATTTGGGGTAGCAGAAAATTCATTAAGTTGGTTGCAATCATAAATTCAGTCGGTTATCATGTGTCCGTTTTTTTTTTTCTCTCTCTCGTAAAGTAAAAACGTATAAATTGTGGCTTAAAGAACAACTGTTCAAAATTCGGATTATGTTCGTTACTTACACGATACAGGTATTACGTAATAAAAGCGTACCTACTCATATTAATTTGCTAGTACTGTACAAGATATGTGAACATAATTTAAAATTTGAATAATGTTAAATGTTGTCATACTACCCCAGTATAGAAATTCAATTAATAAATCGGTTTGGCATTCTCCCAAGGCATGACCCGGAAATGTTAACCTGATAAGCATTATTAGACCTTCGTTAAGACAGTTTGGTTCGGGCTACTCCCGGATAACTTAGTCTAGCGATATCTAATAATTGTAATCTTCTCTTTGATACAGTTCTATAACCGGCATGACCAGTTGTAGCATTTCGGTCAGGGCTACCCTCTGACAATGCTATACTGGGCTGCAAAATAGTGTTTGAACATTTTTTTTATTGCCTTGTGCGGTCCAAATAATGTTCTCACTTGAGGTTATTTGCATCGAGCTTCCGTCATTCGAACTCGAGTACGAAACCCTTGTCGTTTTAATTAGAAGTGTATGACAACGTTTAACATTCTTACGACCTCTTCTATTTCATAATTATTATTTACAGTAATATTTTCAGAGAATGTAAATTAGTCTATGTGAGGTACAGTTTTGCAGTACTTATTTATATAATTGTGTAGCTAGGCGAAATTAGAGGAGGCTAAGTGTGTCTCTTACATAGTGACAGAGGAGGCCAGGTGTGTCTCTTGATTGGTGATAGAGGAGGCCAGGTGTGTCTCTTGATTAGTGATAGACGAGACTAAGTGTGTCTCTTGCTTAGTGATAGACGAGATTAAGTGTGTCTCTTGCTTAGTGATAGACGAGATTATGTGTGACTCTTGCTTAGTGATAGACGAGATTAAGTGTGTCTCTTGCTTAGTGATAGACGAGACTAAGTGTGTCTCATGCTTAGTGATAGTCGAGACTAAGTGTTTCATGCTTAGTGATAGTCGAGACTAAGTGTCTCATGCTTAGTGATAGTCGATACTAAGTGTCTCTCATGCTTAGTGATAGTCGAGACTAAGTCTATCTTATGCTTAGTAATAGTTGAGACTAAGTGTGTCTCTTGCTTATTGATAAGGGACTAAGTGTGTCTCTTCCTCTTATGTGTTTAAAAGAGCTTTGTATTTCTCTTATTTACTTGATAAATATAGTCAAATAAGCTGTGAGATTACGTAATCAGTACATAAAAAGGGGATGTAGAATTTGTAGTTTAACCACCTCTTTATGTTCGGGTAAGCTCAGTTACTTGAATTAAGTCGGCACTGTGTGCCATTTGAGGTTGGCCACGTGCGCCAGTGAAAACAGTCAGTTTCTTTGTTGAATAAAGACTCTGTGTGTCGTCAAGATTTTAAAAACGACGCACAATTTAACGATACTTATTGGGAAATCACTATAATTTTATACTGACACAGAATTTATTTTCACTACATTATTCGACAAAGTTACTTAATTAAGTACTGACAGATATATCGTTTGTGACAAGAAAAGCAATATCAGCCAATCTTGCTCAATAAACTTATACTTAGCTGGATTGAGATTGTACGAGTAAAATTTTGCCCTTGTTACGAGTATTCTTTCGCTTGGGAACAGAATGAGTAGCTACTTTAGTATAATACCCGCAGTACAAAAAAAAAATAAACGATTGTTATAAGCAGCTTTGATACTCAGTCAGTTTACTGTTTGAATGAGTTTAGTTACTACTTTAGGCTTACAAGGTCTTGAAGGTCTTCAGGTCAGCTATTGGAATGGATATCTACTCAGAGGAGTGTATGATTTCAGAGTATAACGCTGCCCAATGTAAGGTGAGATGAACACGGCGATGACGATATATGAATCAGGAATGGAGGTTTCTCAATAAGTTACCCAATGAAAAAGCACGCAAAGGAAGGAACATGCGCAGTCATTGGCCTACTTTGAAGAAAACTAGCCGAAGTTATCGTTTTATCAGAGTTTTGGTAAAAATCCGCATCAAAGAGATAGACTAAGTTTGATGCCCAACTTTGTTCATTAAAGAAAAAAAAATTAGGTATAAGATCTAGCTTAACAAAGTTATTTAAAAGAAGAGTTGTACTTTAGTTTACTTTATTAAGTTGGTTTCTTGTCATCTATCTTATATGTTTACCTAACTAAATTTTATCAAATACGAAATTGGTATAATTATGCTTTATCTTTAATAGTTCATTTGTAAACAAAGCAGATATATTGTGATTTCAACGATAAGTCACAACGTAAAGGTACTAAGTTTTTGTATATTTTTAGTATTGTCAATAAATATGTTAAGAATTGCTCATGCGGCCGGTTTGGTCGAGTATTAGTGGCGCTGCCTCTTGCCCATGCGGCCTGGGTTCGATTCCCAGTCGGGGCAAACATTTGTGTAAAAAGATGTTTGTTCTCGGGTCATGTGTGTTTGTGTCTTGTCTTTATGTATGTTCCGGGGAACCCACGACACAAGGAAAAACCTTAGTGTGGGCTTTGAGTGTGTAACGTTAATTTAATTTATGCGACCATTTTTACTATTTTATTGTTTATTGGTTGCAACAACATTAATCTTTTGTGAAGACCTGTAGTTTGCAGTTTTAGCCGTGTAAACATTTCGAGTTGCATTTGAGTTGAAAATCAGTACATCTCACGTTCCACAATATATTTGTACAACACTTTACTGAAATAGTAGTAGCAGTACTGCATAGCTAGCATAGCCCGCGACGAACTCACGCTTCGCGTTCCTTGGATGACGGTGATATTATACTAGGGACACAGGTAATATTACCTAGGGCACTGCCCAAGGCTTGCTCGCCCTCTGGCGTTGTAAATTCGATATTTGAATGCGACGCATTACACTAAGAAGCATGTTGAACTTGAGCTGTTATTGAAGTCAATTATTACAGTAGAATATTTACGTAGAATAAAGGAGTATATATACCGAGCATAGCAGAAATGTATCTTCAGAATAAGTCTTTAGTTCAAGAGTATAATGTAATATTGTCAGATCAAACCGATGCACCACTCATTTAAACTACATTCAATCTATGCGACATCCAATAACGCATTCTTAACTGTTTTAAAACTTCATTTAAAATTGCTTTCGGATGAGATTAATGATTTTGTCAATTCGTCTTTATCATAACTTGACCGAATAGTTTGACACAAAATAAAACTCGTAAGCTTATAACAACACGAATGGTCATTTTCTGTCACATCCAATGTTATCAGTATATAATTTATGTAGATTTTACTAAAACTATTTTAAATTTCTGTCTTTGCCACGTTGGAAATGTGTTACTTGTTCAATTAATTACAGTCATCTGATTGCGTATTACAATGTCATAATTATTACTTTTTTTTACGAGTCCAGAATATAATATTTCGCGACTAACTGAAACCACTCGACAACCATACGGATTACACGTTAGTGTATGCCGTTTGGCAAACTAAGTTAAATGCTTTTTTCAACCATATTTTTTAAACCGAAATTAAAAGTGGGTACTCATGCAAATAAAAATTCAAATGTTTAGTGATATTGAACACATTTCAAGTCTGCCTTTTCCAGTAACACATAACATTACGAAAATAAAGGTGATAGTAAGTAGGTATTGCGTTCATAACAATCCGTAGTGTAACCAAAGCTGCACAAAAATTAACCATCTAATGACATACTACTCAATGGCTACGTGTATTCCAAAACGCGGTATCGAAGTGTTCCGACCACAGTATAAGTGCTACAGAGTTAGTAAAAATTCAGTTAACAATTTTGCAGGTTGAAATTAAATGAGGTCATCAAGTTTCTTTCAAGTTGTTGATTTTCTTGTTGTCAATGAATGATTGTGAAACATGTGGTGTTTTCAAACTTCAAATATATTTATTGCAATGACGATTTTAATGCCAGTCAAGTTTCAGCATTACTGAACAATGTTCCTTAATAAAAATTTAGAAGTAAAATTATAAAAGTAAATTTATGAATAAATTCTCTTAACGTGCAAGACCTTTATAAATTATCCCACACGACCCAGAGACCTGAAAGAATTCTCGTTTTGAATTTTTAATTGATTTGTGTTAGCACATTACTATACTAAAAGTCGTAATAGTTTCTAAGAGGTACCTATAACTGTTACAGAAATGTAAACAGAAGAGCGCCTTATAAGTAATTAACTTTTTCGTATATGTACGAAGCTCTTTACAAAAAAAATGCAAACAAAACGATAAAAAAACGAGATCACATCACCGAGCAGATTAATTTGCTGCGGTACCATTTATGTCCATAGGAATTTCGAAATCATCCATGATTGGAAAAGCCCTTATTTCGAGTATTTAGTTCAGGAAGTAACATCTCAAGTAATGAAATGCAATCTACGCAAAAGTGTGTACCTAATTTTTATTTTTTTATTTAATAGGTGTACAGTACAAACAGTTTACAATCTTAAAAAGATAAGGACATAGTTTAATTGGTTTTTAACTAAACCATAAACCTAAAGTAGTACACACAGCATGTTTTAGGTTTTAACAGCGCAAAACAAGACATAAACTTCAGCAGATGTATTTTACTAGTGTAGGAGAAGTATCATGCGGGAGATAATTTCTAACTCTCGGTAATTTTTATTAAAGTATTGCGAAACGGTATATCGAGGGTCAAATAAAAATGTTAAGTACATTCAAATATAATTCTGATGTTTTTGATCTTATTCTATTAACATTTTGGTACATCAAATACATTATGAAATTTATAAAGGTGCAAATGTAAGCTATTTAATTATATTTTAATTCCTTGTGTTTTGTTACATAGTATTGATCAACAAAGACTTATCTTAATTGTGTTAGGCATAATCTAGGAATATGGTCACTACCTACCCACTTAATGAAGTATTCTTACGTTGTTTCGAAAAATGTTTGAGTGTTAAGTAGTAATTAATACCTTATTAACTTATGTACTCAATTTATTGGTAATTTAACCGGGTTGCGAAGTTTCGTTTCATTTGTTTACCAAAGACCGAGGTCATTTGTTTACCAAGGTCCTAGCAGGAATATTTTTATAATTACTGATTTGTATTCATTCTTATTAGTTGAGGAAAACACCATTTACCGAATGTCGTGATTTCCATAATAGTTAAATATGGTTGTTGTTATGGTTAATTAAGCCTTTAATTGAAATTAAAAAAATAATGTTTATTCAGATAATTACAATCCATTTTGTGTTATTATTATACAACCAAAATTTTGTGTTAAAAGTATGACCGTAGTTCATAAAAAAATTAGGACGTAAGCGATTGTTTAGATATAATTTAGACCAAGCATTTATGTTTTTAAAACAGACATTAGTTTAATGTCGACATCATCTATTACACCCGTTTATTTTTAAGTTCATTTTAATTTGCAATCCTAACGATGTAATAGAAAGTCTAGATCTTTACAAAAATTTAATCTTGTAATTTTCGATGTAACAATATTTATTTGAAATGCCTTTATTCCCTTGTTTCTTTGTAAGTCTAAACTACATCATTTTATTGTATAGTATTCCAATCTATGTATTAAAATAACTATTAACTTAAACTCTTTTAAATTAAAGGAAAAATATACATTTGTTTAAGAAAATTAGTGATAGGCATAATGGTTCTAGAACCAAGCATAAACTGGATGTATTAGACAGTCGTCTTCATAAAATCACGAACTCTGATCAATGTTTTTACGTCTTTATAATAAGATTCTCATGTGTATTAAAAATTTACCTATGGAAGAATTTTAGAAATTAATTAATAAACTAAGGGAATAAACTGCTCAGCTCTAGAGATATTTTAGATTTAGTCTAAATTAGAAAATAAGAACATTTGTATAAGAGATTTTTTTAAAAGAGCAACCCTTAGAGTTTCTTGCCTGTTCTTCTCGGGGGATGACTGCACCTTTGCGAACAGGCGTAGAGTCAGTAGGGTCAAACTTTGACTTATTTCAAGTGACATCCTAAACATTCTTTAAAATATAACTATTTTGATTTTAAAATGAGTTAAAAAACTGACTGATTGGATCTACTAGTGCACCGGGAGGTTGCACTGTGTCGGATGGCCGAATGTCGTGATTCATAATTTTCAATGTGTTTCGTGACACATTTTTCCAAACATAGGCACAGTTCTTGGCTCGCGATTGGTAAAACGTTGACCAACCACATGCTAAGAACGCCATTTTGAAGAAGGGAGTAAAAAGGGAGAGGGAATACGGCCGCTGGCCGAGCCCAAGCAGTCAGTTTTTAGCGAGCACACGAGTCGAACAGTTGTCTAGAAAGACATTATATTGTTAAGAAGTAAACCAAAGTTGTAATGTTACTAGTAGACAATTTGAAGAAATAAATCAAGATTATCAAGATATACTGCTTATTTATTGAGTTCACCACAGGACCACCAACAAGTTACATTACATAACTCTTTATTAAAATGGCACAAACTTACAAAAAATGACTATAATGGTACATCAAGTTACCACAAGCTTGCACTCTATGCTGTTACAAGAGCGGTTTTGCAATGAAGATGGGGTAACCTGATGCGCTGGCCTCTGTACATAGATCGTCTTTTTATACTGACATATACTTTTACCATACGGATGATACTCATTTTTTTTCTAGCCATTACTGTCCCACTGCTGGGCAACGGCTCTCCATTTCTCCAGCTTATAAAAAGGACTGGATGGAATTTGCACCTATCTATACTAATATAAAGAGGAAAGATTTGATTGTTTGTTTGCATTGAATTAGGCTCCGAAACTACTGGACCGATTTGAAAAACTCTTTCACCATTAGAAAGCTACATTATCCCCGATGGACATAGGCTACATAATTTTCCCAGATTCCCACAGGAACGAAGTCCCGGGTGGAATGTTAGTATTTAATACCTTTAAATTACCTATACATGCACAGTAAAAACAACTTCCGTCTCAATTGGCATAATAACGAACGGATCCCTGCCCGACACACGTCCGCAAAAAAAAATTACAATGTCATTCGACAAGGCGGGAATTTAACAAAAAAAGTCTTGAAAAAACTTTCTATTGTGCATTCAGGTACAATAGGATTTAAAGAAGCTCGAAATTTTAACTTAAAACGGATAATGTTTTTATGAGTTTTGCGTCAAGACGGATTTTGAGATTAAACTTCTTATTTTCGGAACAAAGTAAGTAGGTAATTTATTGATACTTCCGGTCAAGTTAGGTGTCAATTAAATTTTTTTTAAAGCATAAATGTCTGTGTGCTGAATTTTGACAATGCCTGAGTACCTATTTCACTGGTGCGGATGAAGATTTTGGAGCATCTATCTACTCATAATCAATGCGTCAGTCCTCACTTATTTAATTCGATGGTAGATAATTAGCTGCAACACAAAACTGTATTTTGTCATCATCGGTTTATTGAATTGCGTCCCACTATGGAAGCAAAAAAAATTGTGTTTGCTACAAAAAAGTTTAGAAACAGCTCTAAAATTACGGATGCTGGCACATTCCAGAGAAAAAAAGGGCGGGAAAAAATAATTACATCAAGCTCCCGCCCCAGGAAGAACTTCATAATTGGGTGCGGTTTGACAAAAAAGTAGTTTTTTTCTGCTCGTTCGATTTTGTTTCTCTAATTAAAAATTCTCTAATTAATTAATAAGCGAAAATCATGAATTCCTTTATTTTGAAAAACAAATGACAGTTTGCTACAACACTCAAAATGGATTACCTAGTATTAGGTACAATGTAAACTACTTAATCCATTAGCCAGTTTTTCACTAAAAGATATAATACTTACACAACAATAAGAGTTAGTTCTAAAAAAATATTGAAACCTTTTTTTTAAAACTTATATAAATAAAAATATGAATAGAAACAAGTGATCGAAGGTGTCAAAGATAAGTCAGCCGTAAGACGTCAAATGCTGGACATAGGCCTCCCCTAGGGATCTCCACCTCGATCGGTCCTGCGCCACCGCATCCAGCGGCTTCCCGCAATCTTTACCAGATCGTCGGTCCACCTTGTGGGAGACCTTCCTACGCTGCGCCTTCCGGTACGTGGTCGCCACTCGAGGACTTTTGCCCTCAGAATTTGTCAACTCTTGCCGGGCGTACTTATAGGATTCAGTTGGTTTATGTTATCGGAACGCCCCTACTAACTAGTTTAGTTTAACCTCCTAATCAAAGCTTTTTGAAATCGGTTCAGTAGTTTAGGCTTGAAAGCATAACAAACAGACAGACAGAGTTGCTTTCGGATTTATAACATTAGTACGAATATAGTTCCTACGCTGCACCGCGGTACGTGGTCGCCCCACTCGAGGATTTTTCTGTGCCCTGCCCACTAGCATTTCGCGTGGTTTATTACGTCACTGCCCAGGGCCCATATTTTTGAAACGATAGAATTCCAATTCGCATACGAATTGACAAGATTCGCATGAGAATCGCATAAAAATCTTGTCAATTCCTATGCAAATTGGAATTCTATTGTTTTTCAAAAATACGTCTCCAGGTCTCTTTAAGTTCGAGTGAATATACACTTCTGGGTGAGCTCGCTACATCCTCGACCACATCTTCGCCCCTGGGCTAGATTGTGGTCAAGAGCGAACCCATTCGTTATAAAAAAAGGGCTTAGATTTTAAAAATCTATCGTAAATTGGTCCAAATTAGTCACTAAAGGAGACAATAGGAAACCCTAAAAAGAACTATAAGGATTTTATTGAGGCCCTTTTTATGGCGAGAGTTAAAAAGGTAAATTTTCAGCAATAAAAAACGTTTCAACATGATGGAATTGGAATTTATTTATTAAAATATTATATTTACAGTTTCTAGATTTGATATCATGGCTCTATATACAGCCTATGGCTTTAATATGTACTTACTACATATACCATATTTTACAAAATAGTCAATTAATAGTTTTTCGCATCAAAAGGTATCATAAGAGGTTGTTAGCACAGACATGTGTGACTGTGAAAATGGAAAGGTACAACTTTCGTGATAGTCGTTAAGGTTCATAATTAGTGTGATGAGCTGTTGTAAATAGCTCTTATTGACTACCCCGAAAGTTGTACCTTTTACTAAACACAGTCACATATACATGATTATATAACACTTGTCTCATTTCCTCTATAAACCAAGCGTGCCTTTATTTTTCTACCTACTGTGACGACACACGAGCGATTTAGCGATGGAACGGTGCTACAGGAAGCAAATTTTGCTTACTTTTTGACACGCGAAGTACATACACTTGCGTCGTCTAGTTGTGTATATGTGTTTAGTAAAAGGTACAACTTTCGGGGTAGTCAATAAGAGCTATTTACAATAGCTCATCACACTAATTGTGAACCTTAACGACTGTCACGAAAGTTGTACCTTTCCATTTTCACAGTCACATATGGTTCAAGTACAGTCGCGTCCAATAACAAGTTTCATTTAACTTAAGCTACATCCGCATTGACAGGTGGTTGGTTTGGCGTATAATTTCAATTTGTTTCCATGTTTTTTAACATTTTCTGCTTTAAAATTAAATTATTTATTTGAGTAAACGCATTTTTCAATAAAAAACAATAACAACAGTGTAATGGTCGCGGACGCGGCATCGAGTCGGCGGTGCGCAATAGAATATGAACGCTAGCGTCCGACTATAAGTTTCAATTTCTGTTGCAAGCCTGTGCCGCTTGCAATAGTAGGCAATTGTTTATGCCTAAAGTTGACTTTTGTTAGGGAGTGAGACTTCTGTACGTTAGTACTATTATTTATTCTGTGGTAATGTCATGTCTTTCAGCATTAATTGACGATTTACACAATTTTGCTTGAAAAAAAGACAGCTGCACTAACTTTAATTGTAGGGGGGGGGGGGGGCGTCAAAAACCCACGCTACGCCACTTTAGAAGTAGCCTACTTTGGCGCTACGCAATGTACCACGAAACCGCGCTCCGTGCTCGGTCCTTCTGCGTCGCTTCGCTCTCAGAATGCGATGTACATTGCTGGTTTTCGTGTTTTACGTTGTAATGATTGTTTTTCATTGCAAAATGGAGTGTATTTAATTAAATAATAGAAAATGTAAGCAAAAAATATTAAAAAACAAGATCCACTGGAATCATTTAGAATGATTGTCTGAGTCCAGGTTTTAAGTTTTTGCTACGCTGTCTTTTACACTCTGTATACGCCAATTTAGACCCTTTATAGTATTTAATTATGTGTTCAAATCACGCAAGTTTAGTGTTATATTAAAACGCGGACATAGCCTTTGACAATGGTATTTTCTATTCGTTTTCACTAAATGACAAATTAAGATACATTTAAGTGCGAAAAGGATTAAAAGAAAAACAAAACAAATTCATCGAATCTCTCTTTCTAATTAACAAAAAAAAAAGTTCATTAAAATCACAGATTATATCCTTGATACAAATGAAATAAGGCCTGTTAAGGTTGACCGTATGTATGGTATACCTTAAAAAAGTTATAAGACTACTCAAAACATCATTTTATTTTCAATCAAAGTGCATTTCATTTCTTTTGTTATAATTTAGGAATCACAAAGTTTGCCGAAAGACAATAATGTTTAATAAATTGATTTTTCTTACACTTAAACACTACAGATAGGGTAGTGCCAAAAATATATAATTATAACATTAAACAATACAATAAATACGAAAACTGTGCTTTAGTATATATTATAATGCAATACATATACAGGGCTTTAGGTATCTCTCTTTCAACCTCTCGGGTGGTTAATCAGTCCATGAAACTGAACAACTTCCCCAAGGAACATAGGTCAAAATACGAAAAAAAATAATTTGATCTCCCATACAAAATGCGCTATCAGCTGATGCAGTTTGTATGGAAACTAAACAATTTTTTTTCGTATTTCGACTTATGTTCCTTCAAGTTGTTCAGTTTCATGGACTGATTTACCACCCGAGCCCTGTATAAAAGATAATATGTAACAATATCAAGGTCGACCACAAAGGGTAATTTTAAATTACTTAGCGAAACTATAAGTAGTACTTAAATCTTTTCACGAAACTAATTAACTTTCATAAAGAACTCCACCGCACAAGTTACCTGGAGGGGCATTTTTTTTTCTAATTACCTTTGTATGAGAAATAGAATTTATTAGAAAATAGCATTCCGCTCGGGACTTCGATCCCGTGGGAATTCGGGAAAATTCTGTAGTCTATGTTACTCAGTAAATCGGTCCAGTAGTTTTGAGTTTATTCGTTACATACAAAAATACAAATCTTTCCTCTTTATAATAATAGGTCTTTAGCTATGAAACTGCAGTTTTTCATACAATATTTTTGGAAAACTGAATTTTCCATACTAACGTTTTTGGATTTTTCTCGGGAATGCGAAATCCAAATGTAGCAAAATTTTGTGGCAAGATTTGGACAACATTAAGTTAATTTTCATCATACTTACTTTATTGAAAGTTGTAACTGTAACAACGGTACAGCAAAAATAAGCAATGAAACGGGCAACGGATGAAACGAGCTATATTTGAGCTTCTTTTTCAGCAAATAAATCCAAAGCAAATATCTCCGTTATATGGCCAAGGTTTTAAATAAAAAACAATTTTAGTAATAGCTGTTCAATCAAATAAATTATGAATAAAATAAAGCTTGATAAAAAATCGGCAATTTCATAGGTAAAGACCTATTGTTAGTGTAGATAGGTTTCTCGGGGAATATTGTTCAATTTCATGGGGAACCACGCTTTAAAGTTTCGCTAACTTACTCAAAGTCACCCATATGAGCTAAATACATGCATAAAATAATAAAGTTTTTTTTTTTAAAGAATTTAGACGTTTCAACAAAAAAAAACTGACTGAAGGCTTCGCCATGACGAGATAAGAATCACTTGTTAAAACTACTTATTTTATATCTTATAATTACGTATAATAATCATTATAATTATATAATAACTGTATTTATACATTTGTATTTTTTAAAGACAAAAAATTGCATCTAAGCTTAATTAATATGTACAAATTTTAAACATTCAACTTATTTCTAATAATTTTATTAATGTATTTTCATTCGAAAATGGAATTTTTATTAGCTAATATTTTTGGAATTAATATAATTAAATATTCTGTCAATTTTAATTTTGTTATTATGTTTATTTCTTAATATACACATATGTGCAAGTTGATATATTAATTAATTAGTTACCTACATTTATTATATACATTTTTGATTATGCTCAAAATAATATATGTACAAGGATGGTTACAAAAAAACATATATATTTTTTTAAATATGCAACAAAATAAATTGTTAACCCTGTACATTTCTGAATTAGAATTTAAAAACAATATATGTATATATTTTTTCTAAATAAGATAAGTTTATTTTAAACCTTATGTCGGTACGTTTAAAGCATAAAACAGAACAACTTGCCAAGAATCGAAACTTATATAATTCATTGTTCGATCGATATTGCATACATAATAAATTTATTACAATAAAAAAAGGAATAATTTTGGAAAAAGGTATAGGATACACAACCGTAGTTTTTTAAATTTATATTTGGAATGCAAGGATGAAGCAGTCAAATAATAAATATTAAATAAATAAATGCATTAGCAAAGTTCCCGGGCGAACGAAGTCGCGGGCGGTAAGTTAGTCATTTTGAATAAAATCGGAAGATATAAAATCAGTTAACGAAAATTTTGTATGTTTATCAGCACATTAAACTGAACAACTTTTTCCAAGAAACAACATAATAAAAAAAATAATCTCCATAAATAACTTTGCGCGAAATAAGCGAAGGATTTTTTATTTTTTATTTTTTTTATTGACCTTAATCTTGACCAAGGTCATAGATGAGGTCGACGATGGAGCGAGTTAACCCAGAAAATGCCTATAAGGCACTGGTACTCCCACGCACCGACGGAACACAGCAAGCTGTTTGGCGTCGGACTTCGGTAGGAGGGTGATCGCGAACCAGACGGCCCTTTACAGAGCCTACCACACCGCATGAGACCATAGGACGACACCTCAGATTCAGGATAAATTGAGGTGTCGTTGCCTGGGATGGAGGCAGGTCTCATCTGTGTTTCCTTAGTCTTCGTGTTTCTTGGGAAATTTGTTCAGTTTCATAAGGAATTCCATAAAGTTTCGTTATCTGATTAAAAGTCACTTTATATTAGGAAAATAAATAAGGTACTTATAAGGATGTCCCTGTACCTAGCGATTGACCATGTCCTGCGTTTTAACGGATATATTAAATAATTAGTTCTATATTTGTTCTATCGAAATATGTATAATACGCAATTTGTTCCGTTTCAGTTTTTGTAAAAAATTACTTCTCCTATAACAGTTAGCCAGCGATGTACTTTAAAATTACGCACTTTAAAAAAACAAAATCTAGATTAGCGATTAGTTCCACATTAACTTTAATTACTTATCTACTTTTTAGCTATAAAATAAATTAATTGCAATTAATAAAAACAAATACAAAGAAATGTAAAGCTAGCGATGTATTGTAAAATAAATTATTATTTTGATAATCTGAATGATCAAAATTGTCTATAGGTTTTTAAATTTTAATTATATCATTCCATTTTATGCGTTTTTAAATTGGCAGGTATTTTCTAGTAGTAAATAAAACCAATAGTTGATTACGAAAAAAAATGTAATCTAAGCAGTTAATTCAAATTTTGTAATGAAATTGGTACTAAATTAGTTTAAATACAAACATATATGTAAGGAAACAATACAATCAGTCAAAAATAATCACAATTACAATATCTACCTAGATAATGTACATACATACAATCATACGAAACACTTATCAAGTATCTTTGCGTTCTATATAATAATTATACAAATTAAATAGTGTCATAGTGTTTCTCGTATAAGCAGATTGAAAAAATAATTAGTCTTTTGTTTTTATTTTGGAGTTTTGTCGGATAAGTAGGATAGCGTATTTTTTAATAATATAAAGCGTAAATTATAATAAAATTGTAACTTACAAGTCCTTGACAGTAGGTATTTAAAATTTGACATAAATAATTAATAGAGAATGTTACGTCAAAAACATAGAACACGATGAAAGAGGATATCAACAGTGAGAACAGAATCAAAATTGGACAATAAATAGCTAAGATATTGAAAATATAGCTATCTCGCTCTACCAAACGACTCTTACTATGAAAATTGTATGGCGATGTTGGAAAGTGACGTCACAGTACAACTTGGACCTCTATCTCTAACCAGCCACTTTAAAGCTTAATAACTTCCAAACTAATAGGTATTTTGCAAAAATTCTTGCATATCTGTTTATCTGTAACAACTAGCTCTCTGTACAACTAAAAAACATAAATCATTCACACTCTCCAATAGCCTTATCGACACCAGACATCATCTTCTTTAGAAATAACAGTAATCATAACATAATACCCAACAAACTATTTTACATTAACATAATGTCCTGATTATTGATTTATATAAATCATACAGTGGGGTAATATTTTTAGTTTACATTGAACAACAGCAGGACTGCTGTTTAAATCGTCATAACATTCCACGCCTGAATTTTTACGACAACAATGAACTCGATAATGCCCAATGCTATTCTTTGAAGAGGAAATGAACTCTATTATAGATAATAACCTAAACGTGTTATTTTTAATCAATAGAGTTCCTGGCGCCTCTTTTATTGATATTTTTTTAATACCAATTACTTCTAGAGCAATTAGTTTAAATATCTGGTAGGACTTTTTTCGCAATCCATTGCAACCGTTATATGGACATGGTGTATCTATTTCTGCAATTCCGCTTTCTACTGCTTCATTCAAAAATTGAATCCCTTTGTCTTTAATAACATCAATATTCAATGGTAATAAACCTATGTGTCTCGTTATGTCTCTTGTGATGCATTCCGGTTGACTACATCGATTCAGGAATTCAGCACTTGGATAATTTTCTATAAGAAGTTTCTCAAATATAGATGTTACATTGCAGTGACAATTCATAACATTGTCTATGACTGGAAAAACTCTCTGTAATATGGACGATCGAAAAGAGTATATATCACATACATTATTGTTTTCAACCATATTGCGAATCAATAAAGAATACTCATCATTTTTATCATCTATGCTTTTCTTTGCAATGACAGAGTCTGCATATGCGATAGCGTACGATTGTGCAACTACATCGAATGCACAAGTATTAACTACTTTAGTATTTCCTGACAAGTTGCCATTTCGTAATACAACAACTTTGGAAGGCTTTTTTGTCGCTTTTGATGAATCTTGCTTTCGTCTTTTCGTAAGGTTTCTCCAATTCTCAACAACGTTAGGAGAATTTATAGATTCTTCATTAAATAATGATTCCTCCATGAATAACGATTGTCGATTCGTAATTTTCCGCTTAGTAGATCTTTTTTCGCGTTTTTTAGGTATATGATCATTCAATTTGTCCAGGTTTTGGTTATTAAGTGCTAATTTCAATTCGCCTTGTATGAAATCATGGTGTTGAACTAAAAATTCATCCACTCGAGGTCTAGACAGTCCTTTTTTTAACACGAGATTTTTAAGAATATTGAAATGACTCTCAATATTACTACTGCTGGGAGCAGTATTCTGACTTTTGAAAATAGGACACATCACATTAGATACCAAAGGCAATCTTGAGAGTATTCTTGAAAGTACGTTGCACATTTCAGGTAAAAAGTAATGGTTGATTCGATCACTGATATAATCGTTTTTGTCTATTAATGTCAAAAGTAAATTTTGTCTTTCTATGAAGATAGTAAACCATGCAATTGGTGTATTATTATGATCAGCAATCATGGTTGGGTTGGATAAAATTGTTTCGATTTTAACGTGTCCTATTGAATCTTCAGTTATATACTCCGCAATATTTTGGATAGATTCTGATTGATTAACTTTAGACAATGACTGTTTCAACCGGTTTATTGAGTCACTGCAAACAGATAATTCGCCGTTCCGAGTACTACCGACATATTGATGAAGTGAGGCGACAGCCATATCGCAGGCAATTAATTTGATCAAGTCGTAGTCCTGGCATTGCTTCATCATTTTCAAGCACTCCATAAAAAATTTTTGTACTGTATAATCAGTGCCGTGAAAACAAGGTAAATTCCAATAAGTTTTTATCAAGTGGGATGTGTCCAAACGCACAAAGCACTGTGGAATTGGTGTATCAGGCTTCTTATTAATCAAATTGAAACAATTTTCAATATAAGCTTTCGTTGATGAACAAGATGCGAATACTTTTACCACAGCACCTATCAGAGCAGCGGAGTCATCAGTAATGACTTCCTTAGGTGGATCCATTGATGCCTTCCACGTAGAAAGCCATTGCGATATGTTTACTAATGTATGGCTCTCCGACAACATCTGCATCAGTGGCACACTAGGCATATCTTTAGCATACATAACGCCTGCATATAAGAGAATATGTTTTGAATTATTCTCACCAAGAAAAAAAGAGTCACTTTTGTCAACAGCGGAAACATTTTTACATACTGAGCCTGTAGCATCTATCGACAAACAAGTATGGTTCATTTTTTTTAAAGAATTTTTGTAAAACTGTATTTGTGCCGGGGACCAAAAATAAACGTAAAATGGTCGAGCCGATACCTGCTGGATAAATGTAGAAAATGGCGCAATTGTAGTCATTTTCCAGACACTCATGAAAGGATTATCATCAAGAACGCTCTCGCGTTTCAACTCTTTTTTGATTTGATGTATTTTTCCTAGGTCAGGAACGCATGGATGTGTCATCTGTTGGTAATCACTACTAGTAGTACTACTATCTTGATTGGGTATTAACTCATCAGCAATAGAGTTTCTCACCACAATTGCGGAATGCCGTTGTAATTTTTTTTCAATTTCCTGTCGCTGGTATGTCGTCATTCGTAACTTTGCTTTAGGGTCATGTTTAATATGCCTATTTTTGAACTTCACTGTGCAACAAACATCTAAATAAGAATCTGTGTTGGATTTTGGAGTAATATTAACTGTTAAATCTGAAAAACATTGATTGCAATAACCAACGCACTTTACTTCGCCGTTTTTGTAGCAAATATTTGATTTCATACACCAAGTGCACGGTAACTTGGTATTTTTCCATATTTCTAAGCATAATATATAACTCCACTTTCGTTTAGGTAATTTCAATTGTTTTTGAAAAAGCGTATTTGGCTTTTTGGGGTCATTTCTTTGGGAATAAAAAACTTTTGGTTCAATGTCCTGCCATTTGTGACAATCAATTGAAAAGTGATAATTCTTGTGATCTGAGACGGAATCTATAGAACTGTCACTAGAAGATGATAATTCACTTGAAATACTATCACGACGTTCTTTTCCAGCAGTCAAAACTTCGTTGGACCCCGTGTTTACATGTGACATGTTGTGATTAAAGAAAAAGCTATAATTTCGCCTTACCGACTGGTAAACAGCTTTCGCAGTTAATCTTCCATCTAAATCTTTAGAAATTGTCTTATAAATCTTATGTTTCGGCGTAGGCAATTTATTAATATCGCTAAAAAACTGTTGATAACCACAAAGTAAAGTTTTTTGTTCTTGCAAACTCACCGCACTTTTTCGACCAGCCATATTTTTATCTCCACTATGCACTTACAACACAAATTCAATTAAAATTATTAAATAGAATAGATAAATCCATTTCCGTGGTACAAATGATAACTGTTAATCGTAACTGGTGATGTTTCATTGCGAAATAAAACATATTCAATACTACCCTCAAATTATTTCATACGACGTCTTTTTTCATTTTTAAGCACACATTTTTAAAATCTCACCTGATTTAAACTGGCCACGCATAGAAAGATTTTGTTTTTTTAAATTTTTGAACTTCGATATATTTACATTACAATCCATACCTACTTACCTACTAATATTATAAATGCGAAAGTATCTCTGTCTGTCTGTCTATCTATCTCGCTTTCACGCGAAATCTACTAAACCGATTGTAATGAAATTTGGTACGACAGATAGCCTAAAACCTGAGAAAGGACATAGGCTTAATTGTACTGCGGGAAAATATCTTATTTCCATGGGAAACTAAATTAATCATAAAAGGTGGCGCCACCTTCTATAGCGGAGCCGCCACCACGTTACTAAAGATTCATCTCTAGACCGCGAGTTCTTAAAACTAACAACGTCATCTGTTGGATGCTTTGCGTACTATTTTTACAAAGCAGCTTTGTGTACTATTTTTACAAAGCAAGCCAAAATAGGACTTGACATGCCTGAGAAGACCTAAGCTACTTTGAATGAAAGGAAAACACTTTATTCCGACGGGAAAACTTACCTAATGTGGGTGAAACCGCGCGGGGCGCAGCTAGTATTAAATAAAAAAAGTTAATCAAATCAAATTTTAAATGTAATGGAGACGGAGCGATCGAAATTCATTTACCTACTTAAAAATACATCGCTGGGTTTTGTATTTTGTTTTTTAACTTAAAGTCATGAATTTTGTAAGTAAAAAGTAGATAAATAATTAAAGTTAATGTAGAACTAATCGCCAATCTAGATTTTGTTTTTTTAAAGTGCGTAACTTTAAAGTACATCGCTGGCTAACTGTTATAGGACTAGTAATTTTTTACAGAAACTGAAACGGAACAAATTGCGTATTATACATATTTCGATAGAACAAATATAGAACTAATTATTTAATATATCCGTTAAAACGCAGGACATGGTCAATCGCTAGGTACAGGGACATCTTATAAGGTACTCAAAATAAATTGTTCGAAATTTGATACGTAGGTATTAAATTAATTTGAAATATACTAATATAGTACAGTTCTATAATTTTCTCAACGTAAAGTCACATTTTAATTGGCTGTATGATTAATGATTTCATTGCCTAATCACCGCTTGACTTTAAAAAATATCATACTTATAATTTGCATTGTTCGATATTTTGTTTCAACAGTTTTAATTTAACTAAAGATATGTATTTTTCAAACAACTTTTGACTGAGTTAACTTTTTTACGCTAACTCAATTTTCAATTTAAATTAACAATTTAATCGAAAGAATAAATAAGTATATCTTCATACGTAAGCTTTAACATCAAAATATATTAAAGCTTACGTTTTAAAAATAAAACTTTTCAATTTGATTTCATTTTAAATTTGAACCGTCTATTGGGTTTAGTCTAGTATTAAATTTAAAAACGTCACACATTTTTGTTTTAAATACACTTTCCACTAAGACTTTAATTTAAATTTAAACCACGAACTAGGTTTTATCTTAAATTCAAATTGCAACTAGTTCTTAATTTAAATTTAAAACACAGAAATCGCTTTGATTTCAAATGTAAACTACAGAACTAGCTTTATTGAGTCTAAACCACAGAAAAGTCTTGATTTCCAGTTTAAATTAAGGAACTAGTTTCCACTAGTCTTTCATTTAAATTTAAACCGTCAAACTAGTAATCAACTGCTGACACAGTTTCCCATATTCCCTTTGATCACCAGAAATGCGTCTCATTTTCAACCCCTTTTTCTCTTTAGCTTTATTCTCACAAACCACCAACTCAATTTGAATTCCCCCAGAATATTCTAGATTGAGAAATCCAGAAGCTTCCGCGTCGCTTGAAGATTTCTGTTCGGACGTTTCTACGAAAATATTTTGCGGTGGAACTCTATAGTTGATTGCGTTTTTTAGTAATTCTACTATTTTCGAAGAATCTAGCTGCGAACATACAGTTGAAAGACTAACTTCGTAATACTCTTCTACGCAGGAGACCTTCTGTGGACTTAGGAGAATAGGAATACTCTCTTTAGGCCTACAGACTTCTGTTAATCTTAAATCCATCGTAGACCTTTGCAGTTTATCTATTTCTTGTGTTTCTTCATCGCATTTCTCTAAGCAATGTCTAGAGTTATCTCTACACATGTAGACGTCCTCATGGTATTCTTTAACTTCACCTAACACCCCTTGTGCTGAAAAACTCGACCGTGGAGTTTCCCCTCTTTCGCTAAAACTTCCCCTACCCAAATCGCTTCGTTCAGAAATCGACGATCTCCCAAAATCACCGCGTTCGGAAAAGCTTCCCCTATCGCTGAATGAAAACGATTCTCTATGCTCAGAAAAACTGCCCCTATTCTCCGAAAAACCTGAACTAATTGAGACTATATTCGAGTAGATGGACTGTATGTTTTGCTCGCAATTCGGTGATACGTTAGCAGAATCGTTACTCAACGAATCATCACTAAAACCTAACGATTTATCGCTTCCCCTTCGAGATTTTAGATCTTCAGTTAAGAATTTTGTGTCTTCTAAATCTTTTGGAGATTGCATTTCCTGGTCTTTATCTATTTCTACTACTTTAGGTATATCTATGTGAGCTGGTGGTTCAGTCTCTTGGCTAACTTTTCTACCAATGCCTTTAGTAATAGACGGTCTGTCATCTAAGTCAGAAGGTTCAGAAATGACGAATTGAGGCAAAGAATATTTGGAGTTTTCAAGGCTATCCATGCTATCTTCGCTAGAAGATGCAACTAATGTCACTTCTGACCCTAAACAATCAGTTAAACTAATCTGCGGATGGGTGGCATAAGTATATTGATTAAAAGTCTTCTCATGACTTCCATTGCCTATTTCTTCCCTAATCATATCTAAAGGACTTCCAGGGTTGGAGATTGGGGAGTTATTTAAAGATCTATGGGTTACTAAATGAATTTGAGGGTGGATCATGGGATGTAGTTGTGGGAATTCAATGTCTATGTTGCTTCGGAGGTCTAAGGGGGTGGCATTTGCTTGAGGGGTTCCACGGGTTATAGAACCTGTGTGTAGATAGCTTAACCCTTCGGTGATTTGGTGTAAAGGTGACCCAGGGGAGGCAGGGGAAGTGTGACCAGACAATAAGGCTAAATTTCCGTAGTTGTGTATGCCTTTGAGTATTTCTTGGGAGATGTTTATGTGCGCGTGTTGGAGGGTTAATAGGTTGATGCCGATTTTCGACGCGACGTCCTGTGGAAGAAAAAATATTGTTATTTTACTTGTTTCAGTTTTGTAATAGCAGTGAATAATGTTTTATCTACATACTTGTGTCAACACCATGGTTCTCGCCACTTCCATCGCGCCGGGGTCTGTGGCCAGCGTCCGTGTGGCACACAGCACGGCGCGCGCAGCTTCTGCAGTCAGTGAGTTCAGGTCCAGGGTCGGGCCCGGGGGCACTGAGTGGATGGGTGACCCTGGTCGAAGTTAGTGTTAATAATAATACGTTTATTTCTTCAAAACAGCACACACATACATACAAAATTGTATCCTTATGCTATTACAACAGTTTTATGCTTGTATACAGGGTGTAAAAGACAGCTTAGCAAAAATTGAAACCCTGGACTCGGACAATCATTCTAAATGATTTTCCAGCGTATGTATGGATTAGTCGGTTAATGTCAAATTCTGGAAATGCCAGATGGCGAAATTAATGCCACATTCTGTGTATGACAGATTCTGATTTCGCCAGATTCTACAAATACCGGATTCTAGTAAAGGCAGATTCTGTAAATGTCGTATTCTGGAAATGCCAGATTCTGGAAATGTCATATGCAAAATAAAAATCCATGGTGAATATATGCATGCAGTTTTGTAAGTACAGGGTGAAAAAAACCTAGCTATATTTTTTTTCCCTAAACGTAGACACTACTCGGGTGCACCCCCCGAGCGCTACCCGCACCCCTCGCGTGCCTAGTGTAGGAGTAATGTCTACGTTTAGGCAAAAAATGAACTATTCCCATTGAAAAAATATTTTAATTTTTTTTTTCATAAATGTGTTCTTTGAGTGATACTGGTTCAGGATTTTGAATATAGCTAGGAGGTTTTTTATCACCGTGTATTTATGTTGTTTACTAGCTTTCTGGCCGTGGCTCCGCCCGCGTGGACTACAGGTTATATCGTGCCCAACTGTAGGATAAAATGTAGCCTATGTCCTTTCCCAGGCTCTAATCTATCTCTGTACCAAATTTCATAAAAATCGTTTCAGTAGTTTAGGCGTGAAAGACGGACAGACAGACAGATAGACAGACGGACAGAGTTACTTTCGCATTTATAATATTAGTAAGGATAATAAAATAAATGAACACGTGATGAAAAATGTTTATTTTGTCAAATAACGAAATTGAAAAACAAAGAAACATTATACATTGGTAAAAAAACAAAGATGAAGCATTAATTAGTCAAAAAAAATCACATTCAAATAATTAGTCATTTCTTTTTCGTAGATCGGATTTATTTTTCTTTATTTCTAAATATTATTTTTCTTATAAGATTATTGCTGTTATTTTTTTTACCATCTCTCCTTTCTTTTCAATGGCCATCAATTTAACTTAACTGTGATTATTCAACTGTTATATTTTTTTTGTTTTTGCGGTTTTTTCTTGGACTTTCAAAGATGCTTTTTTGGATTTTTATATCGAAATGCTTCGACTCCTGCCGTAACTTTTGAATAAACAGGAACAAGCTCGGACTTTTTGGGATTAAAACATAGATCCTGTGATGCCATCCCTCTAAAGAATTCGTTGTGCGGTGGCGCTGGCCAGCACAGCTCAATAGCTTTGAATGAAAACGCGGATACCACTGATTTTCTAGTATTTTCCATTCGAGCTAAAATATTTTTCCATTCTTCTGATATGTATCTGGACGGCAAAAGCGGAAGAACGGAGGCCATGCGTATTATTTTCCTTTGTTCTCTTGACTCAGTTACTTTTCGCTCACGAACTTTCTTTCGCAATGCCTTTTGGTAGTGGAAAAAACACCCCATTATATTGACATCTGGGTATACTTCTTTAACAGCGATCATTATCACCACCTCATAATCGCACTTAAACTCAGATATTTCAACAAGTAAAACATCTCAAATCAACGTGAACAGCCTTGTATATGTTTTTTGAGATTTATCCGGAAGAAGCGCATAAATTACTGGGATTATATTGGTAGTAGTACTATCCGAATTCAAATCCAGATGCACTGTAAATAGTTGATAATATGGCCAAATCGGCGATTTTGAATGTTCCATCTCCATGCGATTTTGAATGTTCCATCTCCGTAGTATCCTTTTTTTATTTTACGCATTATATTTCTGGATAATATAGAGGCAAAAAGTAATATTTTGTCATCCGTCCAATCTTCAACCACGAGGAATTTATCATCTAAACAAGGCGGTACATAGACGTCTCCTAGTTTCTCAAATTTCAATTTTTCAGATTTTAGAACCTTTTTTCTAGCTTTTTTCTTTCTTTTTTTTCTAGCTACCGTTTGTGGTCGGAACATCTTTAGAAAAAGAAATAACTAATAATTTAAATGTGATTTTTTTTGACTAATTAATGCTTCATCTTTGTTTTTTTACCAATGTATAACATTTGTTTGTTTTTTAATTTCGTTATTTGACAAAATAAACATTTTTCATCACGTGTTCATTTAACTTATTTTATTATCCTTACTAATATTATAAATGCGAAAGTAACTCTGTCAGTCTTCTATGTGTCTGTCTGTCCGTCTTTCACGCCTAAACTACTGAAACGATTTTAATGAAATTTGGTACAGAGATAAATTAGAGCCTGGGAAAGGACATAGGCTACATTTTATCCTACAGTTGGGCACGATATAACCTGTAGTCCACGCGGGCGGAGCCACGGCCAGGAAGCTAGTAAACAAAATAAATACACGGTGATAAAAAACCTCCTAGGGGTCGTCCACAAATTACGTAACGCAAATTAGAGGGAGGGGGGGAATCCGGCCAAGCGTTACGGTCCTGTTACGTTGGGGGAGGGGGTAGTCAAGGTTTGCGTTACGTGACGCACAATTTTTTATTAGTACACGTTTTTTTAATTAGTTTTGCACATCCCTCATTTGCGGGTATTTCTCTGAGATAATATTGGCAACACCGAGCGGGTGGACTCGGTTTCCAGAGCCGTAAAACAGTATAAAAAAAACGCGAGAAAAAAATAAACTGACAGTTCTACTTGCCGTAGTTATTTGTGATTTGAAATTTATAGAGTGTATTAAGAAATGGAACCAAAACCCGTTCATTAGATGATTAAATTTTTTGTTGATTAACAAGTATCCTTATTAAATACTACCACCTACTCGTATCTTTCTTTTCTGAATATTACCCTAAAGATTTTTACAAAGCACTTGTTACGTAACGGAATTGAAGGGGGGGGAGGGTCTCAGCTAAGCGTGAAGGTCCTGTTACATGAGGGGAGGGGGGGTCAAAAATTCAAGAATTTTGCGTTACGTAATTTGTGGACGACCCCCTAGCTATATTCAAAATCCTGAACCAGTATCACTCAAATAACACATTTATGTTTTTTTTTATATTTGTTCAATAGGAATATGTAGTTCATTTTTTGCCTAAACATAGACATTACTCCTACACCAGGCACGCGAGGGGTGCGGGTAGCGCTCGGGGGGAGCACCCGAGTAGTGTCTACGTTTAGGGAAAAAATAATAATATAGCTAGATTTTTTTTCACCATGTAAGTACTTAAAAAACTGCATACATATATTCACCATGGATTTTTATTTTGCATATGACATTTCCAGAATCTGGCATTTCCAGAATACGACATTTACAGAATCTGCCTTTACTAGAATCTGGTATTTGTAGAATCTGACGAAATCAGAATCTGTCATACACAGAATGTGGCATTAATTTCGCCATCTGGCATTTCTAGAATTTGACATTAACCGACTAATCCGTATGTATGTATGTAAATTCTTTATTGCTCAAAAACAGTGTTCTACAAAACATTTTAAAGGTAATTTAATGGTAAAGGTGGACTAACCCCAATTATTTTTATCCCAGTGACTAATCCCAATGTAATTTTTCTCTGGAAAATGTTCGATTTTTTTAAATATTTTTTAATATTTTCTATAAGCGGTGATAGCCAGACTTGTAATCCGAAGGTCGCCGATTCAAATCCTGGTGCGGACCTGTACCACTAAATTCGTCTTTTCGGATTTATGTACGGATTTCTAATTATCACTTGCTCAACGGTGAAGGAAAACATCGTGATAAAACCCGCCAAGAAAAAATCATTTTCGAAAGACGAGCGGTCCGCCAACCCGCATTGGGCCAGCGTGGTGGACTATCCCCTTCGTGTTTCGAAGTAAGGCCCGTGCCTCTCAGTGGGGACGTATATGGGCTGGTAAAAAAATATATTTTCTGCTTACATTTTTTTATTATTTAATCGAATACACTCTATTTTGCAATAAAAAACAATCATAATAACGTAAAACACGAAAACCAGCGATGCAAATCGCACTCCGACAGCAGCGCGGCGCAGGGGGATCGTGCGCGGGACGCGGTAACGCGATACGTTGCGTAGCGACAAACTACGTAAATAATGAAAACTCCTTAAGGCGACTCCAGCTCCCGATAAAGGCAGCACACATAGGAATAGTGCCATCTCCGTCTCTCAACAGGCCCGGGCCGGCAGTGCGAACAGTGTCGATACACGAAGTTTACGGACTATGAAAGCGTGCGTGCGGAAATGTTCGAAAGTTAGAAAATGAGATTTATGGAAAAGTAACAGCTTAAATCGAAAAATGCATCAACTACTTATCGAGAGTATTCAATCACGAACATTTTGATAGCAAACTCAAGTTCCTGTGTGCATTTTACTATCGTTTTTACAGCTTAAAAGATACAAAATATTGGGTATTTAGAGGTGACTTTGTCAGCTTTTTCTATCGAACCAAAATTGTTGAATCATGTTTCCAGCAAACTACTTATCTAGTTTATGTCCTGAATATTACCGTAGTATTTTTTTTCTTCGATTTAATGCAGTGCGTCATGCTTATCTACGCATCATAAAATCGTAATTTAGGTGCTGTAGTCGCCTTAACGTGACCATTTTCGGGAAAAAATAATTACTTATTGCTGTTGATAGTTATTGGTAGATTCCACTATTAAAGTAAGCTGTCCTCTACACCCTGAATGTCTGCTACAGTTAGGTAAAAAGGCCTGGGCTCAGCGATACATACCAGACTGATAGCAGACTGGCAACACTGATTTTTAGCCCTCGCCTAAGTGTGAGATGCGAGGGACTTAATATTATAGTATTATTTAATCTTAAGACTAAAAAACAAATCTAGGACTTAATAATACCTGCTTTATTAAAGCACTAGCATTCCGCTCGGGACTTCGTTTCATACCCTATGTTCATCCCGGATAATGTAGGATTCTAATGGTGAAAGAATTTTTCAAATCGGTCCAGTAGTTTCGGAGCCTATTCAATACAAACAAACACAATCAAATCTTTCCTCTTTATAATATGTATAGATAGATAATTAGATATAGATAATTTTTGTAGTATTTCAGACTTTTATAATTCACATTGATAATTATCACTTCAAACCATATCTAAAGCTGTATACAGGGCGTCCCACAGCTATGCCACATGGAGGGAAAGTACCTTAATTATTGTAGATAGGACATTTTACTAAAAGAACACTTTATTTAATTTTAAAAACATTTTTAACTGCATTCAGAATACATGCGAATAAGACTAAGACTGGAAATGCTGAAACTTACAACTTTAAAGGAACGTAGAGACCGCGGAGATATGATTGAAACTTTTAAGATCTTGAATGGACACAACGACTTCCCAGATTTCGATAAAATCTTGATATGACAAAAACAAGCGTCTAAGAGGTCATCATTTAAAACTACGGACTAGCTTCTCACACAACAACCCGCACAAGCACTTCTTAAGCAACAGAGTGGTCAGAGCGTGGAACAAACTGCCAGAGAATGTTATATCAGCTGAGAATGTAAACCAATTTAAGAATAGACTGGACAAGCACATTTTAACAACCAAAAAGAAAACTCAACAATGATCAGTGGGATACAGGCAATTACCAGTTGTAGTCAACTGCCTGCCTGATAAACAGCATAATAATAATAATTTTTAAAACATTGCCTGGTTGAACCAGGAATCGAACCCGAACCCGATACACGAAAAAAACAAATCAGTCTGTAGTTATACTTACCCGGCATAGAGGTTGTCGGTGTGTGCGTGAGCCGTCCGTCGGGGAGCGGGGGGGAGGGGCCCGCGGATAAGTTGCGACGCTCCAAACCCACGCTGTAGTAAGCAAGTAAAACACAATTTAATATGATAAGTGGAAACATAACGGCCAGGATGGTTATTCCAGTAACCCATGTACGCCAGTCGCCAATCATATTTAACACGAGAAATGTCTAAAAACAACAAACTAACGGCTATTTCTTATTTAATACTGGGTGAAAAACAAATCTCCTAGCTATATTCAAAATCCTGAACCAGTATCACTCAAAGAACACATTTATGAGAAAAAAATATATTTTTTCAATGGGAATAGTTCATTTTTGGCTAAACGTAGACATTACTCCTACACCAGGCACGCGAGGGGTGCGGGTAGCGCGAGGGGGGGTGCGCCCGAGTGGTGTCTACGTTTAAGAAACCCCCCCCCACCCAAAAAAAAGTGTTCAGTAAGTGATACTGGTTCAGGATTTTTAATAAAACTAGGAGGTTCTTTTTCAACCTGTATATGTTGTTAGGACCAATACCAGTATCGTATATCCAAGTTTGCAGCTTCGAAAGACCTGTGCTAACTTTGCCGCACTCGAAAAACGCAAAATTTTCGCACTTTTTTAGTATTCTCAATATAAATCCTAAAGTATGCGTTTAAAATTAAAAATACGTTTTTTACAGGGAGTACAAAATCTTTGAATTATTATTACGCATGAAAAAAATAGCAGGCCAGTGAAGGATTTTCATTTAATTCGCACTGTAATAATAACCTGCAGTTGTTTGTACTTTGTACTATTCTGATTGATAATATAAATAATAATTTGTAGTTGTTAAGCCTGCAGTTGTAGTTGTTGGTAATATTCTGACCTTTAGTTGTTAACTTATAGTTATAGTTGTTGGTACTGAACTGACTTGTGTAGTTGTTGGTACTATTCTGACCTTTAGTTGTTTTTGTTGTTGTATTTTAGTTCATATTTGCACACCTTGCCGGTTGAATGCACAGATCACCTATTTAGTTTAAATCATTAATAATGTATTCTTGCAAATAAATGAATTTATTTATTATTTTATTTTTACTTCGAGTTATAGTTGTTGGTACTGAACTGACTTGTGTAGTTGTTGGTACTATTCTGACCTGTAGTTGATAATACTAAACTGACCAACGTAGCTGTTAGTACTAAACTGACCTTTGTAGTGGTTGGCACTATTCTCACCTGTAGTTGCCAACCTATAGTTATAGTTGTTAGTACTAAACTGACCTGTAGTTGTTGGTACTCCAGTCTAGCGCTGGCTATGTCGTGAGTTGTTCTGGGAGGGGAGCATTCAGCTCTTCGGACAGGGGAGTACCGCTCGGCGTGTTCGCGGGCTGAAATAGTTATTTAACATTGGTATACTGTCAATCGCTTTTAGAGAATGTCGTGAACGTTGGTTTTGGTAATAATTTATTTGATTAGCCGTAGAAAGTACAGAGGGGCGCCGTAAGGCGATCCTCTTTACCATACTTTGAAACCTTTTCTTAAGTATTGGCGGTACAAAATTTTAAAAATATTGTGAAATGGTAGCCATTGTATTTTATTTTTAAAAAATTGTCTCTTTAACAAATGTATCTGTTTTAATTTCGTACTCAAATGAATATTAAAAAAATAAGCTCACATTGTGGACGTTTGAATTTTGAAAAGATTGGGAAACTACTGGAAGAATTTTAATGAAACTTTGCAGTAATATAGCTTAGACAGCAGAATAACACATAGGCTACATAATTTTCCCAAATTCCCATGGGAACGAAGTTTCGGACGTTAAGTTAGAAGACTAGTGAAATTGGGCTAATAACAACGTGTATTCTAGTCTGCTAAATTAAATGGCAATACAATAACTTCACAGAACAAAATGTTTGTATAAAATTACGGAGCAAACATTTTAATTAAAAGTTTAAAAATGTATTGTCCGAGTTAAAAATTCAATCTCAAAAAACAAAATGTGTTAGGTAATTATTTAATGCCAAATCTACTTCAAAAGCGATAAGTCAAAAACACAAAAAAAAGCATGACAACTGCAAACATACTAACACAAACACACACAAACAATTCTACGTGTACTTACTTATTTGTCTGTTATTCTATAGTTTTTTTGGCATGGAAATCCCGCCACCTCTAAAACATGACGTTTATTTTTAAACTTTTGTTATTTTTTTAAAATCTGAAACGGTTTAATATGAGCTTCCGATACTTTGCTAAAAATAAAATTAAAACTTAATTTACCCACATCCTAAATAGACGATCAAAAAAAAATACAGCTGTAGTTTCTCTCTCGTGAAAGTATAGATTTCCGAATCGACACAAGGAAAATGAACCCTATTTGTATAAATACAAGTTATCATTTCTCTTGCGTTTGAATTTAGACATGTGACGTTTTAGCAATTCAAGATCATTTGTCAACGTCAATCGTATGCAAATGAAATGCAAACTTCTACTGTTATATTAAGGTTATGTTTTCCTTGGCAATTAACTCTCATGAGAGTAGTCTCATTGCGAAGGCTAGGGCAGCAGGAGACTAAACGAAAGAAATAGTATTTTTACAGACATCAAAAAAGGAGGAGGTTCTATGTTCGACTGTATGTATTTTTTATTTTATTTATGTTCACCGATTTTCTCCGCCAATTATGGACCGATTTTCAAAATTATTTTTTGTTCGAAATAGTATACTCCAGAGGTGGTCCCATATAAAAAATTATTCAGCGCTTTTAAAAAAATCAACAAAAACAATAAAATACTAGAAACCAGAACGTCATCTAAATAGGTAAATGAGTGATATTTTCGTTCGTGGTTATCTGCTGATAGGCATTGTAGTCTGCAAAAAATACTAGTTATCTACTTTGTGCGAACTGTTGTTGGGATTGAAGTCGGTGACTCATACGTTTTTAACGTGGGACATTATTGTATTTTAGTTTTTCATGACAATGCATGGATAGCTAGCTAAGTGACGTCATTCTAAATCCAATATATTTAATTGTTATTTTATTTCGCACTCCCGTGATGTGTTTATCAAATGGAGAGTTTGCTATGAAGTAAACGTAAATTTAAAAAACAAAATTAGAGAAAAACATTTAACATTTTTTTATCAATAGGGATTTTGACTAATTTTTTTATCGTTTATCTTAAAAAGGAACTGAATCTAAAACCCAAAAACGAAATAATTTTGAAAACTATTGAGAAATAAAAAAGTTACAAGCTATTAAATTTCAATAGAGGGAGAAACTGTCAAACAACGAAAAAGAGATGCACTTACCGGCATGTGACGTCACCGCCATTTGTTTGTGTAGGTAAAAACGAGATAGCTTGCTCTCCCCACAAACCGAGATAGCTAGTCTTTACGTTACTATAAATGCTAATAACTTGTTCATTTATAAACCAATTTTAATGCTGTTTTCGGATATTAATATATTTATAGCATTAATTTTTGTTTCACATACAATAATTCATAAAAAACACTGTCAACATGCCTATTAACTTAGCGTGTTTCATAGGAGGCCCAGACGTATAAGGGCTAATCATAATAAGAAATAGTTAAGATATTATTATTTTTACCAAACCATGTTTTTAAAGATATTAAGCCTTCGCGCGATTGCGCGTGCAAGATTTATCGCACGGGTTAAGAGATATAAACTCATATGTCTAAATGGTACATAGGTGTCACATATATTTTTTTGATCGTCCGAAAAAACCCAAACAAAAAAAAAACAAAAAATAAAATTACCAATTTCTTGTACAGTGGCCAACATTTGCAACTTCACACGCTGTGGTCCCGAATATTTTCTCTGCCTTCCATAGTTACTGGTACCAGAATTTCCTGGTACCGGATTTTGGAACCTAGCATCTGGCGTCCCAGCTGTGATCGAGCCAGAGGGCAAATTCTGATTTTGGTAACTCCCGAAACTGGTACCAAAATTACTGTAGCTGTCGAAACTTTGGTTCATTGGGGTTCCACACATAATTGATCCTTGGGTAGGTGAGGGTGGTACATTGTCATAACTAGTGTTCATTGGTGTATTTACATCTGTATTCATAGGTGTACCACTCATTATAGACCCAGTTTGCGGCGAAAAATTGGCACCAAAATTTTCATTAGTGTCCATTCTTTGAGTTGTAGAAAATGCGGTACCAAAATTGGTACCATAATTTTTATTCGAATCTTGCGTGTTTATTGGAGTACCAGAAATAATAGAACCTTGGTTGGAACTCGGAAAATTGGTAAAGGTACCGAAATTTTTATTATTATCAAAAGTACTGATCAGGGTACCAGCCATAATGGATCCTTGTGCGTTTGTGCTTTGAAGGGTACCGAAATTGCCGAAGCTGAAACTTTTTTGATCAAAGTTTGGACTTTGGTTCGTCTGGCTTTGAGACCTTTGATTTTGACCCGCAATTGACCCATGGCTGGGCGAATATTGAGCCAAAGTGGGCGTGAACGGTGACACAGCTTGGGTCATAGGAGTCCCAGACGTTATTGAACCTTTATGACCCATTATTGACCCCTGAGGTATGGTTTCTAATGACGGTTTGATTTTCTGAGTCTGACTATATTGAGGTCCACTTTGGGGGTAATTTTGGGGGTTTTGGTAAGTTTGGGGGTTTTGATAGTTCTGGGGATTTTGGTAATTCTGGGGGTTCTGGTAATTCTGGGGGTTCTGGTAATTCTGGGGGTTCTGGTAATTCTGGGGGTTCTGGTAATTCTGGGGGTTCTGGTAATTCTGGGGATTCTGGTAATTCTGGTTGTTTTGACTCTGGTTTTGCGGTCCCTGGTACTGATTTTGGTACTGGTACCCCCCTTGCATGGAGGGGGGAAGATAATTCCTGTTCATCCTGGCTTCAACTTCCAATACTAGTTCTGGACTAATTACTAAAAAAGGCGGCAAAACAAAACGTAATTAGCAACATTTCATAAAAAAAGATGCATCGTGCGTGGTTTAGAAGGAAATCAAAAACTGAATTGTTGGAATTTCTGACACCTCAGAAGTGTAATCTTAAGTTAGTTAAAAAACTGCCATTTTTCAAATGTAAAAATTTACTTAATTTAAAAAAAATGGTATCAGTTTGAATTGGATCCAAAATCAGAATATTGCAAATACATTATTAGGGAAAGAAAAATGTTCGGCGCGAATGGGATTTGAACCCACGACCCCAGGATTAGATCTCCTGGTGCTCTAACAACTGAGCTATCGTGCTTTCAAGTCAAGCGGCGAAATGTCTCATTCCCTTACTAAGCACATTACGTCGTGCGTGTCGGTTAGCGCCATCTGTGTCTCGTACGGAGAACTACAGACTCATACCACTTATTGCAAAGCAGATTATGACAAGGGCGGAACCTATTAACGATGTTTAATCCTGGGGTCGTGGGTTCAATTCCCATTCGCGGCGAAAACTTTTATTTCCCTAAAAATTATCAAAATAATACGTTCCCAAGATCAGAATTCCCAACAAATCAAAACATCAAAATAAAAACAACAATCGAGCAATCGAAACGGATAAAATCAAACAAAACGACAACATTTAAAAAAAGTTCGTTTTAACATTCAAAAGCTTTATTAAAAAGTGAAAAAAAAAACTTATTTGCACTCTGAATACAAAGTTAACTTTCCTTAAGAAACAGAAATAAAAAAACCAGCCAAGTGCGAGTCGGACTCGCGCACGAAGGGTACCGTACCATTATCTATAAAAACGGCATAAATTTTGTATGGGAGCATACAAAAAATATTATTTTATTCCTTCCCCTTTAATATTTATTTTATTCTGTTATTTTAGTATTCGTTGTTATAGCGGCAACAGTAATACATCATCTGTGAAAATTTCAACTGTCTAACTATTACGGTTCATGAGATACAGCCTGGTGACAGACGGACAGCGGAGCCTTAGTAATAGGGTCCCGGTTTTATCCTTTGAGTACGGAACCCTAAAAATACAGGGTGTAAAGGACAGCTTAGCAAATACTTAAATGGTGTTAATCTACCTATAACAATCATCAGCTATATGTTAATATTTTTTCTCGGAAACGTTAAGGAGTGTGTGGTTTACATTTAACTGCCGTACTCAGAGACGTCAATTAAAGTTAAGAAGTAATTAAATGTCACGCTATCCTTGTTTATATCAACCAGAGTGGAAGAGACAACATCAGAGTTTAACAGTGCTTAACTTTAATTGACGTCTCTGAGTACGGCAGTTAGTGCTGTAAAATCACCCCCACCTGCTATAGCGCACCTTGCTGATCAACGGACGTGGCTCTGACGTACTACAACCAGAAAAGGGTTTCTATACTTGATATTGGCGACTTCGCCATTCTATATTTTAATTTTGATTAAAATATTTAGTCATAAGCAAAAATTACGATATTATGAGTTTTCGTTATTTACCTACTTTGGCGCCATGCCGCTGTCAGAATGCGATTACAGTCAAGAGCAGGTCACGCTTTACACTACCAGTTTAAGCTGAGCTCTGATTCATACTGGGCGCCATACAACGCAGGGCCGGTCAAGTGCAAAGTGTCAAGCTTGACATATTCTTGAGTGTACATTGCTAGTTTTCGTGTTTTACTTTAGTTTTTTTAATTGCAAAATGGAGTGCATTCGACTAAACAATTTATTTTAAAGCAAAAAATATTAAAACACGATAAAATTCGAGAATTTTCCTGAAGAAATTCAGGGTTTCAGTTGCTGTGTTCCGTCAGTGCGTAGGAGTACCAGAGCCTTATAGGTTAACTCGCTCCATCGTCGATCTCATCTATGACCTTGAGGTCAAGAGTTAACCCATCTTATAATTAAAAAGGGTTTCAGTTTTCGCTAAGCTGTCCCTTCACGCCTTGTATTTTGTTTTTTGAGGAAAGTTTAAATAAAAGTAATGAAATTATAAGCTTTGTTGTTCTAAACATTGACTGGCAAAAGTTCTAAGTGAATCAACAATGACTGAATTAATGTAGTTCAGTTACCTGGTGGTCGTTCAGTTACAGTGAGCAGACCAGTTCTTCTGGTTCTGATGTTGGCTGAAGAAGAGGGGGAGGTGCTGGGCTGTAAGGGGGAGACAAAAAAATAATTGACAAATCCTTACTAATATTATAACCGCGAAAGTTTGTGAGGATGTATGGATGTTTGTTACTCTTTCACGCTCAAACGGCTGGACAGATTTTGATAAAATTTAGTATGGAGTTAGCTGACATCCTGGAATAACACATAGGCTAGATAATTTTCCCAAATTCCCACGGGAACGAAGTCCCGGGCAGAAAGTTAGTGCTACATATTTTACTATTACTATTATTCTCTCTTCACAGGCATACTGCAACTAAAAACTCTTCCGGGGTATAGTGCTCTTCCAAAACGGACTGAGAGTGAAAGAAAAGCTTAAGAATATGCCAGCTGGGACTTTAGCGAATAAAAAAACAAAAGTCTAGGATTTTAGCGAATTGTTTGAAACATGTGGGGGTTTGATCTATTTGTTCTTATGTATTGGAGGTGTGTGTTTAAAGGTTGTACCGTGGTGGGGTTGTGGGGGTTAGATCTGTAATTTGCGGGGGTTTAGTTTTATGTATTGGGGGTTTAGTTTTATGTATTGGGGGTTTTGTTTTTAAAGGCAGTACCGTGGTGGGGGTGTAGTGTTTTTATCTCTGATTTGTGGGGGTTTAGTCTGATGTATTGGGGGGTTCGTTTTTAAAGCTAGTACAGTGGTGGGGCTGTGGGGGTTTGATCAGTAATTTTTATTTTTATTATTTTATTAATGAAGGGTTCGCTCTTGACCACAATCTAGCCCAAGGGCAAAGATGCGGTCGAGGATGTAGCAAGCTCACCCAGAAGAAGTCTATTCACCCGAACTTTAAAGAGATTCGGGTTATATGAACTCGTAAATACAGACGCAGGCAGGGAATTCTATTCCCTAGCAGTGCGCAATACGAGAGATATGAATTTGTGGGGGTTTGTGTTTAAAGGCAGTACCGTGGTGGGGGTGTAGTGTTTTGATCTATGATTTGTGGGGGTGTAGTCTGATGTATTGGGGGTTTGTGTTTAAAGTTAAGTACCGTGGTGGGGGTGTAGTGTTTTGATCTTTAATTTGTGGGGGTATAGTCTGATGTATCGGGGGTTTGTGTTTAAAGGTAGTACAGTGGTGGGGCTGTGGGGGTTTGATCTGTAATTTGTGGGGGTTTGTGTTTAAAGGCAGTACCGTGGTGGGGGTGTAGTGTTTTGATCTTTAATTGGTGGGGGTGTAGTTTGATGTATTGGGGTGTTTGTGTTTAAAGGTAGTACAGTGGTGGGGCTGTGGGGGTTTGATCTGTAATTTGTGGGGGTTTAGTCTGATGTATTGGGGGTTCGTTTTTAAAGATAGTACCGTGGTGGGGGTGTAGTGTTTTGATCTGTGATTTGTAGGGGTTTAGTCTGATGTATTGGGGGGTTTGTGTTTAGAGTACAGTGGTAGGGCTGTGGGGGTTTGATTTGTAATTTGTGGAGGTTTAGCCTGATGTATTGGGGGTTCGTTTTTAAAGGTAGTACCGTGGTGGGGTTGTGGGGGTTAGATCTGTAATTTGTGGGGGTTTAGTTTTATGTATTGGGGGTTTTGTTTTTAAAGGCAGTACTGTGGTGGGGGTGTAGTGTTTTTATCTGTGATTTGTGGCGGTGTAGTCTGATGTATCGGGGGTTTGTGTTTAAAGGTAGTACAGTGGTGGGGCTGTGGGGGTTTGATCTGTAATTTGTAGGGGTTTAGTCTGATGTATTGGGGGGGTTCGTTTTTAAAGGTAGTACCCTGGTGGGGGTTTAGTGTTTTGATCTGTTATTTGTGGGGGTTTAGTTTGATGTATTGGGGGGTTTGTGTTTAGAGTACAGTGGTGGGGCTGTGGGGGTTTGATCTGTAATTTGTGGGGGTTTAGTATATAAAGGTAGTACCATGGTGGGGCTGGGCTGAGCGGCGTTGGCGACATCTTCCGTGGTGGCCATCGTGTGGCGCTTACTACTGCCGCGGGTTACCATGTACCTGTAATACAAGTATAATAACAGATTTCATTGATTATATTATACACACATGGCTAATACTAACATTATCATTATCCTATTAATCCATCCCAGGCAACGACACCTCAATTCATGGTCTCATGCGGTGTGGTCATCCTATGGTCTCATGCGGTGTGGTAGGCTCTGTGAAGGGCCGTCTGGTTCGCGACCACCGTCCTACCGAAGTCCGACGCCAAACAGCTTGCTGTGTTCCGTCGGTGCGTGGGAGTACCAGTACATTAATTAGAATTTTCTGGGTTAACTATTTATCTAAGACCTTGGTCAAGATTGAGGTAAAGAGTTAACCCATGTTATAATAAAAAAAAGTGTACTAACACTATTTCTTTGTATAGTATAAAATGAAGTTGCTTCCGCTGTCTGTTCGCTTAAATCTCTACGGATTTTAATGCAGTTTTCAGCAATAGATAGAGAGTGATTGAAGAGGAAGGTTTGTATATACAATTCATTTCCGTAATTCCCACGGGAACGAAGTCCTAGGCGGAGAGCTAGATCTCAAAAAATGTCGGGTCAGTTAATAAAACATTCAAAACCAAATTCGCGAAGGCCTTCTTACCGAATTAGGTCGCTTCGTGAATTCCCCAGGAGGGTTCGAGCTTCTGGTCGGAACTGAGGTGGCTGGAATGGCCACCGACCCACACGCATAAAGGGCCATCTTAAACCCGTATTCCTGAAGGAGTCTCAGTCGTGAGTCAAGTTTTAGAACAACTTTAATTTGAAATTGTATTCTAGAAGGTCACTTTCGTTGATCAAAGTTCCACTGAATGAGATCTGCTGAGTGACATTCAGGTGACTTCTGAAATCAATGACTAAAGAAATACTACATACTCAAAGGGTCTGATCTTTGTTTACGTGAGTCAGGCTTTCTAACTTTTCCTTTGAGCATTCCCGCGTTTTTTTTCCTGTCATCTATTAGTTTTTCACACCTTAGACAGTTGCACTGTTCCTATTCAATGTAAAATGTAGAAATATATCATAAAATAATTATTTTTAACGTAAGTTGCTGTGTAAAACGTAAAAATATTGTCAATAATACCAAAAATGAAAATCAAAACAGACTTCCATTAATATAAAAATATAGGCTAAAAAAAAGAGATGAGATTAAATAGGGTCTTAAAACTAGTTTCAGCTGACAGCTGCCTTATTTCAACTTAAAATGCTTTCTTGAATAAGATCAATGCTTAAAATTGGATTTGAACTCAAATCTAATTTTGGATTATTAGAGTTCAAAATGACACTTGAGACGCCATCAAGAATACGGGCCAGAGCCGGAATGCGGAAATGGGAGCCCTTATCACAGAATAAATAATAGTACTAACGGTGGCCTATATGGGAAGTGGCCGTTCGGGGAAGTGGCCGTTTGCGGTAGGTGGTCATTCATAGGAAGTGGCCCTACTTGACCGGATTCGTACGTCTCACTCCCTAACAAAAGTCAACTTTAGGCATAAAAAATTGCCTACTATTGCAAGCAGCACAGGCTTGCAAGAGAAATTGAAACTTATAGTCGGACGCTAGCGTTCATATTCTATTGCGCACCGCCGACTCGATGCCGCGTTCGTGACGAGAACTCATACTCGACTCGATGCCGCTTATAAAGTCAAGAGTAACTTAAGTTAGGAAGTGTAGTAAATAAAAACAGAAGTTAACATAACCAACCGCGTTATTTGATACCTAGCCTAAATGCCTACTAACTACAGACACCTACAGACTATTGTGATGGCAAAACGTGTTTCTGTCTGGTTTTAATATTGTTAATAAGTAGGTACACTTATTATTTTGTTCAGTGTCAGCCCGCGCTCGCTGCACACTCAGTATGCCCGCCGCAAGAACTTACCTAAACTGCGGAGTGACACCCCCTGCCCTTATCTACTTACCTGCACAAGTTGGTGTTGTACTGGTCGTCGCCGCTGACGTCACTGTCGGCGGCGGGCGGCGCGGGCGGGGCGCCCCCCCCCGACACGTGCGCGCCGCCGTCCGACGCGCGCCGCCCGAACGTTGACGCTGCAATACGGTAGATGACCATTTATTAACATTATTTTTCTGATACATAAATAATAACAGCTATTGCCCATAATAGTACATTATGCTAAGTTGGATATTACATTAGAGCCGACGGAGCCGAGAATGTAATATCCAATGCGCACGCGTGTCATACGACGTTTTTCAACAGAAATAAATAAAAACTTTCCTTTGATATTGACGGCAACAAGCTATCACTTGCATGTTTGCGCCTCGGAATGTATTTCTGGCGGTGTACCCACGTAGGTTTCCTGTTCTGCACTTGAAGAAGACATTTTTTGTGTTGTATTTCTGACAATAATAACAATCTAATAAATACAAATGCCGTTTGTGAAAACCAAGTGAAAATATCTGAAAATTCTGAAAAGAGGCGCGATTATTTTTTTCAGTGGAATTATATTATTTATTTACAAATAGTTTAATATTTACACTTAATTTCAAATATAAAATAAGATCTGATCTCTTTGCTGAAATTTAGAAAAAAAATATCATTACGTACTAGTGCTTTATTTTTATTACTCACGGGCTGGGTAATACATATAATTATGAACCTTAAAACAATGATATAAGACCCACTTTATGAGCAAATGTGTTGAAAATAAATTTAAAAATGCACTAACTAAATGGTTGGGTGACAAGTGTTTCTACAGCGTGGAGTATCTAAACTATAAGTTAAGTGTTACATAGAATAATTTAAATAATGAATGCCAACGTTGAAAAATATTTTAGTATTAAGGTGACATTTTGCACGTCTGCATGCAGACGGAATACATGGACATTATATTTATAAAACATCATGTAACATTACTGTATTCTGGCAATAAACGATATTCTATTCTAATAATAAAAACCCAGTCCACTAGCCTCTCAACCCAATAGCCCAATTTCCTTTCTTTCCATTCCTTTCAATAGTCCTGCACTAACCGGGGGTTGTCTTTGGGTGCATTACTATAGTGCATACAGAGATAACTGCCAGTTGGTGTCACATTGCTTAGTTAAATTGTCTATTGAACGGGCCTCTACGTGTTGGCTTCGGCCCCACGCATGCCTTCCAAAAGTCCGGAACTTAATTGCCCGAGATTATGGGTCATAAGACAAACATTATAATAATAATGTCACGTTACTAAATAAAATTGTCTAACGGGCATCTACGTGTTGGTTTCGGCCCCACGCACGCCTTCCAAAGCTCCGGGACATAATTTCCCGTGATTCAAGGAAGTAAGACAAACATAATAATAAAAAGAGTTAGTTAGTTGTTGCTGTTGTTAGTTAGTTGTGTTAGTGTGTTGTTAAAGTTAATTTGTGGTTATTTTTCTGGTATTGTATTATTATACACTATCTTTCCGCCCGGGACTTCGTTCCCGTGGGAATTCGGGAAAATCATGTACCCTATGTCCATCACGGATAATGTAGGATCCTAATGGTGAAAGAATTTTTCAAATCGGTACAGTGGTTTCGGAGCCTATTTGATGCAAACAAACAATCAAATCTTTCCTCTTTATAATATGTATAGAAGATAATAATTAAACACAGGATGACTTTTTAATCAGTACGCAAATTTTTCTTACGGTATTTGTAACCTTGATAGAACGTAAATAATGAGGAAAACAATTTTTTTTTTCCAAAATTTTCATGTTTTAAGTTTTTTTATTATACAGGGTGACTTTTTAATCAGTACGCAAATTTTTCTTATGGTGTCAGTAATGTTGATAGAACGTAAATAAGGAGAAAAAAAATTTTTTTCCGAAATTTTCAGATTTTGATACCCCTTTTTAACGTCTTAGAGGATGAATTTTGTACAACGCAGAAACACGGGTAAGTATCACAACTTGTGTTGAAGAGTACTATTACCAAGTTTCAAGTCAATTGGACGATGTTATTTTTTTACATACAAAAATTCTGATTTATTTACATGCTTCAGACGATCTAGCTTGAAATTTTTATATGAAACGATATAAAACAAAAAATACGGGTCTGTTACAGTCTACCCGATATAAAACAAAAAAATACAGGTTTGCTACAGTCTACCGAAACGTCGGAAATAGGTAAATAAATATGTATATACGAATTTAGACCCGCTTTAGAATTTGATTACGGGACTGTTAATTTTCATAGTTTACGTACAAAAAATTTGCGTACTGATTAAAAAATAACGTAACGCCATACGATAAATAATACTCAATATTCAATCGCTTATTGCATTTCTACAACAATAGATACACAAGAAGGTTAGTATACATGTAGCACCCTGCTAGGGCTCAGCAATTTAACTGAAAATAATAAAGGTAAGTACTTAGGTAATAGGTCTTTACCTATGAAATTGCCGTTTTTCATACAATATTTTTGGAAAACTGAATTTTCCATACTAACGTTTTTGGATTTTTCTCGGGAATGCGAAATCCAAATTTAGCAAAATTTTGTGGGAAGGTTTGGACAACATTTAGTTAATTTTCATCGTACTTAGTTTATTAAACAACGGTACAGCAAAAATAAGCAATGAAACGGGCAACGGATGAAACGAGCTATATTTGAGCTTCTTTTTCAGCAAATAAATCTAAAGTAAATAATTATTAATTTTACTCAATATCTCCGTTATATGGCCAAGGTTTTAAACCTTGGCTGTTCAATCAAATAACAATTTTAGTAATAGCTGTTCAATCAAATAAATTATGAATAAAATAAAGCTTGAGAAAAACTCGGCAATTTCATAGATAAAGACCTATTAAATCTAACTAAAAAAATAATAGTAATCATAAATTATTATCTCTTAACATAAAATTAGAAGTCCAGATTCACTGACTCATCAACGCTCAGCCCAAACCCTTAGACCTAGAAAGCTGAAATTTGGCAAAAAGGTTTCTTTTATGACGTAGGCAAGCACTAAGAAAGTTTTTTTTCAAAATTTTACCCATAAGGGGGTGAAAAGGGGTTCAAAGATTGTATAGAAAAAACAATTCTTTTGGAAATTTCGTCAAGCTATACCTTGAAGCACATAAACAGACACGTGTTTCGCGATTTTTCGAAAATAAAATAATCCCCTCAGGGGACAAGAATGAAATAGGTGACTAAAAGAGTTCTTTACATAAGCGAAGCCGCGGGAAAAAGCTAGTACTATATTTTTAGTAAAATAAAATATAATCAACATAATAGCAGAATTCGATCTAAAATTTAAAATTGGTCGATATATTATATCTTCATATTATATTATATTACCTAGCTCAGCATGGCGTGCTGCTGTTAGACTGCGGGTGGTTTTGTTCTACTCACTAGCGTAGCGTACGTTTGATGTTGGCTGATGTTGTGTGATGTTATACTCAGGTACCATGGCTCAGCAGAGCGCACGGTTGATGTTGTGTGATGTTATACTTACCCTGGCTCAGCAGAGCGTACGGTTGATGTTGTGTGATGTTATACTTACCCTGGCTCAGCAGAGCGTACGGTTGATGTTGTGTGATGTTATACTTACCCTGGCTCAGCAGAGCGTACGGTTGATGTTGTGTGATGTTATACTTACCCTGGCTCAGCAGAGCGTACGGTTGATGTTGTGTGATGTTATACTTACCCTGGCTCAGCAGAGCGTACGGTTGATGTTGTGTGATGTTATACTTACCCTGGCTCAGCAGAGCGTACGGTTGATGTTGTGTGATGTTATACTTACCCTGGCTCAGCAGAGCGTACGGTTGATGTTGTGTGATGTTATACTTACCCTGGCTCAGCAGAGCGTACGGTTGATGTTGTGTGATGTTATACTTACCCTGGCTCAGCAGAGCGTACGGTTGATGTTGTGTGATGTTATACTTACCCTGGCTCAGCATAGCATACGGTTGATGTTGGCTGATGTTGTGTAATGTTCTACTTACCCTAGCTCAACAAAGCGTACCGTTGATGTTGGTTGATGTTGGCTGATATTAGTTGATGTTATGTGATGTTCTACTAACCCCATTTCAGCATAGCGAACGGTTGATGTTGGCAGATGTTGTATGGTGCTCTACCAACCCTAGCTCAGCATAGCGTATGGTTGTTGATGTTGGACTGCGGTAGTTCTGATGTTGGTTATGTCGTGTGATGTTCTACTGACCCTGGCTCTGCATAGCGTGGGGTGGTTTCAACAGATGCTGGTCTTTGACGCTGAAGTACCGCGGGGGTTGATGTTGGACTGCGGGTAGTTTTGCCGCCAAATTCGTGTTTGGTAGGAGGGATACGTTCGGCGGGGCTTCTTGCTGTGAATTACATAATATGATATTAATTAATATACAGGAAGATTTTAGATTTAGCTGTCGGTCCCGGCTGTTGTCGATTGACTACAGTCGTTAATACCAAGTCAGAGGCCATTGTGCGGTTTGAAAACTCTGACACCAGGGTTAGCCAAGTTCGCTACATACTTGACTATACCTACACGATAAGAAGAAGAAGAAAGATTTTTTTATCACCATCCAAATGTTTTGTACGTAAACTTTATAAAATTTAACAGACCCGTATTTTTTTGTTTCTACTTTTCATATAAATATTTCAAGCTAGATCGTCTGAAGCATGAAAATAATTCAAAATTTTTGTATGGAAAAAAAAAACATCGTCCAATTGATTTGAAACTTGGTAATAGTACTCTTCAACACAATTTGTGACACCCGTGTTTCTGCGTTTTACAAAATTCATCTTCTAAGACGTTAAAAAGGGGTATCAAATAAGAAAATTTTGGAGATAAAATTTTTTTTTCCTCCTTATTTACGTTCTATCAACGTTACTGACACCGTAAGAAAAATTAGGATGTTGATAAAAAAACCACCCTGCATACATGGCTTTAGGTAAATCTCTTTCAACCTCTCGGGTGGTTAATCAGTCCATGAAACTGAAAATTCGCTATATGCTGATGAAGTTTGTATGGGAACTCAAATTAGTTTTTTCGTATTTTGACCTTTGTTTCTTGGGGAAGTTGTTCAGTTTCATGGACTGATTAACCACCCGAGAGGTTGAAAGATATTGACCTTAAGCCATGTATATTTAAGTAGCAATATAAATCTGAAATCCAATTATAACTTCATATTTTTATAGGTACGGGGTGTACTGCAACTGAACATTCAGTTGGCGATGGCACCACCGGCCAAACAGCCGTCATTAGATGTATGAAATTTGGATAGTTCTCAATTTCGCCACCTGAACAGATAAAATGGCCTCCATTCCATCGACACACAACTTAAGGCGACTACAGCACCCGATAAAGGCAGCACACATAGGAATAGTGCCATCTCCGTCTCTCAACAGGCCTGGGCCGGCAGTGCGAACAGTGTCGATACACGAAGTTTACGGACTATGAAAGCGTGCGTGCGTAAAAACATGTTCGAAAGTTAGAAAAATGAGATTTATGGAAAGGTAACAACAGCTTAAATCGAAAAATGCGTTAACTACTTATCGAGAGTGTTCAATCACGAACATTTTGATAGCAAATTCAAGTGCCTGTGTGCTTTTTACCGTCGTTTTTAGAGCTTAAAAGATACACAGTATTGGGTATTTAGAGGTGACTTTGTGAGCTTTTTCTATCGAACCAAAAGTGCTGAATCATGTTTTCAGCAAACTACTTATCTAGTTTATGTCCTGAATATTACCGTAGTATTTTTTCTTCAATTTAATGCAGTGCGTCATGCTTATCTACGCATCATAAAATCGTAATTTAGGTGCTGTAGTCGCCTTAAGTTACAGAATCGAGTACCTGAGCACACTCCACAAAATAAAATAAATGAAACAGGATTTTGATTTATTACATCCCATAACTAATCGCTGAACTCTATATTTTATTGCATCCCTTAGTTATCTATAAAATAAAATAAGGGATGAAATAAACTATAGAGTTATTCGCACGCAATAAGTACTTACATTAAATTGTGCTGAGACGTAAAGCGGCGCTGCTCTTAAGTCAGCCGATGCGGCGCCGCCTAACTCGCTGGCCTAAAGACAAAAAAAACACATTAACACCCATATTCTTAAGTAAACTCGAGATTTGCTCGACTCCACTCAACCTCTGTTTTTATTTTGGCGTTTTTATTTGACACTTACGTCCTCGACTCGACAATTTACTTCACTGGAGTCGAGGATGAATTGAGTAATCAATCGTCAAAGTTAAGGTACCTCACGACCTAGCTCAAGTTTTCTTTAATGCTTTATTCGATGCTTGAGCTTGTTGTAATGCTACTTTTTCATATGAAAAATGAATGACTTTGAAGATTTCGTGGATTATCTTTATGATAATACATCGTTAAAGGTTATTATCGAATGAAGATATACGCTAGCTGGTGCCATCTATCGTCGAGTAGCTGTATGCCACGTTCAAGGAATCTTGAGGTGACAACTAAGAATACCAAATTCGAGGTCGTTTCGAAGATTTCCTTAGCTGAAGTTGAGTGGAGGAAATTTCGAGTTAATTTCTTAGGTGATGGTCATTCTAACTTGCCACCCGGGACTTCGTTCCCGTGGGAATTCGACAATGTTATGTAGCCAGTCGGTGGTAGCCCAGTTGGTAATTAGGTAGACTTGTAACGGGACAGTTATAGGTTCAAATCCTGGTGTCAGCATGTATCACTAAATTCGTCTTTTCGTATTTATGTACGCATTTTTCATTTATTATCACTTGCTCAGCGGTGAAGGAAAACATCGTGATGAAACGCACGTCAAAGAAAATTCGTTTTCGCTCGGCTCACGGTCCACCAACCCGCATTGTGCCAGCGTGGTGGACTATGGCCTAAATCCCCTTCGTGTTTCATGTACATGGGTGTAACATACATAGACGCAAGGAACAGGTGAAAAAAGTGGCAATTTATCACGAGCGTTTCCATGCATCTGAGTCAGCTGTCAGTCAAGGCAGTTGTCAATTGACTACAGTCGTTAATAATTTTCCACGTTAAAAAAACGTATGAGTCACCGCCTTCAATCCCAACAACAGTACGCACAAAGTAGATAACTAGTATTTTTTGCAGACTACAATGCCTATCAGCAGATAACCACACACGAAAATGTCACTCATTTATTTAGATGATTTTCTGGTTTGTAGTATTTTTTGTTTTTGTTGATTTTTTTTAAAAGCGCTGTATTATTTTCGATAAAATTTATATGGGACCACCTCTGGAGTACCTACTTATACTCTTTCGAACAAAAAATGAATTTCCGAAAATCAGTCCATAATTGGCGGAGAAATCGGTAAACATACATAAAAAAAGATACATACATTCGAACATAGAATCTTCTCCTTTTTTGAAGCCGGTTAAAAACAAGTCAGAGGTAATTGTGCAGTTTGAAAACTCTGACATCAGGGTTAGTCAAGTTCGCCACACACTTGACTATACCTACACGATAAGAAGTGTATAATATAAGCTACATTACCTGCGTATGCCTGTGCTCCCCCGGCCCGACGGTGTGTCGGCGCGCGGCCGGCGTGTCGGCCCCCTCCCGCGCGGGGGGCGGCGGCGGGCCCGGGGGGGGAGTCGTGTCGCCGAACTGGAACCCACGTGAACACACATATTACTATGGCTGAGTTTGGTTCAAAACATAAAACTGTGACTGAGTCTGGTTCAAAACATAAAATTGTGACTGAGTCTGGTTCAAAACATAAAACTATAACTTAGGTCTGTATTACAGAACGCGACTCAGACTCTGATCTATACTTCAGTAGCAATCGTCCTTGTCACTTTGATAATGTGAGAAAGAGACTATAAATACTCAAGTATAGATCAAGACTTGAGTCTCCTAATGTAATACAAGCCTGAGTCTGGTTCGAAACAGTCATAGTTTTATGTTTTGAACCAGACTTAGCCATAGTTTTATGTTTCGAACCAGAAAAGGTTGGTTCAAAACATAAAGCTGTGACTGAGTCTGGTTCAAAACATAACTATGAATGAGGCTGGTGCAAAACATAAAGCTGTGCCTGAGTCTGGTTCAAAACATAAAACTATGACTTAGTCTAGTTTTGTAATTGTAATTACCTATTGTTAAGAGAAAATCGATCAACGACACAATTGGTACAACACTACCAGTCCACGCGGTGTGGCGCAACATTACACGGCGCTTTTTTGACAGAGATCAGTTTCGCGCGTAGATCAGTGTTTATGTGTTCTTATATTGTAATTTGTAAAATATCAAATTAAAAGGACTGTTTAATGAAAACAGTAAAAGGTGTTTTAGTGTAACACTATGTGTAGCTTAGTAATTGTGTAACTTAGACGGTAATGTAATAGATTTAAGTGAAAAATTAAGCTGTTCTATGTCCGGTAAATCTATTAAATGCTGTTTGTTTCCTAATTTGTTAAAATAAATAAATTTATAATACAAACACAATGCATGTTTAAAGAAGGTATTCTCGTTACCAATTAAGTCGTAATTAATAATCAGTCATTAATCATTATTTATTGGATATTAATTAATAATAATAAACAATAAACGCTCGAGACCTACACTAAGGTTTTCCCTTGTATCGCTGATTCCTTAGAACATACACAAAGACAGACATGACCCGAAGAAAAATCAACTTATTTGTTACCTGTCTATTTATCACCAAGTAATTATGGTATTGCAACCCTTAGGCATTTCTTAACTTAATAATTAATCATAATAATTTTATATTTTAAAAGGTAATGACCAAATTTGTATGGGACCCGTAGACGACTCCAACAGACCTTTTGTGTATGTCGACAGTTGCGTATGTATCTTTAAAGACATAAAAAGCTACATTCAATGTCAGATCCATGGGGTTTAGAAATAATACATAATTAAAGATTGTCCAAATATCGGTTAATATTTTTGTATGTGTTCTATATATATACCTGAATGATAAATACGAATATAACAACAATACAAATATTATGAACTAGCATTCCACTCGGGACTTCGTTCCCCTGGGAATTGCCGGGGAACGAGTCCCGAATACATTATCCGGGATGGACATGTACCCTATGTCCATCCCGGATAATGTAGGATTCTAATGGTGAAAGAATTTTTCAAATCGGTCCAGTAGTTTCGGAACCTATTCAATACAAACAATCAAATCTTTCCTCTTTATAATATGTATAGATATGGTAAAAATCAAAGAATTTTTAAATAACATACTGTTACTTTTGTAACCAATAATAACATTACAATAATATTTTCCCAGAATCTCCCACACATTTGAGGGATGTCGCCATAGTAAAAAGTCATCACTATATTAATATCTTTCATCTGAGATACATTTCAAATCTGTTGGTCGGAAATGGGTTTTGGGGGGACGTTTTGACGCATCGTCCTTTATCAGCTGTTATATTATCATTCTTCTGGTTTCTTACCTTTTCCAAAGTATCACCGGAATCAGTCAGGTAGTCCACAGCTACTGTGGGTACAATTAAACAATCCTGTGTGTCAGAATCCTCTGCCTCCATTTCCTCGTCTTCTAAACTCTGTAACAAAAACAAATAAATGAACGCTACACACTGAAAGGCCCACACTAAGGTTTTCCCTTGTGTCGTGGGTCCCGCGGAACATACATAAAGTCAGACACAAACACCCATGACCTGAGCTTTTTACACAGATATTCTCCCCGACTGAGAATCGAACCCAGGACTTGTCGATCAATAGGCAGCGTGAAGAAACATAATGCATGGATATCCGTGTCGTGTTCTCAATACGAAACACAGATGGCGCTAACCTACTCGCATGACGTAATGTACTTAGTAAAGAAATAAGAAATTTCGCCGCTTGACTTGAAGGCACGATAGCTCAGTTGGTTAGAGCACCAACCGAGCTATAGCTGGTTATACTGGTTATAGCACCAACCGAGCTATAGCTGGTTATACTGGTTATAGCACCAACCGAGCTATAGCTGGTTATACTGGTTATAGCACCAACCGAGCTATAGCTGGTTATACTGGTTATAGCACCAATCGAGCTATAGCTGGTTATACTGGTTATAGCACCAACCGAGCTATAGCTGGTTATACTGGTTATAGCACCAATCGAGCTATAGCTGGTTATACTGGTTATAGCACCAACCGAGCTATAGCTGGTTATACTGGTTATAGCACCAACCGAGCTATAGCTGGTTATACTGGTTATAGCACCAACCGAGCTATAGCTGGTTATACTGGTTATAGCACCAACCGAGCTATAGCTGGTTATACTGGTTATAGCACCAATCGAGCTATAGCTGGTTATACTGGTTATAGCACCAACCGAGCTATAGCTGGTTATACTGGTTATAGCACCAACCGAGCTATAGCTGGTTATACTGGTTATAGCACCAACCGAGCTATAGCTGGTTATACTGGTTATAGCACCAACCGAGCTATAGCTGGTTATACTGGTTATAGCACCAACCGAGCTATAGCTGGTTATACTGGTTATAGCACCAATCGAGCTATAGCTGGTTATACTGGTTATAGCACCAACCGAGCTATAGCTGGTTATACTGGTTATAGCACCAACCGAGCTATAGCTGGTTATACTGGTTATAGCACCAATCGAGCTATAGCTGGTTATACTGGTTATAGCACCAACCGAGCTATAGCTGGTTATACTGGTTATAGCACCAACCGAGCTATAGCTGGTTATACTGGTTATAGCACCAACTGAGCTATCGTGCCTTCAAGGTTGTGGGTTCAAATCCCATTCGCGCCTGACATTTTTATTTCCCTAAAATTCTTTAAGAAAGATCAAATTGTTAATTATTTAAATACTATAAAATTGTCCCCATCAAAAACGTATGAATCAACCGACTTCAATTCCAAAAATGCGTATATTAGTAGATAACCAAAAAGTCATCTAAATATTAAATGCAAGAATTTTTTGTGACTGTCTAGTAAAAGGGGACACTTTGAAGGGTAGTCAATAAGAGCGATTAACATAGCTTATTACATTACATTTTCACCTTTAACGACAACCCTCAAAGTGGTCCCTTTTACCAGACACAGTCACATTTTATTTTTGTATTTTTTTTAAAACACTTAATGTTTTTCAATTCAATTTATAAGGGACTACCTCAGGAGTATATACACTTGCGAATAATACAAGAAATTTGAAAATCGGTCGACCATTGGCGAAGTTATCGCTTAACATAAAAAAATGTGATTAGATTTCGGTCAATAGCAAAGCCATTCGTTAAAAAAAAACAATTGAACTCTTCCTTTTTTTTGAAGACGGTTAAAAATAAAAACAATTATCTTACCTTACAACTAGTGAGATCTAAAGGTTGCCCAGTAGTGGAGTCTAACGAATCTGAAATAAAATTCATTTAGTGTAAAAAAAAAATGCATAACCTCATTCTGCCTGCTCCCTTCTTCTACCAGACGCACTGCAGGGTACCAACTTATCTTGTCGAAATTTCCTCGGATTCGCACTGAGTATTTATAATCTTTTAGAATAAAATAGAATAGAAAAAATCTTTATTTTATAGGACATTCAGGATGTCACTTAAAACAAGTCAAGATTACAATGAAATACATACAAACATACATTAAACGATTTAAATACATACATACGCATTCGTACCTTTATTCCTACTGACTCTACGCCTTTTTCTTTTATACTGCGCACCGCTAAAGAATGGAATTCTCTGCCTGCGTCTGTATTTCCGGGCTCATATAACACGAGTCTCTTTCAAATTCGAGTGAATAGACATCTTCTGGGTGAGCTTGCTACATCCTCGACCACATCTCCGCCCCTGGGCTAGATAGTGGTCAAGAGCGAACTCATTAAAATACATTAAAAAAACATATTTCAAGCGTACAATTAATTAATTCCTTCAATCAATAAATATAACACTAACAAGGTGAAATTAAATTACTTGAACAACGTTCAATAAAACTGAACAACATTCATAATTCAATTTTTTTGAGAATTTTCATATACAGGGCTTTAGGTAAATCTCTTTCAACCTCTCGGGTGGTTAATCAGTCCATGAAACTGAACAACTTTCCCAAGGAACAAAGGCCGAACTATGAAAAACAAAAAAAGTTTAACTTCTGATTAACAATGGACTGATTTACCACCCGAGAAGTTGATAGAGATTTACCTAATGGAGTCATCCACATATTACGTCACAGCGTATGGGGGAGGGGGGGGGGGGGTCATACCAAATGTGACAGTACATGTTAAAGGGATACCAAAAATGCGTGACATAGGGGGGGGAGGGGTTCAAAAATTTTTTAATTTTGTGTGACGTAATATGTGGACGGCCCCAAGCCCTGTAGGTTTCTTAAGTTTTGTTAACTAATTTGGTCACTAACTATTTTTTTATGTTGTTGAAATTATTTTTTTAAATAAGTAACTTGTTTTATAATTTTTCTGTTAATTTCTTTATTGACATTTTAATTGTTATTTTATTTTATTGCATATTTTCATTTTATTCTTTTGTTTTTGTGATTGGACATTAATTTTACTTGTATTTAATAATTCTATAATAATTTTAAATTATTTAGACCCATTGGAAAGTTTTGCATGCCAGGTAGTGGCCGAATATGACAGAGCTACATTTTTTCAAATCAACGCTAAACACTCAAAAGGCCGTCACTAAGGTTTTCCCTTGTGGCACGAGTCTCTTGGAACACACATAAAGACAGACACGAACATCCATGACCCGAGAACAAACATCTGATTTTTACTCAAATATTTACCCCAACTGGGAATAGAACCCAGGACCCGCCGATCAAGAGGCTGTGTCACTACCACTTGACCAAACCGGCCGTTATTGTAAAATAATCTGCGAATAAATGATTTGATTTGACCCCGTGCTCTCTGTCTACCCCGTAAGGCTCACCTCGGTGTTGCAGACTACTCCTGGCGCTGGTCCGCTGCTGAAGTTTGTCCATCAGCAGCAGATATATTGCTGATATGTGGTCAAAACGAGACTCGTTCACAGACTGCAAACAAAATAGTAGATTGTTAATCGAGGGTGGAAAGAATCAATTCCCGAGGTATTTAGACGCCCGAGCGCAGTGAGGGAGGCTATAGTCCGAGTAGAAATTGATATTTTTACCCGTGTTAAACACTCTACTTTTCATTTCGAATATGAGGAAAATAAAACTAGTTGTTTATCTAAACTATTTATTGATAATATATAATAATATTAGTAGTAGCAATTTTTTTTGAATTTCGTCACAGATACATAACAGGGTGTAAGACAAGCTTAGCAAGTACTAAGGTCTGTATCACAGAACTCGCCTTAAGCTGTCGTCTTTGTCAATTTGATAGTGAGAGAAAGAGACAATCACATAAGTACAGATCAAGACTTGAGTTTCCTTCTGTAATATGGGCCTAAGAGGATTGTATTTAATCGGGCGACAAATATTGTGAAATGCGGGCCCTCAAAAATAATATAAGCTTTCATAATCAATTGGTTGGTAACTAATATAAAGGGTCAAAAAAAAAAAAAACTAGCACCCGCTAAAAAAATAATTTTAGGAAACGTTAAATTTTAAACTGGCAGCGAGATTTATTTTGTTGCGACAAAATGCATTTTCGGGCGACAAAATTATGGCAGCGGAAAAGCAAACTATTAGCTTTTAAAAATACGTTGAGCGTACAAAAATTTAAAATTAATGTTTACAAAATCAATATAGTAGTGGTTTTCTAGGGCTTCTGGGATGGGATAGGTGGTATAATGTGCCACCCTTTTTTGAATTCAAGATGGCGGAAATCCAAGGTTTTTATTATTCATAGCAACATATTTCATTATCAAAATAATTTTAGGAAAATAAAAATATTCGGACACAACTTGAACCCACGGCCCCAGAATTAGATCTCCTAGTGATCTAACCACTGAGCTATCGTGCCTTCAAGTATTAATATCCGAATTGAATTGAATTTGTGAATATCCTTCACACGTTTTAAAAAACTAAATTTAATTTTAAGTCATTCAATAGAGCACGTAAAAAAACATGCTTTTCAAAAATGATGTAAAATTCGTGTTATAAGGCGTATAAGGCATAAGTTCGTTCATCTTTATAGTTTGTATGTCGCGCAGTGAGACCGCGTTTCAGAATACATGTCGCGCCACCTGTCGGTTCGGCAGGGAACTAACTCGACAGAGCAACGACATCTAGCGGCGGCCGGCCGAACTAACGTAACGGAGATACAGTCTTAGTTTTTTTTTAAACTTAGTCTAAGTTCTTCTTTGTGGTAAGGCTCTAAATGTCGGGGGTTAAACACAATTATTAATTTTAGATTTATCTTCTTACGTATTGGAGGTCCTGATTCACTGACTCATCAACGCCCAGCCCAAACCCTTACGTAGAAAGCTGAAATTTAACAAAAAGGTGTCTTTTATGACGTAGGCAAGCACTAAGAGAGGATTTTTTGAAATTCAACCCCTAAGGAAGTTAAATGGGGGTTCAAAGTTTATATGGAAAAAATCATTATTTTGACATTTTGACTCGAAACTTCGTCTAGAACCTTGAAGCAAATAAACGGACACGTGTTACGAGATTTTTCGAAAATCATCCCCTAAGAGGTCAAGAATGAAACGGGTGACTAAGATTCATTTGCACGAGTAAGCTAGTTTTTCACATGTCAAGCTGTGAAAAGTTGTTCAGTTTCGTGGTTTGATTCGCTTCCTTCATTTTCACAATCTTATTTAAAGTTACAAAATAAAGCACGTACAGAAAACGTGCTTTTAAACATTTGTAGTATTTTTTAAAAAGACTCAGTTGCATTACTGCAGTCAACATTTCTTATATTCTGGCTAGCGAACACTGATATCGCGTTTCACGTTACAGGTCGCGTCACCTGTCGGCTCGGAGGGAACTAACTCGACAGAGCAAAGACATTAGCGGCAGCCGGCCGAACTAACGTAACGGGAAGCACAGGAAGCGGCGTGCGGACTAATATGGCTTTATATTAGTTAGTGAAACTTCAGGGGTTGATTCTACCCTGCAAATTGCAGAACACTTACAAAGGAAGCCATCTAATTCTCCCAAAAAATAACAATAAGTTTTCATACGAAGGCAAATTAGCTAATCGCTTAAGTTAAGCTGTTGTTATGGAGATACAATTATTTATTTAATGTGTCAAGCTATGTTCTTTGTAGAAACTTGTTTATTTTCGTGGGCTGATTAGCATCCTTCACTTTCGCTAATTTAAAGTGACTCAATAAAGCACGAACATAAAACGTACTTTTCAAAAAAATTTGGAAGATAGTATAATAGCTGCGGTCAATAGTTTGTAAATGCTTATATGGTGTGGCTGTCGCGCAATAATACCGCGTTTCAAAATACAGGTCGCGCCACCTCTCGGCTCGGGAGGTAACTAAATCGACAGAACAACTACATCTAGCGGCGTTAGGCCGAACTAACGTAACGGGGAGCTCAGGAACAGGTTTACAGTTTCGAAGCAATGTGCAGCCGTCTGTCTACACGTCCCCACAGTAATAATGATATCAAAGATACACGCGCGCGATTAGCTGATCCATATCGACTCTGTGTTTAAATGTTTTATAAATTTGCTATAAAAGATTATAACGTAACAGGGAGCACAGGTAGCGGCGACCGGACTATTCTTACCAGCCCATATACGTCCCCACCGAGGGGCACGGGCCTCCCTTCGAAACATGAAGGGGATTTAGGCTATAGTCCACCACGCTGGCCTAATGCGGGTTGGTGGACCACTCGTCTTTTGAAAATAAATTTTCTTGGACGGGAGGGTTTCATCACGATGTTTTCCTTCACCGCTGAGCAAGTGATGATTAGAAATCCGTACATAAATCCGAAAAGACGAATTTAGTGGTGTAGGCCCGCACCAGGATTTGAACCCGCGACCTTTGGATTACAAGTCTGGTTCATTACCAACTGGGCTATCACCGCCATATGGGATAGGCCGGACTATTATGGGAGCCTTTAAATTCGTAAGCGAAACTAAAATTTTTGTATGAATCGCCAATTCGGGTTGTGAATAAATTTAAGTACTTAGGACATGTACTGAACGAACGGCTTGACGACGAAGACGACATGGAAAGGGAGCGAAGAGCTCTGGCAGTCCGCAGCAACATGCTCGCGAGGCGTTTCTCCAAGTGTTCGGAAGGCGTCAAGATTTTATTATTTAAGGCTTATTGCCAGACATTTTATACTGGACAACTTTGGGTGAAATATACTAAACGCACTTTTAATGTACTCAGAGTACAATATAATGACGCCTTCCGCATTCTAATGAGACTGCCTCGCTTCTGCAGTGCGAAGGGTATGTTTGCAGACGCTGCGGTGCCGGATTTCTTCGCTATCCTAAGGAGTCGTGTGGCGTCTTTTTGGGATCGGCTAAGAGAAAGTCAAAACGAGATATTGTGTAACATTGTCGAAAATTTAGATAACGTATTTTTTAGATACTGGATAAAGCTGCACCGCACGGATAATGGGTCTCTGACTTGACATTTAAGATCAGTGATCACCAACTTACTTATAAGTATTTGTGTATTTTAAATATTGTATAATTTGTAGTCTGTATAATGTATGGGTTGTAATTGCCTGAAATAAATGTATTATTATTATTATTATTATTAAAGGGGTTGATTCTACCCTTCAAACTGGACAACTCTTACCAAAGAACCAATATGTGGTACTCAAAAATTCAACTTTTCTTACTAAGGCATATTAGCTGATTGTTTAAGTTATTATGAAGATAATATATTTACTCAATATTTCGAGGTATGTTCATTTGAAAAAGTTGTTTAACTTCGTGAGCTGATTCGCATCCCAAATTTTAGATAACTAATTAAAAGTGACTCAACAGAGCACGTACACAAAACATGCTATTCAAAAATTATCTATTCATTTTCGATTTTGAATACGGCGGTACTTCAAACAACAGTTAGTTCATGCTCATGGTTTGGCTGTCGCGCACTGATACCACGTTTCAGAATACAGATCGCGCCACCTGTCGGCTTGGAGGGAACTAACTCGACAGAGCAACGACATCTAGCGGCGGCCGGCCGAACTAACGTAACATGTAATAATGACATTAAACACTCAAAGTTCCATTATGGTATACATGGCTTTAGGTAAATCTCTTTCAACCTCTCGGGTAATTAATCAGTCCATGAAACTGAACTATAAGAAGGTTTATAGTCCCGAAGCGGGACTATAAACCTGTACCCTGTGCTCCCCGTTACGTTAGTTCGTCCGGCCGCCGCTAGATGTCGTAACTCCGTCGAGTTAGTTCCCTCCTGAGCCAACAGGTGGCGCGACCAGCATTCTGAAACGCGGTATCAGTGCGCGACAGACAAACTGTAAGGACAAACAAACTTTTGATTGCAGTACCACCGGGTTCAAATTCTGAAAATTTTTTAAAGGCACGTTTTCTGTAGTGCTTGATTGAGTAACTTCAAATTAGGTAATGAAAATGTACGATGCGAATGAGCACACGAAACTAAATAACTTTTCCCGGACAACACAGCTCGACTTATTAAAAGAAAATATATAAAGAAATACATATGTAAATTTATTGTTATTTTTAGTTATTTTTCTGTTTGTGTGTACAATAAAGTATATTTGATTTGATTTGAAGAAATAATTAACTGCCTTCATATCAAAAGTTTTTTTTTTTTAAGAATCACATTGGTTCCTCAGGAAAGTTGTCCAGTATAAAGGGTGGAATAAATCCTTTTAGTTTTTTTGCTTAGTAATTAAAAGTTACCCCATATTATTCCGGACACCGCTCGTGGCCCCCATTACGTTAGTTCGGCCGGCCTCCGTTAGATGTCGTTTCTCTGTCGAGTTAGTTCCCTCCCGAGCCGACAGGTGGCGCAATATGTATTCTGAATAGCGGTATCAGTGCTCGACAGACAGAGTATAACGATGACGAAACTGTTAACCGCAGTTTGATTACTGCATCTTTGCAAAGACCAAATTTTTGAAAAGCACGTTTTTCGCACGTGCTCTATTGAGACACATCAGGGCTAGGGCTTCCAATCCCGCATGCCCTTGCGGGATCTCGGTATCGGCGGCACCAAGATTTTTTTCTGGTGCGGGATCTCGGTATAACGGGATCCCGCGTTTGTTGATAAAAAAAGGTTAAAAGTGAAACAAAGCATGGTAGGTGACCTAGTGAAACAAAGCATAGCATGAAATAGCATTTATTAAAAAAAGTACAAAAATGTTAAAAGTACTGCAATCACTTTGCGTTTTGGAAATGTTTTCGCAGAAAACACAACATCCCTAACGTTTCGTCACCCAAACTGCTTCGTATCTTGTTGGCAAGATAACCGGCAGCAGAGAACGCTCGCTCTGCTTCTACGCTTGTAGGCACTATTGACTTAAGAGCGTTGTGAGCTAACGTTAAATATTTACCCATCGAGCCTCCTGATTCTTCTTCTTGAAAAACAAAAATTGGGTATTCCCAAGCACTTCGTTGCTTAGATTTCCTTGGACGACATCTCATCTTATAACTGGTTTTGACATTTTATATGTATTTTTTTTGTTTTTTAATATATGCTATTAATAATTATTATTTTAATCTAATGACATTCTATTATTTTTATTTTTTATTTTTAACATTTTTCTCAGATATAATAATTGAATTGATTATAATTATTCTACAATAATTACTTTGACGAATTTTTAAACATATCTCTACATAAGCACACTATCACTTTCACAACACATTACACAACACCGATCACACTCGCACTCGGCACACCTCGCAGGCGGTAGCTGAAAATCAGTGCTTTGTCGCATCCAGCGGCAAAATTGTCACTGAGCTACGGCCTGTTTCTGCAGCACATTTCCTTCTGTTTTATTTTATTTATGTAAGATTAATTATATGTAAGATTATTATGTAAGATTAATTGATCATTTACTTTTTAATTTTAATTCTATTTTTTTTATATGCTTTAATTTTTAATTTCAATTTTTAAATCAATTAATTTAATATAATGTAGTAATGTAAGTTTTTTTTTGTGTAAAAAAAAAAATATATAAAAATATAGTATTATTATTCATAAAGAGTCATCTCTTTCTTTATGATGTTTTCGATTAGAGGTATTTGAGCTGGCGATGGACAAAAACTTGTCATGGCAGAATTTAAAATAGTTCCTCTTGCAATGTCAGAGCTTGAATAGCCGTGTTATTTTGCGTGTTGGATGCATCAGCAGCTTGATATTGAGTGTCCGAGCGACAGCGCTCGCAAAAGCATGTGTCCCCGTTACACTTTTCAATCCCGCAAATCCCGCGGATCCCGCATGTCTAATCCCGGAGTAAGCGGGAGTGAAAAATCGTGCGGGATCTCGGTATTTCGAGATCTCGGTATACGGAGATTGGAAGCCCTAATCAGGGCCTCACAGCCAGTGATGGAGATGAGATGCAGTTGTTCTCACAATAATTAATTTGTTAATTTTACTACGTGTTATATTAATGTACAGACAGCTCAAACTCAAACTCAAAAATGTTTATTTCATAGAACATACAAAGTGCTGCTTGAAAACGTCATAAAAATACATTATCAAAATCAATATAAATCATTGAGCAAAATAGTGAATTACATTAGCATTTTTGACTTTGCGACTATTCGCAAAACAGCACGTCAGATCCATTTGCATTACGAAACCCAGCGCTTTTACGAGCGAGATAACGGCGACGTCAAGGTCAACATGTACCGCCTAATGTGCTGCCGTGTGTACGTACATTTAGATATTCAATCAAGTTACGCTGCCCTGCGATCGCAAGCCAAATAAATCTGAATCGCTTGATAAAAACATGTAGTGTAGTGTGAACACTCCTTTACATTAAACAATTAGCAAGCTGCTTTATAGTTGTGACGTATGTGACCTCTAAATACGTAGTATTTAATAAGATAGGCATTACCATATTAGGAGAAATATACCAATAGAAATTGTCCATAATGGATTCCACCAATGGAATTGTCCATTGTGTGTTTGTTGTTGTAATATATAGTTCAGATATCAGGTTTCATAACATGTAATTTAATATTGTCAACTGTTGTCAGAAAGTGTCCTCGTAACTCAGTATATAAACCCATCAAAATTTCTAATAAAAGGAGTAGTTAACCAGAATCGGTGTGTCTCATTTACTCGCCTTGCTATCAACATCACAAATAGTTGTGATACAAAAAAAATGTATTTACAATCAAACTAAAGTAATAAAAAAATAAAGAAGGAGAACGTCAGCAGTGATGTGTTAAACGTATTTAACAAAAAAACAAATATCAATTATGGACTTTTACGATTGCCACTATCGTTAAAGTTAAATCTTTCAAGACTAGACAATGCGCAATAAACGTATTGTTTTCGTTTAAAGTAAATATTTCAATTCCTTACTTTAAAAGTTATCGATTAAATCATTATCTATCTATCAATCACTAAGACACATTAAGTTTAGTATCATAAAATACTTGAACAGAATGATATACAGGGCTTTAGGTATCTCTCTTTCAACCTCTCGGGTGGTTAATCAGTCCATGTAACTGAGCAACTTCCCCAAGAAACATAGGTCAAAATACGAAAAAAAAAATTTGATCTCCCATACAAAATGTGCTATACGCTGATGAAGTTTGTATGGAAACTCAAATTTTTTTTTCGTATTTTGACCTTGTTTCTTGGGGAAGTTGTTCAGTTTCATGGGACTGATTAATCACCCGAGAGGTTGAAAGAGATTTACCTAAAACCCATTATTACATGTTACGTAACATGTTACGTAACATGTTACATGTCATTATTACATGTTACGTTAGTTCGGCCGGCCGCCGCTAGATGTCGTTGCTCTATCGAGTTAGTTCATCCAAGCCGATAGGTGGCGCGATCTGTATTCTGAAACGCGGTATCAGTGCGCGACAGCCAAACCATGAGCATGAACTAACTGTTGTTTGAAGTACCGCCGTATTCAAAATCTAAAATGAATAGATAATTTTTGAATAGCATGTTTTGTGTACGTGCTCTGTTGAGTCACTTTTAATTAGCTAAAATTTGGGATGCGAATCAGCTCACGAAGTTAAACAACTTTTTCCAATGAACATACCTCGAAATATTGAATAAATATATTATCTTCATAATAACTTAAACAATCAGCTAATATGCCTTAGTAAGAAAAGTTGAATTTTTGAGTATCACATATTGATTCCTTGCCATAATGACATTGAATGCTCATAAAGTTTGAATGCTCATAAAAAATACGTCAATCCCTTCAAGTATTTTACGATACTTTATGTGTCATGGTGATTAATGGAAAGGTATTGATTATATCGATAATTTTTGAAGAAAGGAATTGAAATACATATTTACTTTAAACTAAAAAGATACGTTAATTGCAATTATTGTCTAGTCTTGAAAGATTTCAAGAAAACTTCAACAATAATAGGAATCGTAATAGTCAATGATTGAACTTCATATTTTTTGTTAAATACGTTTAACACAGGACTGCGACAGTAACGTTCCCCCTCTTTAATTTTTTGTATTACTTTATTTTGATTGAAAATACATTTGTTTTTGTATCACACCTGTTTTTATCAAGCGATTCAGATTTATTTGGCTTGCGATCGCAGGGCAGTGTAACTTGATTGGATATCTAAATGTACACACGGCAGCTAATCAGGCTATACATGTTGACCTTGACGTCACCCTTATCTCGCTCATAAAAGCTCCGGCTTCCGTAATGCAAATGGATAATCTGACGTGCTGCTGTCTGTACATTAATATAACACGTAGTAAAATTACCAAATTAATTATTGTAAGAACTACTGCATCATTTACATCACTGACTGCGAGGCCCTGTTAAATTCACTCAATAGAGCACGTGCAAAAAACGTGCTTTTCAAAATTTTTGTTTTAGCAAAGGTGCGGCGATCAAACTGCAGTCAACAGTTTTGTTAAACTCTCTCTCGTGAACATTGATACCGTGTTTCAGAATACCGGTCGAGCTACCTGTCGGCTCGGGAGGGAACTAACTCGGAGAGCAAAGACATCTAGCGGCAGCCGGACGAACTAACGTAACGGGGGGCACAGGGAGCGTTGTCAAACTAATATGGAGTGACTTTTAATAAGTTAGAAAGACTTAAGTGGGATTCTACCCTGCATATTGGAAAACAGTTACCGAGTTAGCCATGTAATTCTCAAAAATTAAATTATAACTTTTCATACGAAGGCAAATTAGCGAATCGCTTAAGCTGTTGTTATGGAGATACAATTATTTATTTAATATGTCGAGCTATGTTCTTTGTAGAAACTTTTTTAGTTTCGTGGGCTGATTCGCATCTTTCACTTTCGCTAATTTAAAGTGAATCAATAAAGCACGTACAGAAAACGTGCTCTTCAAAAAACTTTAATATACTGTATAATCGCTATTGCTACAGTCAACGGTTTGTATATGCTTATATGGTGTGGCTGTCGCGCAATAATACCGCGTTTCAGAATACAGGTCACGCCACCTGTCGGCTCGGGAGGGAACTAATTCAGCAAAGCAACGACATCTAGCGGCTACCGGCCGAACTAACGTAACGGGGAGCACAGGAACAGATTAACAGTCTCGAATCAATGTGCAGCCTTCTTTCTACACGTCCCCACAGTAATAATGACATCAAAGATACGCGCGCGTGATCAGCTGATCCATATCGACTCTGTGTTTAAATGTTTTATAAATTTGCTAACGAAGTATTTCATACCAAATACAACTTTAACTACTCATGCTTGTGATTAGTGAAATAAAATTTAATACTGTAATTATAAACTGAAAAAAAACAATAACATATTTAACTTAGAACTGTTCATTGCATTGTGTTTTTGTGTCATCGCCGCGTATCGACTAAGTGAAAGGATTGGTGCAAGCTGTGTACCACGCAATATACACGGTGCTAAGGACGCGATTGCTGTGAACTTCGCTGCGCTATAGTTGCCGGTATTTGTTAACCACAAATACGATGAAGATGGATTGTTTTGTTTGCAATAATAATATTGCTAATACTGAGATGCTGGGATGCAAATCTTGTAGGCGAGCTTGGCATTATGGGTGTCTTAATATTACTACGGCTCAATTCATGGGCAATATACATGATTTTATGAATAAGTGGATGTGTTTGGATTGCAAAAACGTTACCCTTCGCAAAACAAATAATCATGATGATACACCTGTACGAGGACTGCCTCAACTCTCATCAACGAATATAAACGATTCTATATATCAATATGTCTTTTGATGAATCTATATTAGACGTTACTAACACCATCATTGAGCGTGAGATCGAACATTCTGTTTTGCCTATGCCAGCGCCGGCTACAACTCAGACGAGTCCACTGACTATGATGTCGTGTGACCAACTAGCTGAGATAACGCAACGCAAATTAGACGAATTTAAAGCTGACATTTCAGATGAATTTGAGCGGAAAATGGCTAGTTTTAAGAAGGTTATTTTTATGTCGTTGACTGATATACAGTGTGACCTCAAGCCTTTGAGAAAAGAACTTCATTCACAATCAAAAATGATTATAGTTGCGGGAAACACTATATCGACACCTGTTCCTGTGACTGATGTGTGCAAAAATGAAAATAGTAATGCATCTACTTCCAAGACTGCATCTACTTCTAAAACTGGTCCGGGCGGATTCGTTCCACCTCCTACCGCTTCTGCTTGGTCTACTGAGCTTGTGTCTACCGTACCTACTACGACCACCACCGCCTCTTACTCGTCTGCGGTGCACAAAAAGTCTTCGAACCCAAGAGATCTGCTGTACCTGAGAAACCAGCTGTTCCTGTCAACGTACCTACTTCTTTAATTCCCCAAGTGCCGTGGCAGGCCCCTGGCGAAAGTAGCAATTCTGATGCTGGATGGATTGAAGTCAGGCGAAAAAAGGGAAAGCAGACTAATAAAAACATAATTACTGGAGTGGCGTCGCCGGGTTCCGCATTGATTCAGGCTTCGGAACGTGTGAATTACTTGCTCTTTATTAAGTGAAATAAGGTACAACTGACACAATGATAAAAAATATCTAAAAGAGCTATGTAAATCAGATGACTGCACTGTTGAAGCACTGAATTCCCGTGGAAACTATGCTTTGTTTAAGTTGGGCGTACCTGGCGTACCCGACAGATTAACATCGAATGTCATGTCAGTTGATAATTGGGCGCAAAATATTGGTATAAAACCTTGGAAGAACAATTTTCGTCTCTCTAGGAAAAATTAATATTAAAAAACCTAATATGAGACTCACATTGTCAATCTTCTATCAAAATGTTAGGGGATTACGTACCAAGACTACACACTTTAAGGCGGTTGCTGAGGTGTCATTTTCATACAACACGTTTCACCAATACACGCCGGACTGAAACTATATCAGATTCTCCAAACTACTTTGAAAAATTGTTTAAAAAATCTAGTTTTCGGCAACCGAATAAAATTATTAATAAATCAAACCATTTTGAAATTATAAGTCTTCGAAATTATTAAAATTTTTGCCTGGATTCTGTTTGTGTGCGTTACATTTACACAAACTGGCAGATACGTCGATAGGAAATGTTTCCCGACATACATAAACTGGCCGTTCTGAGACGTGATACTGTTTACTTTGTTTAGTAAAAAAAATAAGTAAAATGATTTAAAAATCACGTTATTTTAAATAAATTTAAATTTAATATAACACATATATTACAAAAACTACTTAGAAATGCTTCTTATTTATTTATTTTCATTTTTTTACAAGGCTTTATCCGAAATGTATAGTTTTCAAACGCACTTTTATTAATGTCACAAATTATGAAATGTATCAAGTTAATGTCATTGATTTGTTTGTTATGAATATAATTTTGTAAATTTTGTGATTCCTCTAATTTGAGAATGGTAAAAATGGTTGTTCATAAGAACGTCCGGTTGCCATTCGATTGAAATAAGCAAATCGCCAAACAGCTTACGCGTGTCCGAGGCCGAATCCCAAGCTGTCTCGAGCAGTCGAGTTACCTATATTTTTCCTAAACCATGAACCAAAAAATGCGTCGTAAGTATTTGTAAGCCTTATAATAAGTGAACATTCTAGTAGCAGTAATCTACAACAAGTTTTCATTTTGTTTTATTGTAGCCGCAGAAAGGGTCCCGTTCTGTTTTCCCACTAAACTGAAAAGCTTTCCCCAAGGATCAGGTCTAAATGTGAAAACAATAGTTTGCCTCTCCATCCAACTCGAGTTATCAGCTGATATACCTACCTCCATAGTAGGTATAAAAATTTTAGAAGTGGAATTTATTTTGAGAATTTCTTTGAGGAAAGTTTTCAGTTTTATAGAAAATTATCCTCTAAAGGTTCGTTTACTTATCAAAGTCGCCTTATAAAGATAAACGCCGTATAAAGAGAAACAAACACCCCGCTTTTGAGTGTTTTTAATATGATAATTATTTTAAAAACTTCATTTTTGCAATCAATGAGCATTAGACAGGCTCATTCATTGCCTTTTTCTAGAGTAAATAAGAAATAGTTTCATTACAGATACAGGGTCAACTCAGAACGTCGGGAAGGTGCATTGGGACAAGACAATTTTTTATAAAACATGCATGCTGCCAAAAGAATGCCTTCCAATCTCTAATGCAGAGATCCACCGTCTTATAAAGGGCCCATCAAGTATAAAACGGAAAAAATAATAATATCAGCTCGTCATAGTTTTGAAAAATAAAATTTTGATTTAAAAAACTTCTAAACGAGTCTCTCATTTTAATTTGTATAACCTGGTATGATTAGTTATTAATTCAAATCCCAAGAAACACCAGCCAAGTTCGTCACACACTTATGAGAAGAAGAATTCAAATCCCTAATTCCCAACTAATATCACAAATGCGAAAGTAATGTGTGTCTGTCTGTCTCTCAGTTATTCTTTTAGTTATTACGCCTCAACTACTAAACCGATTTTGATGAAACTAGGTACAGAGATAGATTAGACCTTGAAAATGGACATAAGCTACGATTTATCCCATAGCTGGGTATGAATTAACCTGTAGTCCATTCGGGCGGAGCCGCGGCCAGAAAGCTAGTTATTTATAATTTAATACGATATAATCCTCAAGAATTCAGGCTCATTATGTCCTTTTTCTTAAAATGTCCTTTCTCAAAATGTTCTCTTCGCGTACCTAATGTCCTTGTCGAAAAAGGACATTTTTCAAAAAGTGGTTAGGCTAATATTTATGTCTTTTTCTCAAAATGTCCTTTTAAAAAAATTACTTATGTACAAGCTTTGGCTTACTATGTTATTTTAATTTTTGATCGTTTTTTCAATTTGGAATCCATGATATTTTCATGAATATGTTTTTATAGACATACCAGCATTCCACTCGGGATTTCGTTCCCGTGGGAATTCGGGAAAATTATGTAGCCTATGTCTAATGTTGAAAGAATTTTTCAAATCGGTCCAGTAGTTTCGGAGCCTATTCAATGCAAACAAACAATCAAATCTTTCTTCTTTATAATATGTATAGATACACTGTCGAGCTTATACAGAGTGTAAGTGTAATATATGATCACAGATATGGGTACATTAATATATATCTATATGGAACTGTTTTGTTAGCAAGTACCCGCAATTGTATTTCTCAGTAGGTAAGCGAATTATGTAATTTCTTAAACCGTAGATCATGATCGGTCCCAAATAACCATTTTTCCCGGAAACGTCAAGGAGGTATCGTTATCTACTTTAGCGCTACGCAATGTACAGAATGCGATGTATGTTTTTGATGTTTATGTTTTACGCGAATATTATAATTTTTTAATATAATATAGACTATAATGGTAACCCTGGTTGTGACACCAGATTTCACTCGTTCCTTGTGGCAACACTGGTTTTTACGCAAAGGTTACTTTTCCCATAGGTAACAAACACCACAGTAGACATCGCATCGATTATCGATAAAACACATCAAAATGTTTTTAAACGATTTTATTTAGCTTGCCTTGTTATCTAGTAATTGAAATTTGACCCTTTCCTGTTGACGGATTGATCTAAAATTTTGTAGGTAAGTACACACCTTTAGTTTGGATAACAATATAATTTAATATATTCGGTATCATTGTAAATCCAAGATGGCTGCCGCTGCAAAATGGCGGATTACAAATTACATATTCAGTATGGGTATCAAATAAAAAGTCTTGATTAGTAGAATAGATTACACTATTAAAAAAAACAATATGGCCGCCAACAATTTAATTTTTTTGTTTGATAAATTCCATAGATTGATGAGGAGAGTAGTGTGATGACTGGTACCTAGCACCTACTGAATTATTGTTTAGCTTTTAATACATTGTCTACATTATTTTAATCGTTTAACTTAACAAATTTTCTTACTCATTTTTTTTCGTAATAATAAGCTAAATATTCAAAGTTAAGCTTTTATCTCACTCCGTTTCCAGTAATGAACTATGTACTTGTAAAAAAGTTCAAGAGGAGTACGACATTAAGATCTCTGTTGTTAAGTTCTTCCGTTGTGATATTTGGCTGGTGCTGATATTTGCTATATTTTTTGGAATAATAAACCTTTGCGAAAAATATAATCTTTTGTAACATTAATTATTAAAGAAAACAAACTTTATTGTGATTAAAAAAAACAATTTCCAAATCATTTCTGTGAAGAAAATCAATTTAAGAAGCTCGTTGTCATATAAAACGAAATAACAGAGATTTAGTGTAATTAATTTTAATATTTTAAATTTAAGCGCAAGACTGTCATGTTTACAAATGTCAAGTATATGAGTCTATGACATTAATGGATGATTAACCGCGCAACTGATTCCTAGATTTGCGACCATCTCACTTTTGAATTTAATTTTGGATTTTCTTTTTATTGGGTTATTTTGAAACACTTGCCGACGTAACGTATGTCGTTCTGATTGGTGTTCCACCAAATATGGTGGATAGGCTCTATGTTGTCTTTTTATTTTGATAAAAAATATAATCTCTCATTCATTTTGAAAAACGTAACTACATTTCTTTGCCTTTTTTTAACCTGACTAATAAAGAAAAACCACAAATTAAGAATTAAGTATTTGTAACTGATATCATGTTTATTGTAGAGACGATATAACACGATGTATATCCATTGGCTAATGAATTTTATGGGACTTTAACGAACAGACTTCAAACTAGAAAGGGTTATTGGTAGACAATTGTTCAAACACCGTGACTCATTCAAACCGAAAAATAGATACTCTAATTTGCTACCAGTTCAGATAATAGCGTTATGAAATAGCATAGTCAGAAAAGCACAACTTTAAATATTTTACTTATTATTACGAAACCCTATTCTAATGTGTTACATCGATACTCGATCTCTTCTGCGGTAGTACCAACGGGAATAGGGTCTTCGTCGTGGTTAAACTCGCGTAACAGCCAGGATAACAACAAGAAACGAGTGAAATCTGGTGTAACAATCAATATAACGTGAAATTAGTGGAAAATTCCACTGAAAAGTTATTCAGAATGATATTCTGAATCAGGGTTTCAATTTTTGCAAAGCCATCCCTAACACGAAACGTTTTGAAAGACATATTTTATGCTAAAGCTGGTCGCAGTTGGTATGCTTTCAGGGAGGCATAAACTTGCCAGTATTTTCTTTTGCAAACATTATGTCCGTCATTTAAACTTATAATTTACATATGGTAATATTTATGTAAAAACGAATATCCGTCATCGTGGGTTTCAAAATGGATGTCATTTTCGTAAACACCCCCGATAATCAGTAAATAGATACCCATATCAAAATTTACAAAGAATTTTCCTTGAAAAAATTCGGGCACCTTGAATTTTTGAGGCCCTATATTGACTTTTCCTGCGGCCTCACCTACCAGTGGCGGGACCCCGCCTAGACGTAATTCAGTTCAAAATAATATGTAAGTCATTAAAAAAAAAGACATTTTACGAATAGAACATTTTGCGAAAAGTACAATATGAACTTGGACTTTCTATTCAACACCATAACGCAACTTTGATTTCCTACCTAGATTTATAGGTACCTACTAACAATCCGCTTCGGGTTCGAAAAGGTACCTATTGCTGAGTGAAGCACATAAACAGTCACCTATCATAGTCATCTTTTAGAATGGGGTACCTAACCTTAATTACTGCTTTCAAATATAATTTCACTTATTTTTGAATGTTCTGCTGAAGCATAAAAACGGTCACCCATCATTCTTTAATTCTTAAGAAGGTTGCCTCACCTCATTGATCGCATTCAGATTGAAACTGAACTGAATTTTGTGTGCTCAAGAATCGAAAAGCGGCTAGAAAAGATCAATATGCTAGAGATAGAGAAGTTACGAACTCAAAATTTTGGTTTGTATTTAGATTCCTAATAATCTGACAGATAAAACGCCTCCTACTAGTAAATTGACAGATAAATACGCGAGAATTTATGAATGAAACTCGCAATTAGAATGTCTATGTGTGCGTAATAAACTTTTATTGCACGTTTTCGCAATACACGGGAAAATAAAACATTAAAATAAACTGAATCCTTACTATAACAGTCAAAGATAGATACAGGCTTTCGGCAATTTCAAAACATTATGCAAAACTTGTCTTGATTATAAAATAATCGAGAAAAACATGACGAAATTACCGATTCTAAAAACAGCGCCATCTAGTGGGACTTTTTCAATTTTGGTTTCACAGCAACCGCCTTAAGAATGAATTGTTATGTAACACTTGTGACATAATTGCTTTGACTGAGACTTTTTTGGTGAGCTCAGTACTGAGCTCGGAGTTATTTCCACCTGGCTACACTGTACTGCGTAAGGACCGGCCGCGGGACGCCAGCGCGGGAGGCGTGCTGTTGACTGTACGTGATAAATGTGAAGCCCACTTGCTGACTGATATTGATGGTTTGTCTAGTGATATGGAGATTATTATCGCTAAGATAGTATATAAAACATAAGTTTTATTTGCTGTATTGAATACCTACCACCAAACTACAAAGATGATCAGTACATTGATGTTTTAAATGTTATTGAAAATGCATACTGTAAGTACCCATTGTTGGATTTTGTTGTCATTGGTGACTTCAATCTTAATTCTATGTCATTAAGTCCGAACTTTTAAATAATTTTTCGAAATTTTGTTAGATGACTTGCAAAGAGACATAGATGTTGTACGTGAATGGGGTATTAAGAATAACTTAAACTTCAACCCCTCAAAATGCAAGATTATTGAATTTTCACGCCGCAGGATACCTTGTAGCTACGATTATCATTTAGCTAATAATATGCTCGAGAAAGTTGAAAGTATCCGGGATCTCGGGGTTTTGATAAATAAAAAACTTAATTTTAGAGATCACATTATTGAAGTCTGTAAAAAAAGCCAATCAATTATTTGGTTTTATTGTTCGTCAGACTTATCACTTTCGGAATCCTAAGTTTGCTACAATGCTTTTTAATCCATACGTTCGAAGTCGTGTTGAATACAACGCTGTCGTATAGGACCCTAATGAAGCTAAATATATTTTATTAATTGAAAAAAAAAATCGCTCGATATATGTACATTTTTTTTAAAATTATTATCCATTTCTATAACCTTCTGTATTTGTTTATGGCTTGGTTGGGTTTAATAGTCTGGAACTGAGACGTAAATTATTTATTATAATTCATTATTGCCACCTCTTAGCTTACAAGGTAGAATTGACAACCCTAGCGCTCTTGAAACTTTGCGCCTGTTCGTGCCGGACCGATACATACGCGGTGACGCGACGGACAGGCCGCGCGCGGCGCGTGCGTCCACTGTTCGCCGCACCAACCCTGCGCACGCGGGGGGCGGATTGTTCACCGACACTAAACGCCATAAAATTGATGAATGACTTGCTTTCTCACGCACCCCAATTAGATTTGTTTAATGATTCAATTGCGAAAATTGCGAATCTCGCTGTAATGCACTTATCTAGAGTGCAGTTACAAATAAATATAAGTTCAGTTGTAACCAATTAGTTTATAAGTGTTTTGGACTATGTCTGTGAACTTATTCTATAAATAAATAAACCATAAATAATAGATAAATAACTGTAATAGATAAATATATTTGCATGCTAATTTTATTGGCTGAATGGCAGAAACATAATGTAAGAATAAGTCCTCATTGTACCCGTTCAATGCAAATAAATAATTCATTTCATTTCATAAATTAATAAACACTATTATTCAAATTCCACCTCTGGGACCCAAGTCAACCTCTCCTGCCCGCGGCGCACCCTGCTGAATAACGAAAGTGGTTCTGACGACAACTTCCCCCACCAACCAGCACAGTTTATTCATCCTTATACTGTCTGTCGAGCACTGATACCGCTATTCAGAATACAGATCGCGCCACCTTTCGGCTCGGGAGGGAACTAACTCGACAGAAAAACGACATCTAATGGAGGCGGCCGACCAAACTTACGTAACGGGAAGCACAGGAGCGGTGTCCGGAATAATATGGTGTGACTTTAAATTATTAAGCAAAACAAACTAAAGTAAAGGGGTTGATTCCACCCTTTAAACTGTACTTTCCCTAAGGAACCAACATGATTCTCAAAAAAAACCACCTTGTTTATACTATGGCAATAAACTGATCGCTTAAAATGTTTGGAGATACAATTATTTCTTTTAATAAGTCGAGCAGTGTTGTTCGGGAAAAGTTATTTAATTTCGGGGACTGATTCACATCCTTCATTTTCGTTACCTAATTAAAAGTTACTCAATAAAGCACGTACAGAAAACGTGCTTTTAAAAAAAATTAGAATTTGAACCCGGTGGTACTGCAATCAAAAGTTTGTTTGTCCATATAGTTTGTCTGGCGAGCACAGATACTGGGTTTCAGAAAACAGATCGCGCCACCAGTCGGCTCAGGAGGGAACTAACTCGACGGAGCAACGACATCTAGCGGAGGCCGACCGAACTAAACTACTACTTACTCGTGAACATAGCTTTAAAAAATTATTTCACCCTTTTTAAAGGCGGGTCCATTTTTTTGTTAAAAATATTTTTTTTTATTTTTTTTAAAGGTTATCATTTATCTATATCAATGTTATAAAGAGGAAAGATTTGTATTTTTGTGTGTAACGAATAGGCTTCGAAACTACTGGACCGATTTTAAAAATTATTTCACCATTAGGATGCTACATTATCCCTGAGTAACATAGGCTACATAATTTTCACGAATTCCCACGGGAACGAAGTCCCGAGCGGGATGCTAGTCATTCATATAACTCCTTCGTAGATTTATTATAAATCACTCGAGATTAAAGAGCGATATAGTGATCAATTACTTTCACCCCACGGAAAGATATGAGGTGGTAATATTCATAACCAGTCGCAACATGGCAAGAAAGATACGGGGTAGTACAATTCTCAAACCGATCGCCAGATGGCATGAAAGATATGGGGTGATATTATCAACCGATCACCAAACGGCAGGAAAGATGTGTGGTGGTAATATACTCTACCGGTCACTAAGCGGTGACCGGTAGAGTAGGTAGCCCCAGGACACAAAGGAGCCCTAAAAAATAACTGAAAAGTCTCAGGGAACAACTTCGCTTTTGCTTCGTTTACATTGATGACCTATTATCATCCACATATATGACCGTAAATTTCAGTTTTTTTTTATTTTTGACCTAAACTACTGAAGCGATTTCGATAAAATTTGTATGGGACCAATCTGGAAGTAGATTGAAATCGGTCTACAAATGACGGAGTTTTGAGGTAAGTAACAAACATAAAAAAATAAAATTTAAAAAAATTCACCCGAATTGAGAACCTCCTCCTTTTTTTGAAGTCGGTTAAAAATAATGATATTTTTAAATTTTGGTTACGATTTCTTGCTTACTACAGCATTCTATACGGTTTAATTCCTTTGCCAAAGTAAAAAAAAAGACATTTGACAGTTGGTTGACACATAACCTAACCGTTGTTTTTGAGTTGTTGGTTGTTGAGTTTGTTTCTGTTTCGTGGTTTTGATTATTTGGATATTTACTGACGACTTGGCTTTGCTACCTGGACTCCACCGTTACCTTCTGTTTCGTGGTTTTGATTATTTGGATTGATATTTACTGACGACTTGGCTATGCTTCCTGGACTTTCGAACTTTCGCAATACACTGGATTCCGACACTATGGATGCCGCTCAGTTCCTTAGAGCTGATTCTACCAACTTGCCTAAAGTAACAACCAACCAAACTCGGAAATAAACAACCAAATACAAAATGAAACAGGTTTTGTTTTTTTCTTAATTGACATGACAGTTTGGAAAAGGAATACGATTGCATACCTATAATTCCGTACTTAGGATTAGTTTACCGCACTGAGAATCTTTTAATTATTATATTTTTATTTCAAAAGTTAGATTTTTTAAATATTTTTTTTAAGAAACTGGACCTTATTCCTTTTATGTTAAATAATAAATTAAACGAAATTATTAATATTTTTAAAATGTCATACATAGCCCATTCTAAGGGGTTGATTCTACCCTTCAAATTGGACAACTCTTACCAAGGAACCAATACAGGGTGTAAAAGACAGCTAAGCAAAAACTGAAACCCTGAACTCAGACAATCATTCTGAATGATTTTCCAGTTTTTTCGCCGGAATTTTTTTAATTTTTTTCAATATTTTCTGCTTACATTTTTAAATATTTAATCGAATTTACTCCATTTTGCAATAAAAAAACAATCATAACAACGTAAAACATGAAAACTAGTAATGTACGAGTACATCGCGTTCCGCAGCGCGGCGCGGGAGGATCACGCGCGGGGCGCGGTGTAGCGATACGTTGCGTAGCGCCAAAGTAGGTAAATAATGAAAACTCCTTAACACGACGTTTCCGGGAAATAGTAATTTTTTATAGCTGATGATAGATATGGGTAGATTCCACCACTTAAGTATTTGCTAAGCTGTCCTTTACACACTGTATATAATTCTCAAAAATTCAACTTTTCTTACTAAGGCATTGTTTAAGTTATTATGGAGATACAATATTTATTCAATACTAGCATTCCGCCCGGGACTTCGTTCCCGTGGGAATTCGGGAAAATTATGTAGCCTATGTCCATCGGGGATAACGTAGCTTTCTAATGGTGAAAGAATGTAAATCGGTAAAGTAGTTTCGGACCCTATTCAATGCAAACAAACAATCAAATCTTTCCTCTTTATAATATCAGTATAGATTTAGAGGTATGTTCATTGGAAAAAGTTGTTTAATTTCTTAGCCTGATTCGCATCCCAAATTTTCGCAAACTACAATAATTAAAAGTGACTCAACAGAGCACGTACAGAAAACGTGCTATTCAAAAATTATCTATTCATTTTAGATTTTTAATACGGCGGTACTTCAATCAACAGTTTGTTCATGCTCATGGTTTGGTTGTAGAGCTCTGATACCGCGTTTCAGAACACAGGTCGCGCCACCTGTCAGCTCGGGAGGGAACTAATTCAGCAAAACAACGACATCTAGCGGCGGCAGGCCTAACTAACGTAACGGGGAGCTCAGGAACAGATTTACAGTCTCGAAGCAATTTGCAGCTTTCTTTCTACACGTCCCCACAGTAATAATGACATTACCTTGGGCTAGATTGTGGTCAAGAGCTAACCCTTCATTAATAAAATAAAAAAACACTCAAAGTTCCTTAATAGGACATATCATTCCGTTCAAGTATTTTATACACATATTGTGTAGTGTCATGGTGATTGATGGATAGGTATTGATTATATCGATAACTTTTATAGTAAGGAATTGAAATATTTACTTTAAATGAAAACAATACGTTTATTGCATATTGTCTATGAAAGCGGCGATAGCCCAGTTGGTAATGAGCCAGACTTGTACAGCCAGATTTATGTACGGATTTCTAATTATGACTTGCTCAACGGTAAAGGAAAACATCGTGATGAAACCCGCCTGTCCAAGAAAATTTTCGAACGACGAGCGGTCCACCAACCCGCATTGGGCCAGCGTGGTGGACTATGGCCTAAATCCCCTTCGTGTTGAAGGGAGGCCCGTGCCCCTTTATATGGGCTGGTAAAAAAAAAATATTGTCTACGTCTAGTCTTGAAAGATTTCAAGAAAAACTTTAACGATAATGTCTATAATTGATTTTTTAAAGTTATATACGTTTAACATAGGACTGCGCGATATAACGATCCCCCTCTTTTATTTGTATATTACTTTAATTTGATTGTAAATACATATTTTTTGTATCACACCTGTTTTTATCATGGATATCTAAATGGCACCCTGTTTCAGCATACAGATCGCGCTACCTGTCGGTTCGGGAGGGAACTAACTAAACTGATTAACGCTATCTAACGACGGCCAGCCGAACTATCGTAACGGGGAGCACAGGGAGCGATATCCGTACTAATATGGAGTGATTTAAATTATTAAGCAAAAAAAACTAAGGGGGTTGATTCCACCCGTTAGACTGAACAACTTTGATTCTTAAAATAGGGAACCAATGTGATTCTTAAAAATAATTTCACTTTTAATACTAAGGCATTTAGCTGATCGTTCAAGTTGTATGGAGATACAATTATTTCTTTTAATAAGTAGAGCTGTGTTGTCCGGGAAAAGTTATTTAGATTTATGGGCTCATTTGCATTCTTTATTTTCATTACCTAATTTAAATTTACTCAATAAAGCACGTACAGAAAACGTGCTTTTAAAAAATTGTTCCAGAACCTGGTAGTGCGGTCGCTGGTACTACAATCTATTTATTCGTTATAGTTTGGCTGGCGAGCACCGATATCGCGTTTCATAATAAAGGTCACGCCACCTGTCGGCTCGGGAGGGAACAACTCGACGGAGCAACGACATCTAGCGGCGGCCGACCGAACCAACGTATCGGGGAGCACAGGGTACAGGTTTATAGTCCCGAAGCAATATGCAGCCTTCTTTCGACATGTCCCCATAGTCATAAAGACATTAAACGCTTATAAAATGTCCTATTAGGATACTTACGTCACTCTCTTCAAGTATTTTATGATACTTTATATGCCATGGTTATTGATGGATAGGTATTAATTACATCGATAACTTTTAAAGTAAGGAATTGAAATACCTACACACATCAACACGGTCTAGGGATATTGCACGATTTTTCATACAAAAGAGGTTTGTTTGAGAAGCTATACAAGCATACTCGAGATACATGGAGGGCTATAATTATCAGACGAGCAAGTTACTTTTACTCGCAAACGAAGTCGCAAATGAAAAGCTAGATTAATACAAATAAACACAAGGTATGACTATTTGCAACATTTTAGCAAAGTAAATAAACAAAAAAGGAACTTTGCTATGAACTTTGAAGCAGGCACTTTATCAAAATATTTAATCACAAATATCTCGAGTTAGACGCGAGATACGGATGTGATTTTTTTTCTGTGAATTGATATAATAATGAAATATTATTACCATAAAAAAGTAGATGCGCAAACAGTGCACATTTCTTTAAAAGAAATGAAAACTAAAAAACGACTTTTACGTTATTTCTTCACATGAGGTATACATAGACATTTGAAATCTAGATTATTAAATGAAGAACTCTATTAGTAATTATAAAATAAATCAACCTGCATTAAGATTTCAATAACAAAGGAAAAAAATTTTTTTTTCATTTGTCGATGCCCTCAAAAATAGCGAAAAAACTATTTTTTTCAAGGAAACTATGGATAATTGGTAGGTGGTTTGTATGAGAGATTTGTTTCATACACCTAACTCCGTCGATCTACAGGATCAGCTAAAAATGTCGGGTCCGAAGGTCTTTGGGAACACTGTGCGCTGGCTTTCGTAATGCAAATGGATAATCTGACGTGCTGCTGTCTATACATTAATATAACACGTAGTAAAATTACCAAATTAATTATTGTAAGAACAACTGCATCATCTACATCACTGGCTGTGAGGCCCTGTTCAAGTGACTCAACAGAGCACGTGCAAAAACGTGCTTTTCAAAATTTTAATTTTTGCAAAGAATCCGGAAACAAACAGCAGTCAACAGTTTGTTAATCTTTATACTCTCTCTGGTGGATATTGTTACCGCGTTTCAGCATACAGATCGCGCTACCTGTCGGTTCGGGAGGGAACTAACTCAACTGATTAACGCTATCTAACGACGGCCAGGCGAACTAACGTAACGGGGAGCACAGGGAGCGATATCCGTACTAATATGGGGTGATTTAAATTATTAAGCAAAAAAAACTAAGGGGGTTGATTCCACCCGTTAGACTGGACAACTTTGATTCTTAAAATAGGGAACCAATATGATTCTTAAAAATAATTTAACTTTTAATACTAAGGCATTTAGCTGATCGTTCAAGTTGTATGGAGATACAATTATTTCTTTTAATAAGTAGAGCTGTGTTGTCCGGGAAAAGTTATTTAGTTTAATGGGCTCATTTGCATTCTTTATTTTCATTACCTAATTTAAATTTACTCAATAAAGCACGTACAGAAAACGTGCTTTTAAAAAATTGTTGCAGAACCTGGTTGTCCGGTCGCTGGTACTACAATCTATTTATTCGTTATAGTTTGGCTGGCGAGCACCGATACCGCGTTTCAAAATACAGGTCACGCCACCTGTCGGTTCGGGAGGGAACTAACTCGACGGAGCAACGACATCTAGCGGCGGCCGACCGAACCAACGTATCGGGGAGCACAGGGTACAGGTTTATAGTCCCGAAGCAATATGCAGCCTTCTTTCGACATATCCCCATAGTCATAAAGACATTAAACGCTTATAAAATGTCCTATTAGGATACGTCACTCTCTTCAAGTATTTTATGATACTTTATATGGCATGGTGATTGATGGATAGGTATTAATTACATCGATAACTTTTAAAGTAAGGAATTGAAATACCTACACACATCAACACGGTCTAGGGATATTGCACGATTTTTCATACAAAAGAGGTTTGTTTGAGAAGCTATACAAGCATACTCGAGATACATGGAGGGCTATAATTTTCAGACGAGCAAGTGCTAAACTTGAATTTTTAATTCTAATAACAAAATTTTACCTTAAAAAAATAAACCTAAAAACAATGTTTTTTGTCACTTGATGGTTGTAGGTGGTTACGTGGGGGTATCTTTAGTAGCGGGTGGGGTCACCTCTGCTACGTATGCACTCTCTGAGCCTGTTTGGAACGCTCTCAATCAAATGGGTAACGTTTTCCTGTGGTATTCGCTCCGAACAGATTTTTAAGGCGTTTATGAGCTCCTGTTGACTGTTAATGTCACTGAAGTTCTCTTTGAGACTTCTTTTCAGTTGGTCCCACAAATGTTCGATGGGGTTGAGGTCGGGGCTCATCGTAGGCTATGGTAAAACTGAGATATTGGCATCAGATAGCGCTCTCTGAGTCAGGTGGGTCGAATACGCGCGGGCATTATCCTGCACCAGAATAAAACTATTGCCCACTCGTTGTGAGAACGGAACGACGTGGGGTCGGATCACACGCTCGACGTAACTGGTAGCATTTACGGTACCCTCATTCAGAATTTCCAGCTCTTTTTTGCCCATTAAACTTATTCCAATATTTTTAAGTTTCATTTTTTAAGGTAAAATTTTGATTTTTTGTTTTTATGAGTTTTTACAGGCAATAAAGACTTTTTAACATTTGCCATGTTTAAACAATTAACGAAACCTAGCTTAGTCATATCCATCCATAAAAAATACATAAAGTTACCCATTATAATTTAAGAGAACAAAAACAAGGTGGGCCCTATTTAGTTTTGAGTAGTTTAAGCAAGATAACATAATGTTTTTTCCCCTCTTTTACTTATTTTTACTTTAGTTTGTTTGAAATACATCAGTTTATTTTATTTTATCAGACCTGTTTTTAACAAGCGTTTCAGATTTATTAGGTTTACGATCGCAGGCCAGTTTTATTTGATTGGATAACTTAATGTGGTTGATAAGTAAATAGTACATTATGCTACAAGTGTGCTAAGTTGGATATTACATTCAAACTCTCAAACTCAAACTCAAAAGTGTTTATTTCATTGAACATATAAAATGATACTTGAACACGTCAATATGATGAATTACATTAGCACTTTCGACTTTGCGCCTATTCGCAAAGGTGCAGTCTTCCTCAGGAGAAGAATAGGCAAGAAACTCCGAGGGTCGCTCTTTTTAAGTCAGTCATATAAATTTTCTTAATTTTAATTGACTTAATATCTGAATAACTCTGGAGCTGAGCTATTTATTCCCATGGTTGCTTATCTAACAGATAATCCGAAATTCTGTAATAGCCCTTTTTACAAAGTTTTTGTTTAATTATCGTCTTAAATTTTTCTAAAGGTAGGTTTTGAATACACATGGGAATCTTATTGTAGAAGCGTACACATTGACCCATAAAAGAGTTTGTTACTTTGTAGAGACGGCTGTCTAGTATATCCAAGTTATGTTTACTTCTAGTGTTTACATTGTGCCTATCACAAATTTTCTTAAACAATTCTTCATTTTTCTTTACATATAAAAGATTATTAAATATATACCGGGACGCAAATGTCAAAATATCTATTTCCTTAAATCAATTTCTAAGAGACATTCTAGGTCTCATTTGATAAATCGCGCGAACAGCCCGGTTATGCAGGACAAATATCTTATTGATGCGGCAGCATTACCCCACAGTAAAATGCCTTATGACATTAGGCTGTGGAAGTAACTGAAATACACGGTTCTCGCGGTTTCAACGTCCGATAATTGACGGATTTTTTTAACCGCGTAAGCTGCTGAACTGAGTCTGTTCGCTAACTTATCAATATGAGGACCCCATTGAAGCTTTGCGTCAATAGTGATACTTAAAAATACAGTAGATTCTACAACTTCAAGTTTTTCATTTTTAACCTGTACATTTGTATTAACCTGTTTAACGTAAGGCAAGGTAAATTTAACACATTTGGTTTTTTTTTCGTTCAAGAGTAGGTTATTTGCAGTGAACCATTCAACTACCTTTGAGGTCGCAGTATTCACGTCGTCATAATTAGAGTCATATCTTTTCACTTTAAATAAAAGTGATGTGCCATCTGCGAATAATACGATCTCATGGGCCTCTTTAACAAGAAAAGGCAAATCATTAATGTACACGAGAAACAATAATGTTCCTAAAATTGAACCCTGCGGGATGCCCATACAGACTGTGGACCCAGGTGATCTAGTGCCGTTAACCTCAACCTTCTGGATCCTATTAGACAAATAAGATTCCAGAAGCCTAAGTGCATTTCCTCTTATGCCATAGTGATGTAGTTTTCTGATTAGAGTCTCATAGTGAACACAGTCAAAAGCCTTAGACAAATCACAGAAGACTCCAAGAGCATCATGTGAATCCTCCCAGACCTCAAAAATGTGACAAATGAGCTCAACACCGGCATCGGTTGTTGAACGACCCCGTGTGAATCCAAATTGCTTAATATTCATAAGTTTATTAGCGTAGAAGTGAGTGGTTATTTGACTAAGGATATTTTTTTCAATAATTTTGCTAAGTCCTGGTAGTATTGAAATAGGTCTAAAGTTGGTAGGGTCAGATGTACTACCAGCTTTAAACAGAGGAATTACTTTACTATGTTTCATCAAATCAGGAAACACACCACCATCGACACAACTATTGAAAATAAACACTAAATGTGGAGCAATACAATCTATTATTCAATTTATTACTTTTACTGAAAGACCATCAAGGTCCGCAGTCTTTTTCATGTTTAACATTTTAAGATTTTTAAGAATGTCAACAATTCTTATGTGTGAAAAACTGAAATGAACCTTACTTTCGTCTACATTTTGCTTGAGTAACGACTCAGCGAGAGCGGGAGATGAGCCAAGTGATTGAGTAGTGGAGACTGGAATGTCAGTGAAAAGCCTTTCAAACTCTGCAGCAATAGCTACATCGAATGTTAGGATTTTGTTATTAGTATTGAGCTTAAAATCAAACTTGCGAGCCGTAACCCTTCCCGTCTCACTATTAATAATTTTCCAAGAAGTCTTAACGATATTACTACTATTTTTAATTTTGTTTCTAAGCCTTCGCCGCTTTATATACACGTTTAAATGTTTTGGAATAAGCTCTAACATACTCAACAAAAGTTTCAGAATGTTTATATGCTTTCTCACCATAGAGATCATATAGCCTTTACTTCAAGGACTAATTAATTTTTAGCGTCTTGGCTTTAAACACAATGTCAAATTCTTGCTTAGTTAAACTGAGTACAGAGTTATAAAGTTTGTTAGGATCATTACTCTCAAATCTTAGATCCGGTAGTTTGGTGATCATATTACTTCTGTAATTCTCAAGCCTTATGTCACTAATAGGCACATATTTGATACCTCTTTCTACAGCCTTTCCACGAAGCGCATCAAAGGAAACTAGTTGGCCCGAGTGATCCGATGGTAACTTGTGGATAACAGATTTTTCCGAGGGATCAAAATTTGTATATATGTTATCAAGACACGTTTTGGAAGTTGCGGTAATTCGTGTAGGCTCTAGAAATAGATTGCGAAAATTATAACACTTAAACAAGGATACGATTCTTTTACTAAGAGAACTATCTTCCAATAAGTCAACATTAAAGTCTCCACAAACAACAATGTTTTTATTATTATTACTAATTTTGAATAGTGCTTCCTCCATCATTTTTTCAAAGGATTCATATGAGGATTTGGGCGGATTTGGGATTAGAGGCCTCAACGGAGCCGAGAATGTAATATCCAATAAATGATAATTTTCTGTTAAATTTAAATGATTTAGTGGAATTATATTTTTATTTACAAATAGTTTAATATTTACACTTAATTTTAAATATAAAATAAGATCTGATCTCTTTGCTGAAATCTAGAAAAAAAAACCATTACGTGCTAGTGCTTTATTTTTATTACTCACGGGCTGGGTAATACATATGATTATGAACCTTAAAACAATGATATAAGACCCACTTTATGAGCAAATGTGTTGAAAAATAATATAATACAATACACAAATACGCTCATGCCTACAATCCCTAATACAGTAGGCAGATCATCAGTAGTATTTAAACCGATTGACTTATATATTTAGAGGGCTGTTAGATGAAACATGATGTATAGTAGTGAGAGGTTGTCAACCTCTCGACCACGGTACAGCAAAATCCTCGTGTCCCTTTTACTGACTTTTACAGCATGCCTAGGAAAAGTGGGCAGCTGGCACATTCTAAGTTTTTCTTTTAGTCCCAGTCCAGTGTGGAAGAGATAATTATTATTCAAAAGAGCAACTGCGTTATCTACATCACTGGCTGTGACGTACATTTGCCGCATGGACGTATGTACAAGTGAAACCACCCATGAGGCACATGTGTCTCATCGAAACTGCTAAAGTGACTCAATAGAGCACGTACAGAAGACGTACTTTTCAAAAATATATTTTGATGCTGTGTTCGATCATTGCAGTCAACAGTTTGTTCGTCCTTATACTCTGTCTGTCGAGCACTGATACCGCGTTTTAGAATACAGGTCGCGCCACCTGTCGGCTCGGGAGAGAACTAACTCGACAGAGCACCGACATCTAGCGGCGGCTGATCGAACTAATGTAACGGGGAGCACAGGAGCGGTGTCAAAACTAATATGGGGCGACTTATATTAGTTAGCGAAAAGGGGTTGATTTTATCCTTCAAACTGGGCAATTCTTATCAACAAAACTAAATAATTCTGAAAAAAATAAAGTCGGTATACGGGCGAAAGTTTTACGTGACAACGACTTGTGCTGCGCGCGCGGCAGACCGATCATAGTTGAGTGGGAGAGAGACGCAAGGCATTCGGCGGGCCTCTCTCTCGTTCGGTGACTCATCGTAACGTTACCGAGCGTTACACTTTTTCATAAGTGACTCCCAGCCGCAACCTAATTTAAGACGTTGTCACGTCAAAAACTTTTCATGCTAATGCAACTTAGCTGATCGTTTAAACTGTTGTTATGGAGATACAATTATTTATTTCATATGTCGAGCTATGTTCTTTGGAAAAAAATTGTTTCATTTTGTGGGCTGATTCGCATCCTTCATTTTCGCTAATTTAAAGTGACTCAATAGAGCACGTACAAAAAACGTGCTTTTCATAAATTTAAACTTTTATTAATAAACATTACTATCGCTGTGGTCAACAGTTTATTAAATTTTTCAGTCTTACGTAGTGTGACTGTCGAGCACTAATACCGCGATTCAGAATACAGGTCGCGCCACCTGTCGGATCGGGAGGGAACTAACTCAACAGAGCACCGACATCTAGCGGCGGCCGATCGAACTAACGCAACGGAGAGCATATAGGGAGCGGTGTCAAAACTAATATGGAATGACTTTAATTAGTAAGCGGGAAATTCTATATGAAATTGACAAACCTTGCCAAGAAAATTTTAGGGGGAAATTCTTTATTTTTTATGATAAGATGGGTTAACTCTTGACCTCAATCTTGACCATAAGGTCAAAGATGAGGTCGACGATGGAGCGAGTTAACCCAGAAAATGCCTATGAAGGCACTGGTACTCCTACGCACCGACGGAACACAGCAAGCTGTTTGGCGTCGGACTTCGGCAGGAGGGTGGTCGCGAACCAGACGGCCCTTTACAGAGCCTACCACACCGCATGAGACCATAGGACGACATCTCAGATCCAGAAAAAAATGAAGTGTCGTTGCCTGGGATGGATTACTAGGAGGCAGGTCTCATTTGTGTTTCCTTAGTCGCCTCTTACGACACCCACGGAAAGAGATGGGGTGGTGTTATTCTCAACCGATCACCACACGGTTAATTCTATATGAAACTGACAACCGTTGCCAAGGAACCCATGATTCTCAAAAAAAAAAAAACTCTTCTTACTATGGTAAATTCGCTGATCGTTTAAGTTGTTACGGAGATGCGATTACATTTTAGGGTTCCGTACCCACGGAACTAATTTTGGGTAATTTTTACTGTTTCTTCACTTTCGCTACCTAAATTCTAGTTAGTTAATTTAAAGCACGTACAGAAATCGTGCTTTTCAAAAATTACTATTAAAGTCTACACGTACGGTGGCACTGTAAACAACAGTTAGTTCATCCTTATACTGTCTGTCGAGCATTTATAACTGCGTTTCAGAATACAGATCGCGCCACCTGTCGGCTCGGGAGGGAACTTACTCGACAGAGCAACGACATCTTGCGGCGGCCGGCCGAACTAACGTAACGGAGAGCATACGGAGCGGTGTCCGGACTAATATGGGGTGACTTCAAATAAGTTAAAGAAAGGAGATGTAAATTAATGGATTTTTTATTCCGGCATTAAATATACAGACACCAAAGAAAAAGGAGAACATAGAGAATTAAAAGAAGAACAAGATCGTGAAGATTTTTATATTTTTAAAGCCTCCATTTTTTTAAATTAATTAAAAAAACATCTAATTTAATGGATTTTTATTTCGACATTAAATATACAGACACCAAAGAAAAAGAAGAACATAGAGAATTAAAAGAAGAACAAGGTGGTGAAGATTTTTAATTTTTTCGTCCCTCCACTTTTTTATATATATAAAATTATATCTTTAGTATAATTACGCTTTTCATACTTGGTAACACCGGTCGTATATGTCAGCAGGCTAGTGTTGCACATTGCACACTATTTTATTAATAATCGATTGATTTTATGATTTTTTTATCGATCGTACGATATCTCCATCGTTTTTTTTTATCGATGGCTCTTATACATAAGAGCACGTCAAGCTTGACACTTTGGACTTTGGACCCTGTATGTAATGTATGGCGCGGAGTATAAATAAATTGAAAATTAAATTAAAAATGTTAATACACTTTTGGTTGATTGTTGGACGAGAAACTAATTAAAAATTATTATTGTTAATAATTATTGTTAATTAATAAAAAAACAATTGCCAAGTACTCTATTATAGTATAGTACTCTGCTGACTCAAGTTCGTTTCCAAAATGTAAACTTTTTGTGTTTTTTTTTGTTGTTGACGTGCGAAGGGTGAGCTACTTTTAAGGGTAGGGTAAAGTAGCACCTTGCCGTACCGTCCGGGGAGAGTGCAGACTCGCGAGGGAGAAAGCGCTCAAATAATAAAATTAATCGATTATAAATAAAATTGTGTGCAACACTAGCCTGCTGACATATAGGACCGGTGTTAACAAGTATGAAAAGCGTAATTATACTAAAGATATAATTATTAATATTTAAAAATGGAAGGACGAAAAAATATTTTGTATACACCAATGTTTCCAGTTGAGTTGTCTTCTCTACCAATTAAAATTGGTTTGGTCCAATCCAAGTTAATTTTAGTTCGGAATAAAAAACCACCTTCCCTACCCTCGGAATTGTATACATTTCCTAGGAATCGTATACAATTCCTAATTCTACCCTTGAAACTGGACTACTTTCGCCAAGGAACCCATATTACTAAGACAATGCAATAGCTGATCGTGTAATTTGGTTGAATATCTAAATGTGGTTCATGAGTGAAAACTCTACAATTAAAAATTTTGTTTGACCCCCGACATTCAAGACAAAAAACTAAACTGAAACTTCGCCAATGTTTAAAAATGCCTGTATGGTCATAAATTCCTTTGCCTTTACTGAAAGGAATAAATTAAACGACAAAAAAATGACATAAGTTAATAGACATTGTCCGAGTGGTGTTTTTAATGTTTTGTGGTAAAGCAGTTTTGTTTATAACTCTTACAAGGCTGAACCATCTTTGATCAAATGTAGCTAATAACCATATTAATTATGTCAGCTTTCTTAGCGAGTCGATGGCAAGTAACTATAAAGTTGTAGCCCAGAACGTAGCCACTTGGACGGCGGATTGAGTAGCGTCCATTAGGTCTTGTTGCCTGCAGGTGGTAGGGCACGCAGTGCATGTTGCTAGATGGGCCTTGGTTTGCACCTCTCCGCACACACAACCCAGATCTATGTTTTTGGAAAATCCCCACCGGGCCATGTTGTCTTTGCTACGGCCAGTCTGTGTCCGAAGTCTATTTAAAGATTTCCAGACCGGCCAAGACAACTTGTGTCCAGGCGGGAGACTTTCGGTAGGTGGAACAAAAGGACTTGGGAAAGAAACTCGTTCACGCCGAAGGCGACGCCTAGCCTCTGGCGGCTCGGTGGTAAGTGGTTTCAGCTTCAAACAAAAAAACGTCAGCTTTCAAACAAAAAAACTGCATCTAAATCAGTCCATTCGTTTAGGTACTATGATGCCACAGACAGACACACAGATACACACGTCAAACTTATAACGCCCCTCTTTTTTATTGGGGGTTAAAATCTATACATATTATAAAGAGGAAAGATTTGATTGATTGATTGTTTGTTTGCATTGAATAGGCTCCGTAATATAACTAGCATTCAGCCCGGGACTTCGTTCCCGTGGGAATTCGGGAAAATTATGTAGCCTATGTCCATCGGGGATAATGTAGCTTACTAATGGTGAAAGAATTTTTCAAATCGGTCCAATAGTTTTGGAGCCTATTCAATGCAAACGAACAAACAAACAATAAAATATTTTCCTTTTTATAATATGTATAGAATATAGATATGTATAGATATAGGTAAATAGTAAAATTAACTTATTATTTATCGAAAGAACAACTGCAATATCTACACTACTGGCTATGAGTCACATTTGTTTGTGTATCATCGGAACTGTTAGTGACTCAATAAAGCACGTGCAGAAAAAGTGCTTTTCAAAAATTTTAACTCTTAATAGACAACGATCGAATAGCGGTCGAAAGTTTGTTCATCCTTATATTCAGTCTGTCAAGCACTGATACCACGATTCAGAATACAGGTCGCGCCACCTGTCGGCTCGGGATGGGAACTAACTCGGAGAGCAACGACATCTAGCGGCGGCCGACCGAACTAACGTAACGGGGAGCACAGGTAGCGGTGTGCGGACTAATATGTGACTTGAAATTAGTAAATGAAATTTTAGAGGGAAATTCAGTAGGAAACAGACAACCCTTGCCAAGGAACCATAAGATTCTCAAAAAAAAAAAGTTTCTTATTGAGGTAAATTCGCTGGTTGCTTATGTTGTTACGGAGATACGATTACTTTTTAGGGTTTCGTACCAACAGGGTAGAACGGAACTCATTTTGAGTAATTTTCAGTGTTCCTTCACTTTCGCGACTTAAATTATAGTTATATAGTTAATTTAAAGCACGTACAGAAACTTTGCTTTTCAAAAATTACTTACAAAATAGTCTCTAAATCAACAGTTAGTTCATCCTTATACAGGGTGTCCCAGAAATAGTGAATCAAACTGCTATGGGAGGTAGCTTGACTAATGTCCTATACATAAAAAATATGAAAAAAAAATAAAACGCACATGACCATAAAAAAAAGAATATCCGAAAAACGGGAAAATCATCAAACTTTCTTAAGTTTCCAGCTCTAATTATTGCGTTTTGTGTTTATTTGGGTTTCTTTGTACCAAATAAACACAAAACGCAATAATTAGAGCTGGAAACTTAAGAAAGTTTGATGATTTTCCCGTTTTTCGGATATTCTTTTTTTTATGGTCATGTGCGTTTTATTTTTTTTTCATATTTTTTATGTATAGGACATTAGTCAAGCTACCTCCCATAGCAGTTTGATTCACTATTTCTGGGACACCCTGTATAGTGTGACTGTCTCGCACTGATACCGCGTTTCAGAATACAGGTCGCGCCACCTGTCGGCTCGGGAGGGAACTAACTCGGAGAGCAACGACATCTAGCGGCGGCCGACCAAACTAACGTAACGGGGAGCACAGGGGCGGTGTCTTAAACCCGTCGCGTGCTTGTTTACGCCGCGTGCGATACAAATCTCGTACACCATGTTTTTTTTGTTATAAGATGGGTTAACTCTTGACCTCAATCTTGACCATAAGGTCAAAGATGAGGTCGACGATGGAGCGAGTTAACCCAGAAAATGCCTATAAAGGCACTGGTACGCCCACGCACCGACGGAACACAGTAAACTGTTTGGCGTCGGACTTCGTTAGGAGGGTGGTCGCAAATCAGACGGCCCTTCACAAAGCATACCACACCGCATGAGACCATAGGAAGACACCTCAGATTCAGAAAAAATTATGTGTCGTTGCCCGGGATGGATTACTAGGAGGCAGGTCTCATTTGTGTTCCCTTAGTCGCCTCTTACGACACCCACGGAAAGAGATATTCTCAACCGATCACCACACGGTGAAAATTTTAATCTCCCATGTGTTAAAAAGCACGCAAAGGTTTAAACTGATTCGTATCCTGCTCTATTAATTTGCAAAATTTAAAGTGATCCAATAGAGCACGTACACGTGCTTTTCAAAAATTTAACCTATGTATGAGAGATCGCTGCGGGCAACAGTTTGTTCATCCCTGTAGTTTGTCTGTTGATCACTGATACCGCGTTTCAGAATACAGGTCGCGCCACCTGTCGGCTCGGGAGGGAACTAACTCGACGGAGCAACGACATCTAGCGGCGGCCGGACGAACTAACGTAACTGTCCATCAACCCGTGTTTCGAAGGGAGGCCCGTGACCTGAGGTGGGGACGTATCTCTCTCTTTCAACCTCTCGCTCGGGTGGTTAATCAGTCCATGAAACTGAACAACTTCCCCAAGGAACATAGGTCAAAATACGAAAAAAAAAATTTTGATCTCCCATACAAAATGCGCTATATGCTGATGAACTTTGTATCACCTAAACCCTGTAAATATAAATACCTGTAAGATCTGTTCCCTGGTGAGTCCCGGGAGCGTCAGCATGTGCTGTATGACGGTGTCCCGCTGGCCGAGCGCGTCGGGGGCCCGCGAGCGGTGGCAGTGGCAGCCGCCCGCCGCCGCGTCTGGGGCCGGGATGTCTTAAGTAAAAAAGTAAGGTGCCTTTATGTATATATTTAATACATATTTTTAAAACGCTTGAGGGTAAGGGATATTTACAAATAATTTTTAGGGAAAGACATCGGCGCGAATGCGACTTGAACACACGACCCCAGTATTAGATCTGGTTCTCTTAACAACTGACTTCTTTTTATTCTTTTCTATTTTTCTTATGGTGACTCTGACACCAGGGTTAGCCAAGTTCGCCACACACTTGACTATACCTCCACGATAAGAAGAAGCAACTGACTCAAAGGCACGATAGCTGAGTTGGTTAAAACACCAGGTGAACTAATCGGGTCGTGGGTTCAAGTCCTATTCGCGTCGAATATTTTTCTTTCCCTAAAATTAAAAAAAATATATTAATTAATAGTATTCCACCCAGGACTTCGTTCCCGTGGGAATTCGGGAAAATTATGTAGCCTATGTTACTCAGGGATAATTGCGAGAAAAATTCAATAAGACTGGCGTTTTAGAATGCCAATCATATCGAATTTTTATCACAATTTTTTTCTAATTTAAAAACGTATAGATTTTAATTTTAAGCGCATACTTTAGGATTTATACGGAGAATACTGAAAAAAGTGCGAAAATTTCGCGATTTTTCGAGTTCTGCAAAGTTAGGGACCATCCATAAATTACGTCACACGTTAAGGGGAGGGGAGGGGGTCGACAAAGTGTGACATTGTGTGACAAGGGGTGGGAGGGGTCAAAAGTTTCGTGACGTCACATTTCAAAATGTGATAAGAATATCAAAACGCGTTAACTATTAACGACAAACTTAACTCCCTCAGTCCCAAGCACTCTTTTTGCGTTTTTACTTTGGTTGATACAATGAGTTTTGAGTTCCCAAAGAAAAATAACAACACTACACTGCTTTTATTAAAAAATTACAAAAAATGGAAAATATGCAAAATATGTGACGTCACGCTAGGGAGGGGGGACTCTTACAAGTGTGACCAGCTGTGACAAGGAGGGGGGAGGGGTCAAAAAATCATGAAATTCGTGTGACGCAATTTATGGATGGTCCCTTAGCAAAGGTCTTTGAAGCTGCAAACTTGAATATACGATACTGGTAGTGGTCCTAACAACATAATTATATTAAAATCGGAATTAGCCGTTAGTTAATTGGATTACACATTTCTCATGTTAAAAAATTCAAATCGGTAGTTTCGGAGCCTATTCAATCCAAACAAACAAACAAATATTTCATCTTTAGACAGAATAGATTATGATTATAGATAGTCACTTTAAAATGTAAAAATAAAATTATATAAAAATTTTTTTTGCAAAGAATAAATAATTTTATTTTAAAGCACAAAATTTCAAAAACCATGAAAACAGGGTTTCAGTTTTTGCTTAGCTGTTCCTTACGCCCTGTAGTCATCGGCGCGGAGTGTGAGTCGTCTGTCTGTCTGTCTGTATGTATGTGTGGTATACTAACCAGTGCTAGGCGCGTGGTGGGCCGCTAGCCAGCGATGTCTGGCCACGGCGCGGAGTGTGAGTCGTCTGTCTGTCTGTCTGTATGTATTTGTGGTATAGTAACCAGTGCTAGGCGCGTGGTGGGCCGCTAGCCAGCGATGTCTGGCCACGGCGCGGAGTGTGAGTCGTCTGTCTGTCTGTATGTATGTGTGGTATACTAACCAGTGCTAGGCGCGTGGTGGGCCGCTAGCCAGCGATGTCTGGCCACGGCGCGGAGTGTGAGTCGTCTGTCTGTCTGTATGTATGTGTGGTATACTAACCAGTGCTAGGCGCGTGGTGGGCCGCTAGCCAGCGATGTCTGGCCACGGCGCGGAGTGTGAGTCGTCTGTCTGTCTGTATGTATGTGTGGTATACTAACCAGTGCTAGGCGCGTGGTGGGCCGCTAGCCAGCGATGTCTGGCCACGGCGCGGAGTGTGAGTCGTCTGTCTGTCTGTCTGTATGTGTGGTATACTAACCAGTGCTAGGCGCGTGGTGGGCCGCTAGCCAGCGATGTCTGGCCACGGCGCGGAGTGTGAGTCGTCTGTCTGTCTGTATGTATGTGTGGTATACTAACCAGTGCTAGGCGCGTGGTGGGCCGCTAGCCAGCGATGTCTGGCCACGGCGCGGAGTGTGAGTCGTCTGTCTGTCTGTATGTATGTGTGGTATACTAACCAGTGCTAGGCGCGTGGTGGGCCGCTAGCCAGCGATGTCTGGCCACGGCGCGGAGTGTGAGTCGTCTGTCTGTCTGTATGTATGTGTGGTATACTAACCAGTGCTAGGCGCGTGGTGGGCCGCTAGCCAGCGATGTCTGGCCACGGCGCGGAGTGTGAGTCGTCTGTCTGTCTGTATGTATGTGTGGTATACTAACCAGTGCTAGGCGCGTGGTGGGCCGCTAGCCAGCGATGTCTGGCCACGGCGCGGAGTGTGAGTCGTCTGTCTGTCTATCTGTATGTATGTGTGGTATACTAACCAGTGCTAGGCCGTGGTGGGCCGCTAGCCAGCGATGTCTGGCCACGGCGCGGAGTGTGAGTCGTCTGTCTGTCTGTATGTATGTGTGGTATACTAACCAGTGCTAGGCGCGTGGTGGGCCGCTAGCCAGCGATGTCTGGCCACGGCGCGGAGTGTGAGTCGTCTGTCTGTCTGTCTGTATGTATGTGTAGTATACTAACCAGTGCTAGGCCGTGGTGGGCCGCTAGCCAGCGATGTCTGGCCACGGCGCGGAGTGTGAGTCGTCTGTCTGTCTGTATGTATGTGTGGTATACTAACCAGTGCTAGGCGCGTGGTGGGCCGCTAGCCAGCGATGTCTGGCCACGGCGCGGAGTGTGAGTCGTCTGTCTGTCTGTATGTATGTGTGGTATACTAACCAGTGCTAGGCGCGTGGTGGGCCGCTAGCCAGCGATGTCTGGCCACGGCGCGGAGTGTGAGTCGTCTGTCTGTCTGTCTGTATGTATGTGTGGTATACTAACCAGTGCTAGGCGCGTGGTGGGCCGCTAGCCAGCGATGTCTGGCCACGGCGCGGAGTGTGAGTCGTCTGTCTGTCTGTATGTATGTGTGGTATACTAACCAGTGCTAGGCGCGTGGTGGGCCGCTAGCCAGCGATGTCTGGCCACGGCGCGGAGTGTGAGTCGTCTGTCTGTCTGTATGTATGTGTGGTATACTAACCAGTGGTAGGCGCGTGGTGGGCCGCTAGCCAGCGATGTCTGGCCACGGCGCGGAGTGTGAGTCGTCTGTCTGTCTGTATGTATGTGTGGTATACTAACCAGTGCTAGGCGCGTGGTGGGCCGCTAGCCAGCGATGTCTGGCCACGGCGCGGAGTGTGAGTCGTCTGTCTGTCTATCTGTATGTATGTGTGGTATACTAACCAGTGCTAGGCCGTGGTGGGCCGCTAGCCAGCGATGTCTGGCCACGGCGCGGAGTGTGAGTCGTCTGTCTGTCTGTATGTATGTGTGGTATACTAACCAGTGCTAGGCGCGTGGTGGGCCGCTAGCCAGCGATGTCTGGCCACGGCGCGGAGTGTGAGTCGTCTGTCTGTCTGTCTGTATGTATGTGTAGTATACTAACCAGTGCTAGGCCGTGGTGGGCCGCTAGCCAGCGATGTCTGGCCACGGCGCGGAGTGTGAGTCGTCTGTCTGTCTGTATGTATGTGTGGTATACTAACCAGTGCTAGGCGCGTGGTGGGCCGCTAGCCAGCGATGTCTGGCCACGGCGCGGAGTGTGAGTCGTCTGTCTGTCTGTATGTATGTGTGGTATACTAACCAGTGCTAGGCACGTGGTGGGCCGCTAGCCAGCGATGTCTGGCCACGGCGCGGAGTGTGAGTCGTCTGTCTGTCTGTCTGTATGTATGTGTGGTATACTAACCAGTGCTAGGCGCGTGGTGGGCCGCTAGCCAGCGATGTCTGGCCACGGCGCGGAGTGTGAGTCGTCTGTCTGTATGTATGTGTGGTATACTAACCAGTGCTAGGCGCGTGGTGGGCCGCTAGCCAGCGATGTCTGGCCACGGCGCGGAGTGTGAGTCGTCTGTCTGTCTGTATGTATGTGTGGTATACTAACTAGTGCTAGGCGCGTGGTGGGCCGCTAGCCAGCGATGTCTGGCCACGGCGCGGAGTGTGAGTCGTCTGTCTGTCTGTCTGTATGTATGTGTGGTATACTAACCAGTGCTAGGCGCGTGGTGGGCCGCTAGCCAGCGATGTCTGGCCACGGCGCGGAGTGTGAGTCGTCTGTCTGTCTGTCTGTATGTATGTGTGGTATACTAACCAGTGCTAGGCGCGTGGTGGGCCGCTAGCCAGCGATGTCTGGCCACGGCGCGGAGTGTGAGTCGTCTGTCTGTCTGTATGTATGTGTGGTATACTAACCAGTGCTAGGCGCGTGGTGGGCCGCTAGCCAGCGATGTCTGGCCACGGCGCGGAGTGTGAGTCGTCTGTCTGTCTATCTGTATGTATGTGTGGTATACTAACCAGTGCTAGGCCGTGGTGGGCCGCTAGCCAGCGATGTCTGGCCACGGCGCGGAGTGTGAGTCGTCTGTCTGTCTATCTGTATGTATGTGTGGTATACTAACCAGTGCTAGGCCGTGGTGGGCCGCTAGCCAGCGATGTCTGGCCACGGCGCGGAGTGTGAGTCGTCTGTCTGTCTGTATGTATGTGTGGTATACTAACCAGTGCTAGGCGCGTGGTGGGCCGCTAGCCAGCGATGTCTGGCCACGGCGCGGAGTGTGAGTCGTCTGTCTGTCTGTCTGTATGTATGTGTAGTATACTAACCAGTGCTAGGCCGTGGTGGGCCGCTAGCCAGCGATGTCTGGCCACGGCGCGGAGTGTGAGTCGTCTGTCTGTCTGTATGTATGTGTGGTATACTAACCAGTGCTAGGCGCGTGGTGGGCCGCTAGCCAGCGATGTCTGGCCACGGCGCGGAGTGTGAGTCGTCTGTCTGTCTGTCTGTATGTATGTGTGGTATACTAACCAGTGCTAGGCGCGTGGTGGGCCGCTAGCCAGCGATGTCTGGCCACGGCGCGGAGTGTGAGTCGTCTGTCTGTATGTATGTATGTGTGGTATACTAACCAGTGCTAGGCGCGTGGTGGGCCGCTAGCCAGCGATGTCTGGCCACGGCGCGGAGTGTGAGTCGTCTGTCTGTCTGTCTGTATGTATGTATGTGTGGTATACTAACCAGTGCTAGGCGCGTGGTGGGCCGCTAGCCAGCGATGTCTGGCCACGGCGCGGAGTGTGAGTCGTCTGTCTGTCTGTCTGTATGTATGTATGTGTGGTATACTAACCAGTGCTAGGCGCGTGGTGGGCCGCTAGCCAGCGATGTCTGGCCACGGCGCGGAGTGTGAGTCGTCTGTCTGTCTGTCTGTATGTATGTATGTGTGGTATACTAACCAGTGCTAGGCGCGTGGTGGGCCGCTAGCCAGCGATGTCTGGCCACGGCGCGGAGTGTGAGTCGTCTGTCTGTCTGTCTGTATGTATGTATGTGTGGTATACTAACCAGTGCTAGGCGCGTGGTGGGCCGCTAGCCAGCGATGTCTGGCCACGGCGCGGAGTGTGAGTCGTCTGTCTGTCTGTCTGTATGTATGTATGTGTGGTATACTAACCAGTGCTAGGCGCGTGGTGGGCCGCTAGCCAGCGATGTCTGGCCACGGCGCGGAGTGTGAGTCGTCTGTCTGTCTGTCTGTATGTATGTATGTGTGGTATACTAACCAGTGCTAGGCGCGTGGTGGGCCGCTAGCCAGCGATGTCTGGCCACGGCGCGGAGTGTGAGTCGTCTGTCTGCTTCTACCACTAACATGTGGCGGATTAGGTGCTCGCAATCTGTCAAAACAAATATATAAAAAATATCTTGAACAATTTAATTCACACAACGTCAATTCAATTCACATAGCGTGATGTGATAATGTGATGTTGATGTGGTAGTGTGATTTGATGTGATGTGATAGTGTGATTTGGTGTGATGTGATATGATACTGATGTGATGTGATAGTGTGATGTCGTAGTGTGATTTGATGTGAGGTGATATGATAGAGATGTGATGCGATAGTGTGATGTGGTAGTGTGATTTGATGTGATGTAATATGATAGTGATGTGATAGTGTGATCTGGTAGTGTGATTTGATGTGATGTGATATGATTTTGTGATGTAGTAGTGTGATGTGATATGTGATAGTATCATGCGATATGATAGTGTGATTTTATGTGATATGATAGTTTGATATGATAGTTTGATATGATAGTGCTTACCTTGAGACATGAAATACGGTATTCTGAACTTCCCGCTAAGCACGACGTTCCGTAGGTCGTTGAGCGTCCCGCCGTCGAACGGGAGCGCGCCGCAAACTAGCACGTATAGCACTACGCCTAGAGACTGGAATCGAATGAACAGAAAATATATTAGACGTGTTGGCAACAAAATATCAGATTTTTTGACAAATATCTCATTACACAAATGTGTCATTTATAAATTAATTGCTTTTAGTTAATAGCTGGCAGTGTCTGACAATTTGATGTTTTTTTTAGTTTATGTTTTTAGCGCCACTACCACTTTAGAAAAATAATACTTGAAAAAAAATTAAATTTCGCTATTTCAAAATTCGGTGGCTAACATGGTTTTTTGTCCAGAGAAAAAATAATAAAAAAATTGCCGCGGGCCCGGCGCTAAAGAATAGAATAGAATAGAACATAATAATGTTTTATTTTAAGAAGCCTGCACCACACAATTATAGAAAACACAAACCATAATAACAAATTAATAAACGCACATATAAAAAAACAACAACAAAAATAAAGATTAATAGAAACAAAAGTAAAAAGATGTACATAAAGAATTGTATCTCAGATTTTTCTCAGGGAAAAAAACCATGTTAGCCACCGAATTTTGAAATAGCGACACTTCACATTTTTTCTACTATTATTTGTCTAAAATCTGAGATACAATTTTTTAGCGCCGGGCCTGGGGTTTTTTTCTATGGGATTTGGCGGATACCCTTTTTACCGACTTCAAAAAAGGAGAAGGTTCTATGTTCGACTGTATGTATTTTTTATTTTATTTATGTTCACCGATTTCTCCGCCAGTTATGGACCGATTTTCAAAATTCTTTTTTTGTTTGAAAGAGTATACTCCAGAGGTGGTCCTATGTAAATTTTATCGAAGAAGATTCAGCGCTTTTAAAAAATCAACAAAAAGAAAAAAATACTAAAAACCAGAACATCATCTAAATAAATGAGTGACATTTCGAACTGTGTTATTGGGATTGAAGTCGGTGACTCATACGTTTTCATAACATCGAAAATTATTCTAAGTACTTTGAATGGAGCTTTGGTTTGTAAGACAGGATTTTACACGTTTATTGCTACTAACCCAGATGTCAGCCTTAGGCCCGTCGTACCGCCTACCCTCAAAGAGCTCCGGCGCGGCGTAGGGGGGGCTCCCGCACCACGTGGCCAGCTGGGACCCCGCCGTGTACTCGTTACTGAAGCCGAAGTCTGCTAGCTGGAAACAATACATTCTATTTATACAAAAGCTACTTATATCCATTATATGAAATGAAATGAAATATCTTTATTGCGGGCAAACACGGTAACAAATTATGGTGACAAATAAAAGCAAATGTACAAGCGTGTTGCGCCAGAATTGGCATGCAATGCAAATAGAAGGTATTTTAAAATAGAAGGTAATTTAAAAATGTCAAAAATAGTTTTATGTCAACAATATCTAAGTCCTTATATAAATAAATAAATAAATGAGAAAGAAAAATGAATTAATATACCTTACAATAAAACAGAAATCAATTTCAGAATAAAATTAAGCATGTCGACTTACAAAAGGAAGAAAAAACGTCATAAACGTCGTAATTAAAACAAAAATTGGGTATTCCCAAAGCACTTTGTTGCTTAGATTTCCTTGGACGACATCTCATCTTATAACTGGTTTTGACATTTTATATGATTTTTTTGTTTTTTAATATATGCTATTAATAATTATTATTTTAATCTAATGACATTCTATTAATGTTTTTTTTTGTTTTTTTTTTAACATTTTTCTTAGATATAATAATTGAATTGATTATAATTATTCTACAATAATTACTTTGACGAATTTTTAAACATATCTCTACATAAGCACACTATCACTTTCACAACACATTACACAACACCGATCACACTCGCACTCGGCACACCTCGCAGGCGGTAGCTGAAAATCAGTGCTTTGTCGCATTCAGCGGCAAAATTGTCACTGAGCTACGGCCTGTTTCTGCAGCACATTTCCTTGTTTTATTTTATTTATGTAAGATTATTATGTAAGATTAATTGATCATTTACTTTTTAATTTTAATTCTATTTTTTTATATGCTTTAATTTTTAATTTCAATTTTTAAATCAATTAATTTAATATAATGTAGTAATGTAAGTTTTTTTTTGTGTGCAGAAATAAACCATTCATTCATTCATTCATTCATTCATTCATTCATTAATAAAATGGTCATGGCGGATAAAATTTGAATGAATGAATGAATGAATAAAACTTTATTTGGGAGACACAGGAATTTTTCTTAAATCTAACTTAGAATTAAACCCAACAATCGTAACAGTGCCACCCAAAAAGGCGCTGGCTCAGCATGCGCTGATATTCTGCCAGTACCAGAAATAAAAAATAATAAAATAAAATAAACATTTGAAAACCCATTTAATACAATAAAACAACTAGATACCCAATCTCAAAGACACGTCAACCAAAAACTGTCCGAGCTTTCGAACGAACTGACGGATGAGTGAGCAGGATAAAAGAACTGAACAAAAGAATGAAAGAGTGAGAAAAAAAAATTGATTGATGAAACCTATCAAAAAGAATGTCCAATCGCCGTGATGAGCATTCATTTGCCGCGGACACTTTTTGAGCGCGATTGGATGTATAGTTGTTTATTGTAGGTCAATGTGTTCAACCGTGTGGTGATCGGTTGAGAATAACACCACCCCATCTCTTTGCGTGGGTGTCGTAAGAGGCGACTAAGGAAACACAAATGAGACCTGCCTCCTAGTAATCCATCCCAGGCAACGACACTTCATTTTTTTCTGAATCTGATGTGTCTTCCTATGGTCTCATGCGGTGTGGTAGGCTCTGTAAAGGGCCGTCTGGTTCGCGACCACCCTCCTACCGAAGTCCGACGCCAAACAGCTTGCTGTGTTCTGTCGGTGCGTGGGAGTACCAGTGCCTTTATAGGCATTTTCTGGGTTAACTCGCTCCATCGTCGACCTCATCTTTTGGAGTTAACCCATCTTATAATTAAAAAAAAAAATGTTTGACCCACACAATTTTATCATCATCCGTTAAGATGACTCACAATGATTTAGACTCATTATGACTCACACTCTCCTTGACTCACGGACTCATCTTGATATGCATTTTTCTATCGATCAATAAGGTATATTTCAGGTTGGTATAATAAGTAAAAAAAGCGTTTCGAATTTGAATTTTCAAATTCAATTTTAGGTAATATTTTTGTGGACATTGTTTATTTAAACATGTATACTTAAATAGATTTTTTTGTGTGACTTTTGGTTATTGACAAGTATACAGGGCTTTAGGTATCTCTCTTTCAACCTCTCGGGTGGTTAATCAGTCCATGAAACTGAACAACCTCCCCAAGGAACATAGGTCAAAATACGAAAAATATGTTTTGATCTCCCATACAAAATGCGCTATATGCTGATGAAGTTTATATGGTTCAGGATTTTGAATATAGCTAGGAGGTTTTTTATCACCTTGTATATGACTAATATGATAAGTGTTCCGTTAAATAAAAATAAATGTAAGCTTTGTAAAATAAATGAGATGATTGATTACAGATACACTTTGAAAAATGAACTCATCTTGACTTAAAAACTCATCTTTCACAGACTCACCATGGCTCACAGACTCACCTTAATGTTCATATTCCTGTCGAGGAGTAAGTTCTCCGCCTTCAAGTCTCTGTGTACCACCCCGTTAGCATGACAGTACCCCATACAATTCAAACATTACAGTTGTGGTCATTGAGGTCCGTATTACAGAACGCGACTCAGACTCTGGTCTATACTCAAGTAGCAGTCGTCTTTGTCATTTTGATAGTCAGAGAAAGAGACAATTGATACTTAAGTATAGATCAAGACTACGTCTCCTTCTGTAATACGGGCCTCAAGACTCCCTATGACTCATAGTCTCACCATCTCTGACTCAGACTCACAGACTCATTTTGACTCACAGACTCATCACGACTCATAGACTCACCATGACTCACAGACTCACCTTGATGTTCATATTTCTATCGAGCAGTAAGTTCTCTGCCTTCAGGTCTCTGTGTACCACTCCGTTCGTATGGCAGTACCCCACAGCCGATACCATTTGTGCGAAGGCCTTCGCTGCTTCATGCTCTTGCATCCGGCCGTGGGAGACTAGATGGTCTGGAAAAATAATAAATAAATAAATAGTTTATTTCTTTTCTCTCTACAAAAGTTGGTGATGGTACTGTAGTGCTTCATCGAGCAGGAGTGTAGTGAAAAGCCGAGTGTCGTTGGATGAATGAATATTTATTTGATACGCCGGCCGTATTTATAGTTTGGCCGTGGCGATTTTATGTAGCTACCCTACAGTACAGATGATAAAATTATTTGATTCACTTTCGTGAGAGCTGGGAACTTCAGTTGTGTGTCGATGGAATGGTCGCCATATCATCCATTCAGGCTGCTTGACTGAAGGCGCCACCGCCAACTCAATGTTCAGTTGCAGGTAGTTTGCAACTTTACGTTCTGTTGGCGGTGGCGCTGCTGGTCGGGGTGGTTGTCAGCAAGTATATGAAAATTAAAGTTCTCAATTTCGCCACTTGAACAGATAAAATGGCGACCATTCCATCGACACACAACTGAAGTTACAGTATCGGGGCTCAGGTGTCCGTACTAGGAGAACCCTCTTTCTTCATCGTGAATGAAGATTTTAACTAATGTAAGGTTTCGTTACATATTTTAGCAATTTTTGCACTTTTTTAAACTATTTTTAAATGTTTAACTTAAATTAAATAGTTCGATGAATGACTTTTTCCGGTACAACTACTGACAGACAAAACAGTAGCAAAGTTTAGTGGCTAACTTCATGCGAAATTCAAAAAGGGAAGGGGAGTTTGGCTGACGGGGACATTCGTTGCCTGGCAGTTGAGAAGAGTAGTCGTGTCCTTAGAAAGTGTAGTTTACGGAAGTGTCCTTTAAAATAGTGAGATCTATCTAAAATATAATTAAATTGTACATTACCATGAAGTGGAAATATACGTTTAAAGAGGACTGGTGTTTCCTTTGGATTGATGCACGTTTTACACCAATAATAATAAAATAAACGGTACACACTCAAAGGCCTTCTTCATCAGCCCATATACGTCCCCACTGCTAGGACACGGGCCTCCCTCAATAAAATGAGGGGTAAATGCCATACAAAGGCCTACATTAAGGTTTTCCCTTGTGTCGTGGTGCCTCGGAACATACACAAAGACAGACACGAACACCCATGACAAGAGAACAAACATCTGCTTTGTACAGGTCTACAAAGATCTTTTGGCCCGCGGTTTCCATGGTGACGCCACAGAATAAATAATAGTACTAACGTACAGAAGTCTCACTCCCTAACAAAAGTCAACTTTAGGCATAAAAATTTGCCTACTATTGCGAGCGGCACAAGCTTGCAAGAGAAATTGAAACTTATAGTCGGCCGCTAGCGTTCATATTCTATTGCGCACCGCCGACTCGATGCCGCGTTCGCGACGAAAGCTCAGGGTCAACACTCGCCGCCGATTTAGAGGTAAAATTATTATTGAAATTAATTAAGAAAGATAACACTGCTTATAAAATCAAGAGTAACTTTAGTTAGGAATGTAGTAAGTAAAAACACAAGTTAACATAACCAACTATGTTATTTGATACCTAGCCTACATACCTACCTAACTACAGACACCTACAGACTATAGATAGATAGATAGATAGATAGATAGATAAACTTTATTGCTTCTTAAAAATTTGTAACATTGTACAATGTTCTTATACAATTTAAAAAAGTTAGCGAAATGTGTGACGTCGATTGTAGAAGCAAATAGGACACAGAACTCAGCATACTTGCTGTCTATGACAGACAACGAACTGATTTTCAGCTGTGCCTAGAGTTTTTTTTTCTTTGATGGCAAACTTGTGACTATTGTGATGGCAAAACTTGTTTCTGTCTGGTTTTAATATTGTTAATAAGTAGATACACTTATTATTTTGTTCAACACGCGACCAATACGGCGAGCGCGCGCGCGGCGAGTGTCAGCCCGCGCTCGTTGCACACAGTATGCCCGCCGCGCGAACATGCCTAAACAAAGGAGTGACACCCCCCTGGTGACGCCTTTATTTCCAATACAAGTTCTACTAGCTACAACTGTCACCCGTCGGCCACAAGATCTTTGTAGACCTATACATAAATATTTGCCCTGACTAGGATTCGAGCCCAGGACCCGTCGATCAAGAGGCAGCGTCACTACCACTCGACCAAACCGGACGTCATCTATTTAAATATAATCCCAAATGAAGTCCTCGGCGGAAAGTTACATACATACATACATACGCAACAACACACTGTGGTACTGACTGAAAATCAGCGCTTTAGTCTAGTGCTACAGCACATGCTGAGTCAGCGCCATTTTGACTGCTTTAGATAAGTTTTATGTTGTTCTACTTGTTTGTATTGTTTGGAAGCAGTTAAATAAAGTTATATCTATCTATCTATCTAATATCTACGGGGTAGGCAGAGCATCACAGGTTCTAGCGAACTACCTGATGCCACGTTTGACACAAATCGTGAGGGTTATCAGATGGAACAAGTTGTATAATGGTGAGAGGTGGTCAGCCTTTCGCCCATTATACAGCAAAACCCTCGCATCCCACTTTTACTGTATACCTGGAAGAGTAGGTAGCTGGAAAAACTTAGTTTTTTTTTCACTCCTAGTCCAGCATGGCGAAAAGTTGGTAATTATTAATAAACTAGCTGATGCCCGCAACTTCGTTTGCGTGTTAATTTTTTCTTTTGAACAGATTACACTTTATTGACGGTCCATTAATGGACCTTCATATTTTTACATACAAAAGTTTTTCCCCGCTAACTCCCGTTCCCGTGGGAATTTTGCAATATCCTGTTGCAACTAAGCTTTAAGTTTACTAAGGTACCTGCATGCCAAATTTCAAGCATCTAAAGCGGTTTAGATTTTTCATACAAAAGGATTTTCCCGCTAATTCCCGTTCCCGTAGGACTTTCGGGAATTCCTTTCTTAGTGCACCTCTTAGGTACCTAAGCTACGTCCCTTCCAAATTTCAAGTGCCTACGTTTAGCCGTTTAGGCTGTGCGTTGATATGTCAGTCAGTCAGTCAGTCAGTTTCTCCTTTTATATATTTAGAGATGATTCACTTACCGAATATTTCACCATTAGGCGCGTATTCTGTTACTAAGTATATGGTATGAGTGCTCTCCATCACCTGAAAACACAAGATCATCATTTAAACGGCCGTACCAACTTTGATCAGATATTTATAACTTCACAGCTTATACATGTTACATTATATAATGAATGAATGAATTGTTTATTTCTGCACACAAAAAAAAACTAACATTACTACATTTTTAAATTAATTGATTTAAAAATTGAAACTAAAAATTAAAGCATATAAAAAAAATTGAATTAAAATAAAAAAAGTAAATAATTAGTCTTACATAAATAAAATAAAACAGAAGGAAATGTGCTGCAGAAACAGGCCGTAGCTCAGTGACAATTTTGCCGCTGGACGCGAGAAAGCACTGATTTTCAGCTACCGCCTGCGAGGTGTGCCGAGTGCGAGTGTGATCGGTGTTGTGTAATGTGTTGTGAAAGTGATAGTGTGCTTATGTAGAGATATGTTTAAAAATTCGTCAAATTAATGAGATTTAATTATCCGTAATAATAATGATTGTAGAACAATTATAATCAATTCAATTATTAGCCCATATTTTAGCTAAGAACCATCTAGATTACGTCAGCTTTCAAACAAAATAAACAGCATCGAAATCGGTCTATTCATTTATGAGCTACGATGCCACAGACAGACACATTACTAACAGATATACATGTCAAACTTATAACACCCCTCTTTTTTGACGGGCGTTAAAAATTAGATAACTTCGAGCCATAAAAAATAAAATCATGAAACTCCAGCCATAATAAAAAATATAAATATCAACGAGTAAGTCAAATTGCCATTGCAGGAGCAGCTTTTCAATAGCATTCTCACGGAAACCTTCGTGATAAATTGTCATCAGGTTTCCTGCTAGGAGGCACGTTGCTTAACCTCACTGATAGGTTCAGAATAGCAAGCGCCACTTCTTCTTATCGTGTAGGTATAGTCAAGTGTGTGGAGAACTCGGCTAACCCTGGTGTCAGAGCTTTCAAACCGCACAATGGCCTCTGACTTGGTTTCAACGACTGTAGTTAATCAACAACAGCCGGGACCGACAGCTCGTGATAAATTGCCACTTTGGTCACTTATCAGGTTCCCTGCCTCTGTGTGCGTTGCTTAACCTCACTGATCGGTTAACAAGTACTTACTTGATATAATTTGACTATATGCGGATGCCTCAGCCTCTTCATTATTGCTATTTCTCTAAATGTTTTCTTCAAATTGTCTTCGTCTAGTCTTGATTTATCTATTATTTTTATTGCAACCTGAAAAAAGAGAAATAATCATTTTTTAATCGGTGTTAAACTTTTTTTAAATTTTTATTTTTAATTATAAGATGGGTTAACTCTTGACCTCAATCTTGACCATAAAGGTCAAAGATGAGGTCGACGATGGAGCAAGTTAACTCAGAAAATGCCTATAAAGGCACTGGTACTCCCACGCACCGACGGAACACAGCAAGCTGTTTGGCGTCGGACTTCGGTAGGAGGGTGGTCCCGAACCAGACGGCCCTTTACAGAGCCTACCACACCGTATGAGACCATAGGACGACATCTCAGATTCAAAAAAAAAATGAAGTGTCGTTCCCTGTGATGGATTAATAGGAGGCAGGTCTCACTTGTGTTTCCTTAGTCGCCTCTTACGACACCCACGTAAAAAGATGGCATGGTGTTATTCTCAACCGATCACCACAAGGCATGTTTTTTTGAGTGTAAGGCGATTGTAATTCTCTTTATCGAGTTTTCCACAAAACGAAAAGCTCTAAAGCGCTTTCAAGGCAGACTCAGGAATCGAACTCGCGTCGCCCTTGACCGGGCGAGGTCGTGTCGCCTCACCTTGCACAAGTGTCATGGATAACTTGGACGTATCGTGGAAACGGGGCAGGAAAATTATGGTACAACTAGCTTTCCGCCCGCGTGGACTACAGATTATATAGTACCCAGCTGTGGGATAAAATGTAGTCTAAGTCTTTTCCCAAGGTCTAATCTATCTCTGCACCAAATTTCATCAAAATCGGTTCAGAAGTTTAGGCGTGAAAGCGTAACAGACAGACAGAGTTACTTTTGCATTTTTTAATATTAGTAGGGATTCACGCATTTACAAATCGCGTTGTTATTTTACAATAACTCTAATATTGATAAGAAAATTGCATAGCCCCCGATATTTAGGGCCTACCACAAAAAATATTTACTGTTTATTGTACACAATAGACATACAAAAAGAAACATACAAAGAGAGAGACGACACAACAGGCACTGCGTATTTCTAGGAAGAAATTTCTCACAGCAGACCTATCAAGAGAGATTGGAGGAAGTGAGGCGAGTAAGACGTGCACAATATCACGATAAAGAAAACAAAACAGAAAATTTAACTTTAGTCAAAACAACTTGTAATTATATTGTAACACTCTATAATAAACTATCATCCCGCTCGGGACTTCGTTCCCATAGGAATTCGGGAAAAGTTGTAGCCTTTGTTACTCAGGGATAACGTAGCATCCTAATGGTGAAAGAATTTTTGAAATCGGTCCAGTAGTTTCGGAGCCTATTCGTTACATACAAAAATACAAATCTTTCCTCTTTATAATATTAGTATAGATATCCCATCTACTGAATAAATGAATCGTTTATTTCTGCACACACAAATTTATTTATTTATTTATTTATTGTACAAAACCAACAGCTTAATTACAAGACATGAAAAATTAGTAGCTAGCTTAGGTCTAATTGTAAAGCCAATTACAGGTTTTCTAGTTTAAACAGGAGGTGGAAAACATTTGCAAACCTAGTACAGTTACCAATGTGTATAAATACTAGCAAAATTAAATTACCGTATAAATTATAACTGTATAAAGTACGAGCAATGTCACTGGAGTGAGTTTCCTATCGGTACAAAGCTTACATTATTACATTAAATCAAATTTCAGAATTAAAAATTAAAATTATAAATAAGAAAAAAAAACAAGCATTAAATAATAATAATAAAAAAATAATTACATAAATAAAGAAAACATGGAGAAATAAGCTGCAGAAACAGGCCGTAGCTCAGTGACAATTTTGCCGCTGGATGCGACAAAGCACTGATTTTCAGCTACCACCTGCGAGGTGTGCCGAGTGCGAGTGTGTTCGGTGTTGTGTATTGTGTTGTGAAAGTGATTATGTATTGTATAAATAATTGTTAAATTAATAAAATTATAATGTCAATAATAATGAATAATGGAGTTAGTAATAATAATTATCATTACTGCTAAAATAATCTGTCAAGATGTAAAGGCCTATGACGATGATGATATGTTTTCCTTGACAATCAACTCTCACGAGAGTCTCATTGCGTATGCTAGGGCTGGAGTGGAGAACAAAAACGTACCACTCACCTACGAGCTTAACCTACCAACCATTACCTACGCCAAGTAACCAGTAAAAAATAGCAAAAAAATTACTTTTCTTTCAATCGGCGTAAAGATTCAAGGCTATTTTCAAGGTTCATGACTAATCAATGTGACAACTCTTCTATGGAAAATACCGCACTGCATTTCTCTTTTTAAGTCCGGCTCCATGGAAACAAGGGACCAAGCACAGCAGTGTACTTTCTTGCCTAAATATAGTATTCACCAATGTTCCTTGTACTTCCACAAACTTACAAATTTTTTTTACCAGCCCATATACGTCCCCACCCACTGAGGGGTACGGGCCTCTCTTCGAAAAACGAAGGGGATTTAGGCCATAGTCCACCACGTGCCCACAATACGGGTTGGTGGACCGCTCGTCTTTCGAAAATTTTCTTGGGTTTCATCACGATGTTTGCCTTCACCGTTGAGCAAGTGATAATCAGAAATCCGTAAATAAATCCGAAGAGACGAATTTAGTGGTACAGGCCCGCACCAGGATTTGAATCCGCAACCTTCCGATTACAAGTCTGGCTCATTACCAACTGGGCTATCAAGCACTTAGTATGTACCAGCTGCCAATTCTGCCAAGGCATAGTGTTAGTATAGGGACGCGAGTGTTTTGCCACAAACTTCATCAGCATATATTATAGCGCATTTTGTATGTGTGATCAAAATTTATTTTTCGTATTTTGACCTATATGTTCCTTGTTTTTTTTTTATCTTTATTTGGAAGATTTACAGCCAATAAAAAACTATAGATATACACGGTTATGTGTCCGAAACGAGGTCATCCGACAGAAAACCGGAGTGATGGATATTATCCAAAAGTGTAGCAAGCTGAAGTGGCAGTGGGCTGGCCATGTCTGTCGCAGAACCGACGAGCGTTGGAGTAGACAGGTTCTCGAATGGAGACCACGTCTTGGCAAACGTAGTGTAGGACGCCCCCCAGCCAGATGGTCAGATGACCTAAAGAAGATAGCAGGTAGTGGCTGGATGAAAACAGCGGAGGATCGTGCAAAGTGGCGCACCTTGGGGGAGGCCTATGTTCAGCAGTGGACTGCAATAGGCTGATATGATGATGATGAATGAAGGGTTCGCTCTTGACCACAATCTAGCCCAAGGGCAAGATGCAGTCGAGGATGTAGCAAGCTCATCAATTTTCCATCATCTCACATACCTCAACGACTTTATCATTCATTCCTCCCTGTACATTAAATGTAGCCAAGCGCGGGTTTCCACAGACCACTTTTCGCCTATCCGGTTCAGGTGGCGAAATTGAGAACTATTGAAACATACGGTGGGCCTTTTTATAATTCGAAAACGGCACGGCAAAATTGTATTACCATTGCCTCTTATGAACTAGTGATACTTGAAGCTAGGAGCATAGGGGGCAATGGTAATACAAATTTCGCCATGCCGTGCCGCATGGCTAGAAAAAAAAACGCAACGCAATCAAAGATAGACACATGTCAAACTTATAAGTCTTATAACACGCCTCTTTTTGTCAAAGGTTAAAAACCGGTAATTATTTTTGTGTTACAGCTATAGGTATATCTATCATATACATAAAAAATGTAATTACACAACTAGATAGCTAAAGAATCAAAGAATTTTTCATGCGAAAGTAACTCTGTCTGTCTGTGTCCGTCTTTCACGCCTAAACTACTGAACCGATTTTGATGAAATTTGGTACAGAGATAGATTAGAGCCTGGGAAAGGACATAGGCTACATTTTATCCCAGTTGGGCACGCGGGGGGAAACATAGTGGTAAAAAAACGCACAAATGCTTCTTCTTTTCTGCTTTTACGTAAAAAGTCTTGAGTAATTTTTTTAAGGCTTCCATTACAAAAGCAACATTGTTTTTCTTTAAGTTTCGTCTCGAAAACTTACAAGTTCTTTTGTGTACTTCATTAAGTGTTCTAGTGAAGACAATAGCACGTTAAGGGTGTTTTTTTAACAGCGATTATGTCCGCTCTTGACCACAAAAGATGTGATCAAGGATATAGCTAGCTCCGTGCTCAGCTCAGCTCACTAGGCTACTGTAGCGCTCGCTGATCTCAACCGATCAGTGAGGTTAAGCAACGTACACGGAAGCAGGGAACCTGATGGCTGACCAAGTGGCGATTTATCACGAGCGTTTCCGTTCTTCGGAGGGCACGTTAAGCTGTCGGCCCCGGCTGTTGTCGATTGACTACAGTCGTTAAAACCAAGTCGGAGGCCATTTGGCGGTTTGAAAACTGACACCAGGGTTAGTCAAGTTCGCCACGCACGTCAAAAAAAAACAAGATTCGGGGCTACTGGTTAGACAACGACTGATATGACTGCGGTGCCATACAAATAACGAAGCGAGCTTTCCGCCCGGGACTTCGTTAGTGAGAATTTGGGAAAATTATCTAGCCTATGTAATCCAAGGTGTCAGCTACCTCCATACCAAAATTTATCAAAATTGGTCCAGCTTTTTGAGCGTGAAACAGTAACAAACTTTCATATATCCATCCAAACTTTCATATATCCGTATATTTATACGGTAATTTAATTTTGCTAGTATTTATACACATTGGTAACTGTACTAGGTTTGCAAATGTTTTCCACCTCCTGTTTAAACTAGAAAACCTGTAATTGGCTTTACAATTAGACCTAAGCTAGCTACTAATTTTACATGTCTTGTAATTAAGCTGTTGGTTTTGTACAATAAATAAATACAATACTTTCGCATTTGTAATATTAGTAACGAAAGGAAAATTGATTTATTACCCCCTTTAAAGACATTTAAAATAGACTCAAAATTATAAGACGCTTAAAATCTCTTCAATGTTTTTATTAAAAACAATAATTGGGCCAATTTGAATTGGCAAGAGTTCAATGAAATTATTTGTCCGGAAAACTAAAGATTTGACAGTCATTTTAGAATCACAGTATGGTGAAAATTTCCATGAAATCTTTCTGTTATTTTAAAGAGTACACACGTCAGCACATAAGGCTATACTATAGGAATGTTGACAGTGTTTGATTTTATAAATTATTGTATGTGAAACAAAAAATAATGCTAGAAATATATTAATATCCGAAAACAGCATTAAAATTGGTTTATAAATGAACAAGTTATTAGCATTTATATTATCGTAAGGACTAGCTATCTCGTTTTGTGGGGAGAGCTAGCTATCTCGTTTTTACCTACGCAAACAAATGGCGGTGACGTCACGTGCCAGTAAGTGCATCTCTGTTTCGTTGTTTCACAGTTTCCCCCTCTGTTGAAAGATAGCATAGTAACTTTTTTATTTTTCAATAGTTTTCAAAAATTATTTCGGTTTTGGGTTTTGGAATCAGTTCCTTTTAAAGATAAACAATAAAAAAAATTAGTCAACATCCCTATAGCGTCGGTTTTCGTACTGTAAATATGGGTAACCTGACGTGCTAACCTAACCTAACGTGCTGTTCTCTGTACACAGGCGACTGAGCTGAAGCTTGGGTTAGTAGTTTTGTCTTTATTAGAAACTAGCTTTCCGCCCAGGACTTCGTTCCCGTGGCACTTTTTTAGTTTTTTCTTTCATAAGAACCTTCTCCTGACAATAAGGAACATAGTCCTAGTTGTTATGAACATTTTTTCCCAGGATGCTGCATTTTATGATAGGAACAAGCCACTTTGCAAATTGATAGAAGGGACCATAATAAAATATTTGACCCGAGGATAAACGAGATTCCCCCATTTGGAACAGAGATGGCGCCACTTACTCGATTTTTTTTTTAAAAAATTCTCAATCCTGAATGGATGCTCCGATTTGCATAATGAAGATGTCAATCGACAGGAAATTAATTGATTTATTCTAAAAAAAAAAAAAGCGCCCTAAAATAAATATAAGATAAAAAAAACTGGAATAAATATATATAAAGTGTTTTTTTTTGTATTAACGAAATTTTTTGAACAGTGTGTAAGGAAATGGAAGTTTTTATTTATATACATATTGTCACGCAATCATTTACACGTTTTGCGCAAAAAACCGTTACTCAATATCTTGTCTCGTTAAAAATTTATTGAAGAATTACCGCTGTCGTCCGCAAGACTTTGTCCGAGTATAATTCGTTAAAATGAAAATATTTTCTCTTCCCGTCATCCGATGTTTATAAAACTTGTACGAATTTGTAAATCGCTCTCAATCAGTCAATATTCCAGAAATGACATGCCTATTTTAACCTAAGTTAGGTATATATATATATTAACCAATTGTTTTGTTTCTATAAAGATCCTATCTTCTTATCTTAGCAGCCCATATACGTCCCCACCGAGGGGCACGAGCCTCCCTTCGAAACACGAAGGGGATCCTATAAATTTACTATTTTTTCATCAAATCATTCTATATTCTTAGGGTTGTTATAATTCCCAATATTTTTAAACGAGCAATTCTTGTGTATAAATATATATATATATATATATATATATATAAATATCTATATATATTTTTAGGATCTCGGAAACGGCTCCAACGATTTTCTTGACATTTGGTATGTAGGTTGATTCGGGGGCAAAAAGTCGATCTGGTTAGGTTTAATTTTAAAAAAATAACCGTGCGAAGCTCGGTAACCCAGGTACTATAAATATATATATATATATATTTAGGATCTCGGAAACGGCTCCAACGATTTTCATGAAATTTGGTTTGTAGGTTGATTGGGGGCGAATTATCTTCCATTTCAAACGTGCTGGAAACCCTGAAAATAAGGTCGCTATTAGTAAAAAATACCAAAATAATAATAATACTAGGTAAATGTAAAATAGTTTTAGAACTGATATTTTACTTACGTTTTGTTGTCACATTGGCCTTTGCACGTTTTACACTGTAACGTGCAAGGAAGACCTACGCGTTGGCAGCCACAACGCATCGAGTTGCAGCTCAATTTACAGCCACAATTATCAAAAAAGCTTAATTCGAGCCAAATCGGAGTGGCTTTGAACCATAGAGGAGCGGTGCATAAAATATTTACTGTTTTGGGTAAGAATCCGTTAAAAATGTCTTACGTTAGTGATAAAAAGCAAACCGATAAAACAATTGCTTACTTTTTTAGGCCCTGAAATGTCAAGTGCTCTACGGGGCTTCCATGCCTTTACAGGGTGTGACACGACTTCATATTTTAATACAAAAGGAAAAAACTTGTTTTAAAACTTGGATGTCACACCCTGAGACAACCACCGCTTTTACTGGCATGTTAATTCCTGCAGAAATACTTTCTGAAGAAGTAATGGGTCATTTGGAGCAGTTCGTATATATATGCATTTGTTATTGTATGAGGTATATTATATAACTATCTCACACGTTATCAGCTGATTAATTTTTTTTGCAGATTCACTTGCAGGCTATACGACGTGCAAACCAAACATTCAACGGTAAATGAGGTTCGGCAAGATTTGTTTTCAAGTAAAAACAGGATGGTGACGAGCCTGCCCCCTACTTCCGCTGCCCTTAAACAGCATGCCTTACGTGCAGCGTTTCAAGCGGGCCATATTTGGGGCAACGCGTTAGATTTAGACGCATCAACCCCAAGTCCATCTGTCTGGGGGTGGCACAATGTTGATGGAAAATGGACTCCTCTATGGTTCAAAGCCACTCCAATTTGGCCCGAATTTGGCACCTTTGAAATGGAAGATAATTAGTTTGATTATCAATGCATGAGGTGCACTTGTGGCGCCAGTATCAACACAATGTAAATAAATAAAAGTACCTGGGTGACGTTTTTTTTTAAATGAAACCTAGCTAGATCGATTTTTCGCCCCCGAATCAACCTACATACCAAATTTCATGAAAATCGTTGTAGCCGTTTCCGAGATCCTAAATATATATATATATTTTTAGGGTCAGAAGCGGAATTTATTTAAAAAAAAACAGAAAACAAATCAACCACTATTTTTATTTCTAAGTACTTAAAATTAAACAATAATTGCAGAGGAATAAAATCAACACACGCAAAAAATTAGCAATAAAATTAATCTCTAAGTATACGATACGACCGTAATGCTGACGGGTCCGGTGCTCGAACAAAAGTGAGCGCGCGGCGGTGCGCTCCGCTTTATATAGTTGCGGCGAACAGGCGCTCCTAGTAGCGGGGGGTCTTCCTTACACGGCCTCTCCTGACGATGAGTCGTCCTCGACGGGAAGAGAGGCGGGTTGGGCAAACCCGCTTGGACCGGGTACTGGCTCATCATCGAGTAGGGGCATGGACAGAGCTACTTCTGGCAACAGGTTACTCTCCACAGGAAGGGCGGGCGGTTCAGGAGTGGTGCCACTTGAACCAGCGATTGGTTCCTCATCGTCAAGCGGTGGTTCGTGCAAAGCTGCTTCTGACTCGCTTTCATCAGTGTCTGAAATTAAAGCCTCATATAAATAACCAGACCTTTATTTTATCGCCATACATACTTCGCTTCCAAACTGCAATAGGATTAGTTAGATAAAACCCTTTCAATTTCCTTTCATTCCATAAATTTTGATATAAGAAAAATCACAACGCGGATTTAAGATATAAGGCGTCCCAACTATCTTATATCGCATTGTAATGTACTAAGCTCCGTTTAAGTGAAAGCTAACTAGGTTAAGCGACAAACGCTTGAAGGTCTAGGCGACACACGCCTGGAGTTTTTAGGCGACACACGCCAAGGCGACACACGCCTGGAGTTTTTAGGCGACACACGCCAAGGCGACACACGCCTGGAGTTTTTAGGCGACACACGCCTGGGATGTAGGTGACAAACACCAAGGCGTAATGATACTCACTCTCAAAGAAAGCAGCACACGACTCGGGGCACCACTCGCCTCGCCAGGGCACCATGTACTGAGCTGCGGCTTGGGTTGTTTTCCCATATCCACCGCTCAACAGCCGGAGTTCGTATCGGCCATTTGGTAGGACCTTGATGACCCTGTACGGACCCCTCATTCCTGGATCTAATTTTCCTGTGGACTGAGAGAATTTTATAACAAACACAAGGTCATCAACTTGATATTGACGAGGTGGGCGCCTACGTTGGTTAGCGTAGCTGTCCTGTTGTCGTCGGTTCTTCTCCATGAGATCACTCGCTCGACTTCGACAGATTTCACGCCAAGCTTCTCTATTCGGGTGCGAGTTTTCGACTGCGATGTCACGTATAAGGGATCGTATGATTGGTGTTGTGGAGTCCGTTCCGATCATGAGGTTGAGAGGTGAAGCTTGTGTGGTCTTTTGTTTGGTAATATTTAATACCAGCTGCAGTTTCCACAGTGAGTCTGACCACGACGCGCCTTTGTGATTCACCTCAATACGTAACATGTTTAGGATGGTGCGAATGTACCTCTCCGCCTGACCATTAGCGTGATGCATTTCTGGGGTAATGTAATGCACGTCGCAACCAAGCTCTGTTATCCAGGATATGAACTCCCTAGATTCAAACATGCGTCCTCTATCAGCCACCAATAACTTCGGTACACCAAATAATCCGATCGTTTGTGTAAGGGAGCGTTTCAACTCGCTAGCGTCTTGTCGGTAAATAGGATACATAAGGCAGAATTTCGTGGAAGCGTCCACCACGACAAGAATAAACTTAAATCCATCAGAGCCAGGAAGTGGACCCAGTACGTCGGCGTGAATCGTGTGGAAGGGGAAATCCGGTTTTTGCCAGGAGGTGATGTTTTGGTGAGGTGATCTAGGCACTCGCTTCTTTGAGATGCAGACAAGGCAGTGAGCTACGTACTTTCTTACAAACTGCCTGAGTCCAGGGAACCAAAAGTGCTTGAGTATAAGGTCGAGAGTCTTCTCAGCATTGATGTGTCCGTGTTCGTCGTGAAAAACTCTTAGTAAACTAAGCCTATGACCCCTAGGGATATAGCACAACAGTCTAGCTTCCTCACCTACTGGTGTATATTTGTAATACAGAAGATCATTTTGCGCTACATATCGTGACGAATCTAGTTGACCGTCTCTCAGTTGCTGCAGCAAGTCCTGAGTCTCATTATCAGCAGACTGTGCAATCTGTGCCCAATTACGGGGTCTGGAAATCTGGTTTGCGGCAACAACAGAGGGATTGCGGCTGAGGTAGTCAGCATGTGGCATCAATACCCCTTTACGATACTCAATAGTAAAATTAAAATCTTGGAGGTACATCCACCAGCGAGCTACACGTGGGAGCAAGTCCTTCTTGCGCTCAGTGGCCTTCAAGGCATTACAATCGGTAACTATTTTGAAATGAAGTCCTACAAGGTAGTGACGGAAATGTTGCAATGCCTTTACTACAGCAAGGGTTTCTAACTCGTAAGAATGATATTTGCTTTCTGCACCTTGGGTTACCTTGCTGTAGTATGCCACCACGTGTTTCTTGCCATTGGCATGCGTTTGTAAGAGGACTGCCCCATAGCCTGCACTGCTCGCGTCAGTATGCAGTTCGGTGGGAAGCTGCGGATCAAAGAGTGACAAAACAGGTTCATTAGATAAATGTTGAATAAGCTCTTGTCGTACTGTTTCCTGTTCTGCGCCCCAGTTAAAATCTGCTCCCTTTTTAGTTAGACGAGCAATGCAGGCGGTTCGCGTGGCATAATCTTTTATGTACCGCCTAAAATACCCAGCAAGCCCCAAGAACTGGCGCACTTGTTTCACATTCTCGGGGGTTGGTGAGTTTACAAGTGCTTCCACTTTTCGTGGGCTCGGCCTAACCTGACCCTCACTCACAACTCGACCAAGATATTCTACTTCTGTGGTCAAGAAAGAACATTTTCGGAGATTAATAGAAAAACCCGCTAACGTGAGTGTCTGGAGGACATCATGCAAGAGTGAGATACCTTCGTCAACTGAGGAGCTCATGATCAGGACATCGTCCACGTAAACTAAGACCTGACCAGCCTCTATAAACCTTCTAAGAGTGTTATTAATGATGCGCTGGTAGACAATTGGAGAATTTGAAAGGCCGTATGGCATTTTAACGTATTCGTAGTGACCCTCCGGTGTAACGAAACCAGTCAGGTGTATAGATTTTTCACTTATTGGTATCTGATGGAAACCGGTGGCCATATCGAGGCTGGTAAAATATTTAAAGTTACCTAGTCGATCGATATGGTCATCGATCAATGGAAGTGGATACCGGTCTTTTACTGTCAAACGGTTGAGTGCTCTAAAGTCTACGCACAAGCGATCGGAACCGTCCTTTTTCTTTACTAATATGATCGGGCTGGCATACTCTGACTGTGATTCTCTAATAATACCCTTCTCTAATAAGTCGGCAATGATCTTGCGGACTCGAAGTTTCTCATCGTGAGAAAGTTTGTACGGGCGATAAACAACTGGGGTAGTACTAGTTACTTTAATATCCATTTCGCCCGTATTTACGGTCGTAGTAGCCGTTCCGGAAATAAGGAAATCCGAAAATTTGTGAATAACCTGCATTAGGGAATCGCGTTCTTTTCCGACTAAGGGGGTGTTAATGTCAGTCGGGTAGTTATTCTGAACCGAATTAATTTCAACAGCCGAGTCGTCTTTACGAGTCAAATATTGGCCCTCTTTCGTGCGAATGTACACAATTCCGTCTCGGTTAAGTATATCGGTCCCTACAATAACTGGCGTATTCATACATGAGTGTGGTACTACTACAAAATCAGCTTCAAGAGAAATTTCGGCGAACTCAATAGTGACTGTTACGTACGATGTCGCGACTATTTCCTTCTCACTAATCCCCTTTAGTACGCAATGGGTAGGTTTAGGTTGGCATGATAGGTGTTTTAACACATCTGAAGAAATTAGAGACACATTAAGCGCCCCACTATCTATTAGAACGTCTATAGGGACGCCGTTTATCACGGCAACTACAACATCTCTATTGCCCCTAACGGTCGGGTCGCAGTCGGAACACAAGTTGATGTTTCGCTCATTCCGAGCCTCGGAACGAGCTTTAGCGAAACATTTGTCCTCGCTATGTCCCGTTTTCTTACAAAAAGTGCAAGGAGTGGTTGCTTTTTCAGGGCCACTACTAGTCTTAGTGTCTAATTTAGATTTTTTTGGGCAATTTCGTATAATGTGACCCCTTTCACCGCAATTAAAACACTTTGAGTCCAGCCGATTCTGGTTAGATTGGGGAGGGCGCTTTTTTGCTGTTGAGGGGCGATTATCTTGCTTTCCGCGACCGGGTTTCGTATAAATGGACAAGAAAGAGACTAAACTGTCGGTGGTGAGCTTTCCGTTAGCTGCCGCTGCTCTTACTTGAGGGTTATCAATTCCACGTATTACGATAAGGGTCATGAGCTCGTCGCTAAGCCCCTTAACTATTTTTAAACGTAATAAGGTGCGGCGAGCATAATCAGCGTACGTGTCATATTTGTCAGATGTTTTATTCATAACGTCAAAGAGGATATTGGCATAATCCAACTTTCGAGGACAGAGCGGCTTAAACTCGAGTTTAAAATTCGACCAAGTGCGGTCGTTAGTGACCCACTCACTCAGCCACACCTTAGCATCACCCTTGAGACACGAGCCGATACGCGATAAACACTCGTGATCGTTCCAGCCGTTTGTAGTTTTGGCGCGATCAACTTCCTCGCACCATGAATCTATATCATGGATGGACGGGTCAAAATTTGACACAAAATAATTATGAGATCTGTGCGGCTGTAACGACCTAAGAGCGTCTACAAGAGCCTTTGTCGAATCATACTCACCGATATTAGTTTGAGAAGACGAAAAGTGGGTAGTGGATAAATTACTCTCGACTTGTGTCTGAAGTGCGGTCGCTTGTGGTGCGGGCGTATGCCGGTTCACTGAAGTTCCCCCTAAAGGTTCGCGATCACTATCATAACGCACAGAAGCTAGCGGTTCCGAAACACACTTGTCTCCCATCGCGTTTAACCTCGACATTATAGAACTCAACATATTACGAATTGACGAATTATCCGGGCTAGTCTTTCTACCGTGGGACCGCGAGCTACCTACGTGGTTACGTGCCGATTCGTATCGAGACCTTGAGCGCCGTTCACTTCTCGAACGATGCAGCGCCCTATTCCGCGATACGTCGCGAGATCGACGTCGTGAACGACGAACGCGTGGGGGAGTTCGCGTCCCGCTATGATAATCACGTCCCGAACGATCCCTAGATATTGACCGTGACCGATAACGAGACCGAGGCCGTTTGCGTGATCTACTACGCGATCGGTATTCAGATCCACCCGCCATGATTAATAAAATAACAAGTAAGTAAATAAAATCAATAGGGCACACTAAAAACACAAAACAAATTAACACTAAGATTATATTCCTCTGTGTGGGCAAATAAGTTGCTATCCCACTTCTGATTTTAGGGTCAGAAGCGGAATTTATTTAAAAAAAAACAGAAAACAAATCAACCACTATTTTTATTTCTAAGTACTTAAAATTAAACAATAATTGCAGAGGAATAAAATCAACACACGCAAAAAATTAGCAATAAAATTAATCTCTAAGTATACGATACGACCGTAATGCTGACGGGTCCGGTGCTCGAACAAAAGTGAGCGCGCGGCGGTGCGCTCCGCTTTATATAGTTGCGGCGAACAGGCGCTCCTAGTAGCGGGGGGTCTTCCTTACAATATTTATAGTACCTGGGTGACCGAGCTTCGCACGGTTATTTTTTTAAAATTAAACCTAGCCAGATCGACTTTTTGCCCCCGAATCAACCTACATACCAAATTTCAAGAAAATCGTTGGAGCCATTTCCGAGATCCTAAAAATATATATAGATATTTTTATATATATTATATATATACAAGAATTGCTCGTTTAAAAATATTGGGAATTATAACAACCCTAAGAACATAGAATGATTTGAAGAAAAAATAGTAAACAGGATCTTTATAGAAACAAAACAATTGGTTAATATATATATACCTAACTTAGGTTAAAATAGGCATGTCATTTCTGGAATATTGACTGATTGAGAGCGATTTACAAATTCGTACAAGTTTTATAAACATCGGATGACGGGAAGAGAAAATATTTTCATTTTAACGAATTATACTCGGACAAAGTCTTGCGGACGACAGCGGTAATTCTTCAATAAATTTGTAACGAGACAAGATATTGAGTAACGGTTTTTTGCGCAAAACGTGTAAATGATTGCGTGACAATATGTATATAAATAAAAACTTCCATTTCCTTACACACTGTTCAAAAAATTTCGTTAATACAAAAAAAAACACTTTATATATATTTATTCCAGTTTTTTTTTATCTTATATTTATTTTAGGGCGCTTTTTTATTTTTTTTAGAATAAATCAATTAATTTCCTGTCGATTGACATCTTCATTATGCAAATCGGAGCATCCATTCAGGATTGAGAATTTTTTTTTAAAAAAATCGAGTAAGTGGCGCCATCTCTGTTCCAAATGGGGGAATCTCGTTTATCCTCGGGTCAAATATTTTATTATGGTCCCTTCTATCAATTTGCAAAGTGGCTTGTTCCTATCATAAAATGCAGCTTGGTTTCCATAACAACTAGGACTATATAGTTTTTTATTGCAAAATGGAGTGTATTCAATTATTTTTTTAAAGCAGAAAACGTAATGTTTTTTTTTTGTTTTTTTGAAGTCAGTTTAATTTTTTTTCTAAAAAATTATTTTGAGCATTTTGTATGGTTCCAGGCCAGACGATAGGCATGGATGAGGTAAAAGAAGAACAAATACAAGAGCTTAACATAAAGGATATAATAGGGTTTGCTAAAGCTTCGGGTAGGTTCAAAGAGGTGGAACTGTCAGTGCAGAGGTAAATCTCATGCGCTGTTGTGGGGAACTGGGTGAAATGGTCCCAAAAAAGTGGACTGATCACCCGCCTGTGCCTGATGGGCGTCCCCTCCATAGATAGATAGATGGTTCCAGGCTAGTTTAGGAAGACTTTAAACTAGGTAGCATGGAACCATAAGTGTCACTAACAATTTTTGAGGGCCCCGATTCTGTAACTTCAGTTGTGTGTCGATGGAATGGAGGCCATTTTATCTGTTCAGGTGGCAAAAATGAGAACTAGATATTTAATTTTCATATACTTGCTGTGCTGACAACCACCCCGACCCGCAGCGCCACTGCAAACCGTACGTTGCAAACTACCTGCAACTGAACATGATGGTGGTGGCGCCACCAGTCAAAGCAGCCGTCATTAGATGTATGAAATTTGGATAGTACTCAATTTTGCCTGAACGGATAAACTGGCGACCATTCCATCGACACACAACTGAAGTTATAGAATATTATGGTTTATAATTATGCCACATTCTTTTTAATTCCAAACAAAAGAAGAGGGGTGTATTAAGTGTGAAGTGTATTATGTCTCAGTGGCATCGTAGCTCCTAAATGAATGAACCGATTTCGATGAGTTTTTTTTGTTTGATAGCTGATGTAAATGAGATGGTTTTTAATGAACTGGGAATCGAACTGATGACCCAAACGGGCCATCACAGCACAGTATAACCCCAAACTAAGCAAATCTTCTACTATGAGTGCTAGATAACTAAAAAATTTTTTTAAACACATACACATCAATACTGTCTAGGGCAGGGGTGGCTAACTTGATTATACCCAAGATCTCCTGTTTACTAACAAAACCCTGTGCGATCTACCAATTAAATACTCCTTGAAATCTTAAATGAAACAGCATAGTTCAGTACACAATCATGTAGTATTTTTTTTTATTATATTAAGAGAAAAAACTTAAATGTGAAATGTTTTTTTATTTTTTTGCCTTGCCACGATCGACTGGACTAACAGTCGCGATCGACCGGTTGGCCACCCCTGGTCTAGGGCAATGGTTCTTAGCCGGTGGTCCCAGGAAACACCTTAAGTGGTCCGCAGAGCCATCCCAAAAATATGAAACGTGACGAGTTGACTCTAATCTATGCTAAACTTGATTTTCAATTCTAGTCAATGAATTTGGTTTTGCTTGAAATTAGTGAAAATTTGTGCTTGAAACTTGTTCCATCACATTTTCACAAATCTCAAGCTAAAATAACCTCTAAAATTAAAAGTTTTATGTTTCCCCCAACATTCAATTGCTTATAACTTTAAAAGGCTGAACCAAATAAAGCTAAGAACCATCTCGTCATTAAATCAGTTTTCAAATAAAAAAGGCATCTAAATCGGTTTATTCATTTAGGATATACGATTCCACAGACAGATACAGAGTTAAAGATACACAGACACACAGATACACACATCAAACTTATAACATACCTAGTTTTTTGTTAAGGGTTACAAAGACAGATTAATTTAATTGTTTCAAATTTGTTTTTTAGCAGTACTTCATTGCTAGATAAAACCTGGTTATGGTCTAAAGACCGATTTCAAGTGGAAAGAAAATAAGAAAAATAAAAGCGGTATAGTCAAAGAGACAAAATACAGTGAAAATTACAGTTTTACACGTAGCCCTCACTAATACTAATGTACACTTAATGTGTTTTTGGCTGTGCCTACTCAATCAGAAATGTTACACAGAAATGTACTTGTCCAATGATTCTCAGTATTAAATTCATGTAACCAACTGATTGTTAAACTTTTTAAGTTTCATAAAGAATGATAAGTGACTAAAAAACTGTATGGGATATGTTACTTAAGTATGGAATTGTACATAACAGATTGTTAGGTCTCAAACAACCAATAAAAAGTCAGGCAAGTAATTGTTGGAAACATTCATTGAATGCCATCCCAGCCAATTGACAATTAATTGTGGCAAAAACATAGATGACATGATTTCACTGTTTTACAACAACAAATAAAACTCCGCCATTTTTGAAAGAACTTTTCGAAGCGGGAAATAAAAAGTTTGCAAGCAAAGGCAAAAGGAGATTTGAAAAAAGAATTCCAAAAATCAATTTTTTTGTTTTTTTTTCAAAGGAAAATTCGAATTCGATTATTATGCTGCCGATTACAAAAGTACTCGACAAGGCCGCGCGGCGTAGTAAACAATCGTGTCTCGAAACTGGTTGTGTTGTGTTATTTTTTTTATCAAACACGTTTTCGCCCCCTCGTCATTATACAGAACAAGTTCTTAGCAGTACGTTTGGGTAAACCTTACGCTGATCGACGAGAGGAATGGAAAAACCCAACTCGCTAGGCGCCGATAAACACACAAAATACATCGTAGTTATCTCACTGTATCCTCAGGCACGTTTTAAGACCAAAACAACACGGAACAATCACAAAATACACTTGAATACTTGAAGAAAGTGTGATAAGTACGCACCTTAGATTTAGTAATAACATGTGTAGCTAATTTAACCACGGCGAAATTCCCCGTTCCGATTGTTTTTTCCAATTCATAGTTCCCGACACACACTAACTGGTCTATGGGGAAGTGTTTACTCTTGTGAGTTTGGTTTTTATTATTGGCCATTTTAGAGAAAATCGCGAGAAAACTGGCCAAGCAGTGATATCACTCGCGATTACCTACCGCAGACAGAATACTACTTTAACCTACTGTCTAGTAGTTCACTAACTATCCGCTTGGCGCTAGTGTCGCGCACGTCATTCGGTCAAGACTACTCCGATTGAGCCAAAAACATTTCATTAACAAAACCATCTCATTAACACTCAAACACCATTATCGCGGTATAACACACGGCAAAAATTGAAAACGTTTATCGATGGCTATCATAAAACAATAACTCAGTAATTACAATCAAAATAAAAGACTTCTTATCAGTTATTTTGTTATCACTACACTGTCTCAATCTGACTAGCCCTCACTTGTGGAAAAAGAGTTCGATTCACAAACTTACTCCGATGTTGTTGTCTCGTTCCCGTTGATTCATTAATGAAACTTTAGTGAGAGATGGCTAGATTGTTTTCTTTGCGATTAAGAGCGGATGACGCCAGAGGGAGCGCTGACGTCATAGAGCGGTAAATTTCAAAACGCATATTTAGTACGTCAGGGTAGGTATCGATTTTTCGTATTGCTTAGGATACCTAAGTGCAACAGTAACCTTTAGGTACTAGATAGGGTATCTATTTCTAGTCCTGAACTAAAATAGGTTTCAGACTTTTAATTAACAAGAACTAAGAATCAATTACTTCCACGCTTGACTGGGAGTAAAAGAAAAACATATAATGTGCTAGCTGCCTAGTCTTCCCAGGCATACTGTGTAAGTCAGTTCAGTAGGCGCAAGGGTTATTCTGTATTATGGGCGAAAGGCTGACAACTCTCACTTAGCGATCACTAATCGCAGTGTGGTAGGAAAATAAATGAAAGATGGTGTAATCCGTCTTCAGGGGTTTCGTTATACCTTTGTCGACATTTACAGCATACTGTTTTGTTACAAAAGGTTCTGGTAAATAAATATTTTTTTCATTCCTAAATGTGGTGGTGTTATTCGCGACCCATACTAAGGTCAGAAGGCGAATAAACTTTTTAACAGCTATTAGTAAACGCTCGTAGTCCAGTGGCTCTCGCTGATCTCAACCAGTCAGTGAGGATAAGCAACGTACACAGAGGCAGGGAACCTGATGGGTGAATTTATCACGGGCGTTTCCGTGCTTCAGCGGGCACGTTACGCTGTCGGTCCCGGCTGTTGTCGATTGACTACAGTCGTTAAACCAAGTCAGAGGCCATTGTGCAGTTTGAAAACTCTGACACCAGGATTAGCCAAGTTCGCCACACATTTGACTATACCTACACATTAAGAAGAAGAAGCTATCAAAAATAGTGTATTTTCTTATTTTTGTATTATTAGGTATTATACTACATTGTTTAAGATAATTGCTGCTATTAAAACTAATTAACTATCACCCGGTTGCAGAAACGTCCATTAACATTAATGCCACTTTAAATATAATACTGTAACGTTCTGTCTTGTTGACGTAAACAAGGACTGCATTACATTTAAAGAAGCTATAGTCTGTAAGTTTAGGTTCTTTTCTTTTTCTAACCTTTAGCTGTCTTTGACAGATCCAGGCCTGGTCAATCAGTTTTGTTTTTTTGAGCATTATTTTATTTAAATTTTAGTTTAGGTAAGTAAATTATGTCTGCTAGAAGAAAATAAAAGGATATATATCTAGTGAATATCTTGTATTTGGATTCCGGTTTGTTTACAAAAAGATAACTACCTAAACATACAGACTATAGAAGCTAACTTTATTGAACGTTTAGCAAGTGAGTGTTGCAACACTTGCAACTAAAGGAATGCCTATGTTTAAAATATCTTTACAAGACATGTAGGATAGAAAATACGCCACCAAAGCTGATATTACTGACACTAGAATAGAAAGTTATATCAAAATCCGTTCATTGCTTATTTTATTGTAATGCTCCTATCCAATATGTCAACTGATAATGTAAGTATTTGGAAACGCGGCCTCGTTTTATAATTTCAAGACGAAACCCAGCATAAATTGCGCCAGGAAATCAATGGTGTCCATTCATAAAACGTGTGTCTCGGTATCCTATATAATTTTGTCTATTTCATCTCAACCGACTTTGCGTTTGTCGTGAGACAGACGACCTTCATTCATGAATGTGGGAGTCGCATATACTGATAGTAGCGCCATCTTATGAACACATGCTGCTTCTTTTGAGTAGCGCCATCTATGGACCAGGTAGAAGTACTTTTGTAAAAGCTGTGCGTACTATATAGTGACATCATTTCGCGATAGATGGCGTTGTTAAATTAGTTCCGCTACTCGTCACTAGATGGCATTATTTTTAGTTGAAGCTTTTCTCATAAACTTAGTTTGAGGTCAGTGCTTTTTTTAAACTTTTTAAATTAGCTCATTTTCCTCGTACACTTCTTACAAAAAAAAATAGGAAGTTGGATTCTCTCTTGAGATAACGATGGCGAAAACATTTTGCCTATTAGCTTTTTTAAGTATACGTCACTCCCCATGGAGGGGCACGGGCCTCTCTAAGGGAGTTTAGGCCGGCCATAGTCCACCACGCTGACCCTGTGTGAAAATATTTTAAAATATTAAAAAATACGAATTTTGTAAAAAACTTTTATTATTACTTACAGCCTAAAAGAGTATGGTTTATAGGCCTACTGTATGTGAGGCCTGCAAACCGCGCTTTCAGTTAGGCTGTACTTATAAATATTACATTATGTGTGGTAAGTAGTACTTAGCAAGTCTATGGCGGTTACAATAATGTTTATTAATACCAATAAAGCATTGATATACAATAAAACAACTAGATACCCAATCTCAAAGACACGTCGACCAACTGTCCGAGCTTTCGAATGAACTGACGGATGAGTGAGCAGGATAAAAGAACTGAACAAAAGAATGAAAGAGTGAGAAAACCTATCAAAAATAATGCCCAATCGCCGTGATGGGCATTCATTTGCCGCGGACACTTTTTGAGCGCGATTGGAAGTCTTAGTTGTTTATAGGTATTAGGTCAATGCAATAAAGATATTACAAATCTTATTACAATGACGCCACCATAGGCAGATGGTATCGAGGTAATCATACATTAGTTTTACATATAGCTAGTTTTATTAAAAGTATAGTACTACTTAATTTGAAAATAATTCATTTCTTAATTTCATGTATATCAAAATTAAAAGAAAAAATACAATTTGTTAATTAATTCTGCTTTTTAACATAATAATAATACCTAAGAATATCTGATTTTACAAACATAACAAACGACTTAGCAAAAACTGAATTCAGACCATGGTTCTGAATGATTTTTTAACATCTGCTTTTAAATTGTTTATTTGAATACACTCCATTTTGCAATTAAAACAATACCTACCTAATAACAATGTTAAACACGAAAACCAGCAATGTACATTGCATTCTAATAGCGGCGCGGCGCGGGGGCTTGGCGCGCGGGTTGCGGATACACGTTACATTGCCAAAATAGTATAACAACGTTTTCGGAAAAAAAAACTTGTTGCCGATCATAGTTATGGGTAGATTCAACCGTTTAAGTTTTTGCTAAGCTGTCCTTTACAGTGTATAGGTATAAATAGGGCCAAATAACAATAAAAATATAATGTAGGTACTTTTTAAAAGGAGTCACGCACGTCAAGCTTGACAATTTGGACTTTTGGACCGGCCCTGCATTGTATGGCGCGCAGTATAAATCAGAGCTCAGCTTAAGCTGGTAGTGTAAAGCGTGACCTGCTCTTGACTGTACCAGTGCTTTTATAGGCATTTTCTGCGTTAACTCGCTTCATCGTCGAAGTCATCTTTGACCTTTATGGTCAAGATTGAGGACAAAAGTTAACCCATTTTATAATATAAAAAAAAAGGATTCGAGATGGAAAAGAAAAAAAATATATTTTATCATATTTACAATTAGAAAAAAAACCACTACCTGTTTTTTTTTTAAATACTACTTATGAGGTGACCTTTAATTAGTTAATGAAACTTAGGCGGTAATACTCCCAAACTCCCAACAATGTGAAATTCCCAAAAAATCCCCTTTCTACTCGTAGCTATGGCATCAGCTGATTGCACATAAGTCATACGGAGAGGCGAAGTTTTTTTCTCATTTTGACCTGTTTCCCATTGGCGTATCTAGGGTTATTTTCTAGGGGGGGCCGCGGGCCTGGCGAAAATTAAATGTACTTATAGTATGTAATAATAAGTATGTAGATTTCTCTCAGCTGTAGATAATATACATATATTTTTCACAAAAATCATAAATATATATATATATTTATGATATTTGTGTGAAGTTATCAGTATTTTGGCATCAATTATAGAATTTCGAATTGGTAGCCCAATATTCTGGGATGGGCCCTAGACCATACTGGGGTGGGCACGGCCCACCCCCCCCCCCCATATACGCCTATGCTGTTTCCTGAGAAAAGTTGTGCATTAGTGTGCTAATTACCTATGGTGCAAGGGGTGCGCTACTCGCCGCGCGCCCCCTGGCGGCAATTTCAATGAAACTGCACCCGTGTTATATGGCAGGCCCGGGGGCGGTATAACTTAACGTAACCCACGTAAAAAGTACTCCGGTTTGCATAACTACATTTTGCATGGCGTCTAGAGTTCTTCATAAATTAATGTGTTTGTGTCTAGTTTTAGCAAAGAGAGGTGCGGCTCGCACGAGCAGCTTTTACTAGAGGAACTTTTGTTTAACATTAAATAAACCTCAAGGGCGTCGCTACGTGAGCTAGAGACGCCTCTGTTATTACCATTCTTCAATAACGTTGACTAATTAAAGTCACCCATATGTAGACGAGCTTACATCTACCTACCTATTTACAGGACAGTATCAACTATAATTACCATACTTGCTCGAAAAGAACCTAAACGCACCGGAACGCCGCGTTCCGTTCGTTGAATCACCGTTCTGTTTCGTAAAAGTTCTCTTCATTACGTTCCGGTACGGCGAAAGACTTAGAATTTCTTATGACCACCTAATCTGTTTATACACGAGTTCATATTTTTGCACCATGTTCGTTTACAACGCCGCCCAGTGGAACTTTTGAGTACTATTTTTTTTAATGGCGGCGGTGATCTCTTTTTGATTTTCATTCAAACTTTACCTCTTTTGCAACAAAAACTGGACATTTCGTCTAAGTCTTCTTCTTATCTTGTAGGTATAGTCAAGCGTGTGGCGAACTTGACTAACCCTGGTGTCAGAGTTTTCAAACCGCACAATGTCCTCTGACTTGGTTTTAACGACTGTAGTCAATGAACAACAGCCGGGACCGACAGCTTAACGTGAATCCCGAAGCACAGAAACGCTCGTGATAAATTGCCACTTTGGTTACCCAGGTTCCCATTGCTTAAAACCTGTTTTGTATTTCAGTGTAATTGGGGTGTTTCTGAGCACATTTGTTTGGCCTGGTCCAGAAACTCATCCAAAGAATTCCTTCTGATTTGGAGGTCATCCAATTCCATAGCCTCGGAGCCTTCTGCATTTGGCGTTTCTTCCGTTCTCTCCTTCAGTTGCAATTGCAACGAGTTGTCAACATTATAGACATTTTTATCGGGGTGACACTTGCGGAAATGACTGAAGACTGTCCCTTTCCTAACAGCAGAATAGCTACATTCCTGACATTTGTAAGGCTTTTGACCTGTGTGAATAGTCTCGTGGTATACTAGACTTTCTTTCCTACCCGTTTTGTAGTCGCAATACTGACATTGGAGTCTAACCTCCAAATGTTTGATAGAAAAGTGTTTAGACAAGTCATATTTAGTCCGACACGCATAAGAGCAGAACTCACAGTGGAATAAATAATGCTCTTTCTGGTGGTCGCTAAGCGCGCATTTAAATTGCGTTTTAAACTCGCAGGAATTACAAAACATGTCGTGGTCAGATTTGCTGCGCTTGGTCTTTCAAGCAAGGCGATTTGGTCTTTCGTTTTCGTCGAAAACGAACAGTTAATGCATCGATATGGTCTGTTATCATCACTTGTGTGGTTTCTTTGGAAGTGACGTTGGACTGAGGCTTTGAACTTTGAAGTATAGTCACACAAATGGCATTGGAAGTTGGGGGAAGCTTCTTTTTCTCTTCCTCTCTTTCCGGATCCAAGAACCTGGATATTCCGATAGTCTACACAATCTGGATCAACTAAATAGTTGTTATCTTTGCCGTGTTTAGTTTGATTGTATGACAATGTTACTTCTTCATTAATATCTGCTTTATCTGTTTCCAAGCAAACGTCTGGTATTGGTATGGGTACAGAATCTTGCATACTGTCAGTGTTATTAACAGCAACCGATTCTTCTTTAATTGTTTCAGTAATTGCGTCTTCTGAGTTGAGTTTTTCAACAATGACGTTTACATTGAATTGTTCAGCAATTAATTGTGACATAATTTCATTTCTATCGTAAGTAAGTTGTTGATCGTGAATTTGATGATAATTGATTTCTTGATTCTCGATTTGTTTAGTATTAGCTAGTGGGTTGATAATTTGTTGTTTATTTATTTGTTGATTATCAATTTCATCATAATTGTTTTGATTATTTAAGTGATTATTATCGGGTTGTACGTTGTTTACTCGTGGAATGATAATTTGTTGATTATTTATTTGCTGACTGACAATTTCTTGAAGACTATTTTGTTGATTATTAAACTGAATATGATTGCTTTGTTGAACATTCATTTGATTGTAAGCACCAGTTTCAGAATTGACATGTTTTTTTGTGGTAGTTTTAATTCTCGGATAATTGTTACAGTGTTCATTTTTATGTTTTCTGATGTTACACCTAAAGGAGCTTGTGTAGTCACAAAATTCACATTTCAACGGTATGTGGTGAAAACTTTTCTGTTGATGAGTTTTTATTCTCCACACTTCTCTGGTGGAATAGTCGCAGTACTGGCAACTGTGCAGCTGTATTTCCTGCTGTGTTACTTCATTGTGTGCCGCAGCTAGATGTTTGTAGAACAAGCCTTCGTTTTTACTTTGAAACTCACATTTCGGACATTTGAAAACTGGTTTCATTTCAATAGGCCCTCTAGTCATTTTGGCTTCAACATTTCTTTGGACTCCAACTATATGGCTTTCCTTATGCTTCTTCATTTCACATTTGAAAAACGTTTCAAAGTCACAACTAGTGCAATGCACAGCGAACTCAGTTTTATTATTCATCGTATGTACTTTTAATCGCCACTTTTTTTTCGTTGAAAACCCGCAACTTTCGCAATGGTATGCTAGAGCTATCTTTTCGTTGTGTATTTTAATCATATGCCTTTGAATATGCCCTTCGAATTTGGTTTCAAAAGGGCATTTATCACATTTATGCAAGTTATCTTCTTTCTTCTCATGCGTTCGGCTGTGTTTACGCAAGTTATGCTTATAAGAGGTCGAGAAAGGGCATAGGCTGCATTTGAAGGTTTTCTCGTTATGTTTTCTTTTGTGGGATCGTAAGTTCCATTTGGAAAAGCTAGAATATTCGCATTTATCGCACAAATAAACGGGAACGTTCCTCCCGTTTGCGATTTCAGCTGCGTAATGCATCGTAACGATATGACGATCTAAGCTCATGATGTATCTGGTGGAATAGCTGCAGTAGGTGCAGCTATGGGGTTTAGCGTCACTGTGGACGGCCATGTGGATTTCTAAGCAGTTTTTGTAAGGAGAGGAGTAGGTGCAATGATCACAAGTGTATTGTTTTGTACGTTTGCGTGGCGCGGATTTTCGGGGCTGCTTTCGTGGGACGACATAGCTGAAAGTGAGAGAAGTTTAATTTAGTAAAGGGAACAAAGCAAACCGACGGATTTTTTTCATGCTCCAGACAAACATTTGTGTAAGACAAACAAGCAAATATTTGAAAGAAAGAAAGACAAATTTATTATATCGTACATCACAACACATACATAAGAGGCAAGATTAAACAGTAAAACACGATACACTACATAAAGACAAATAAATAATAAATATTTTTTTATTTCCAAAAGGGTAAGTTGACATAGGTAGATTGTTAAATAATTAACTTACAATTAGCCATTACAAAGTCTGCCAACAACCAACAAATCAATTAACCTGCGAATCTCGCACTAGGCTTTCGCCTGTATCGCGAGATTCAGTACAAACGATTCTACTGACAAATAAGTAGCTTACAGTCAAAGACGAACTAATTGCTATGCAACATACCTTATATTTTAAAACAAAGAATTGTAAAATAAAACAAAAAAAAGGGAAAAATCAACTAACAGTGCGTGTACGTCCACGTGTGTGCATGTGTTTGTGTGTGTGTGTGTGTGTGTGTGAATGCTTGTGTGTATTCAATATATTAATTCATTGAACTTCTCTTATTAGATCTTCGGTGTCTGCATATGTTAAGCTTAGTAAATACTTAACGACTATACGTTTGGCCAGTTTTACAGTAAGGTTTTTAACATCACAACGTTTATAAATCTGTTTATAGATGAAGGGAAAGAGGAAGTTTCGGAACTTTCTTGCGAAACTGGTTTGGACCCTGACGGTCGAATCTATTTTAAGAGTACGCTTTTGCATAAGAAGGTGGTACTCAGCTGAGTTGATTATCTTACGAAAGACAATAGCAAACTAGCTTTAGATCGCTATGTGTTGTAGGGTCCGAGACAAAGGGTCCTCAACTCAGCTATATGCTGCGACTCGGGAATCAGGATATGAGACCGCGAGCCACAACGCTGGTTTTCAGTGAGTCCCATAACCAAGTGACGTAGTGGACGAGACAGAATTAGGAATAAATAAATAAATATGAACTTACATATACATAATTATGTTACAAATAAATATAAATACATAATCAATTGATCACCGACGTGAGTGGTCATGTCCGTCTCAAAGGAAAACCTTCATTCTCGTGGGTTTTGGGAAAGTGATGTAGCTTATGTGTTACAATAATAATTTACTTTACTAGTTTTCCGCCCGGGACTTCTTTCCCGTGGAAATTCAGGAAAATTATATTACTCAGAGATAACGTAGCATTCCCATGGTGAACGAATTTTTGAAATCAGTCCAGTAGTTTTGAGTTTATTCGTTACAAACGTACAAATCTTTCCTCTTGTTAATACAATAGGGATGTTGACTAATTTTTTAATTGTTTATCTTAAAAAGGAACTGTATCCAAAACCTAAAACCGAAATAATTTTTGAAAGAAAACTATTGAGAAATAAAAAAGTTACAAACTATTAAATTTCAATGGAGGGGGACTCTGTCAAACAACGAAAAAGAGATGCACTGACTGGCATGTGACGTCACCGCCATTTGTTTGCGTAGGTAAAAACGAGATAGCTAGCTCTCCCCACAAAACGAGATAGCTAGTCCTTACGTTAATATAAATGCTAATAACTTGTTCATTTATAAACCTGTTTTAATGCTGTTCATGGATATTAATATGTTTCTAGCATTATTAGCATTATTTTTTGTTTCACATACAATAATTCATAAAATCAAACACTGTCAACATCCCTACTAACAGAACATAGAACATAGAATACAATACGACGGCCTTACTTCTAGGTACGCGTTATTCTGATGTCTAAGCTACATTACTGTAAAGTTTCATTAATATTCATCTAGTAGTTTTGCATGAAGGAGTAACATCCATCCTCACAAATTTTCGCATTTATAATATTATTACCAGAGGATATAAAAGGACCCTTTGGGCTAAATTTCAGCTTTATAGGTGCAAGGATTTGATGAGTCAGAGAGTCAGGCCTGCAATTTTATACAGGGCTTTAGGTATCTCTCTTTCAACCTCTCGGGTGGTTAATCAGTCCGTGAAACTAAACAACTCCCCCAAGGAACATAGGTCAAAATACGAAAAAAAAAATTTGAGTTCCCATACAAATTTTGTATGGGAGATAAAAATATTTTTTTCGTATTTTGACCTATGTTCCTTGGGGAAGTTGTTCAGTTTCATGGACTGATTAACCACCCGAGAGGTTGAAAGAGAGATACCTAAAGCCCTGTATATCAAAAGAAAAGATAAGTAGGAAATAAAATTATGTTAAGCACTTACTCAGCATTACCACTAACCCCTGTGCTGCCTGAAGCCATATTCTGGTCTTCAGCTTCCCCATTGTCACTCTCTTCTTGCTTCAAATAATCTTCTACCATAACCTCTTCTACATGTTCTTTTACTTCTTGCTTCACCCAAACACAGTCGAATGAGGCAGGTGGTGGCTGTTCTTCTTTCTCATCTTCCTCTGTACTTTGACCTTCTTGTGACATGGCTGGGAAAAGATACATTATTTATTTTTATTTTTCGTTTTACCTGCAATCAGTGCATTCACTTTTAGCAGATGTGTTGCAACCCTAACGATCAATGTAATAAAAGTACAGGGTGTAATTCTTACAGATTTTAGTCAGTTCGATTCCCAGGTGTGGCACGCGAATTTTGGAAAATCCTTGAATGCAGTTTACTTTGTTTTTAAAAATAAAGGAATATTTTCTTTGAGTACAATTTTCTATCAACGGTATTAAGAGTACTTTCCCTTCAGGTGGCATTACAAAATTTTTTCTTTTCATTTTCAACCGACTTCAAAAAAGGAGGAGGTTCTCAATTCGACAGTATTTTTTTTTATTTTTTTTATTTTTTTGTATATTTGTTACGCGATAACTCCGGTAACTGTTGTCCGATTTTCAAAATTCTTTATTTGTTCGAAAGAGTATACTCCTGAAGAGGTCCCATATAAATTTTATCGAAAACGATTCAGCGCTTTTAAAAAAAAACAACAAAAACAAAATATACTACAAACTAGAACATCATCTAAATAAATGAATGACATTTCTGTTTGTAGTTATTTGCTAATAGGCATTGTAGTCCGCAAAAAACTAGATATCTACTTTGTGCGAACTGTTGTTGGGATTGAAGTCGGTGACTCATACGTTTTTAACGTGGAAAATTATAAATGACAAAACTGTATGGAAAGATTTTCTTAAAGAAGGGAATAAGAAAAATGTTAACAATGTTAACAAAAATTAATGAAAATATTTTAAAAAAGAGCAACCCTCGAGTTTCTGCACCTTTGTGTACGGGCATAAAGTAAAAAAAAAATTGGATATAAAAAAAATTTGATTGAGAAGGGAAGCTAGATAGATTCATACTAGCAAGATACATTCTTTGAAAAATGGCGTTCAGAAATTGTCGTGATTTTGCCAATGACTGAGTATTTTTAAAGTTGAAGTAAAACTAGAGAAACCCTTTACAGGCTGTAATTTGTAATATGTCAGAGCCTCATCCGAAGATCAGCAGGGTGCGTCGCTAGCAGGTGAGGTCGACGATTTTGGAGCACTAAGATGTTACGACCCCACACACCTCTACAAGCAAGACCACACAGGAAAACAAGAGAAAAACAAAAGAAATAAACTTAACACAATAACAAATAACCTTTTGATCACTATGTGTTGTAGGGTCTATGACAAATGGTCCTCAACTCAGCGGGGTCCTAATCCGTACATTATTTTTGATAATATGTTTATTAAAAAAAGTTTTAGGTCCTATCCTAGTACAGACAGACTCCTAGTACAGACAAAACTTTTTGACAGACTGGAGTCTGTCTGTACTAAGTAGAAACCTGTGTTACAGCTGTCCAGGCCCCCCAACTCTTGGAACTATCAAAAGTAAGCTTAATTTGAGTAAACAGTAGGTGATATCTGTTATAAGAGTATTGTGTCATGCTGACTCTGTAATATAAACATAAGGCTCATTTTTTAGCTGACTACAAAATAGTTGGATATCAAAGGCTCCATTTTAAACCCCGAAAAAGCCCCAGTGACCAAACCGACTACAAAATAGTAGGTTATCAATCCGACCCGTATACTACGCCCGTGTTTCCGATAAATAGGACTTCCATATTGGACAAAAAAAACAATTCTGTTTTTAGAATACTGATCGATTGGTAAAATATATTCCATGGTACATTTTTAAAGAACCGAAACCCAAGACAGATTCCATGGGTAAATTTTTAAAGAACTCAAACATTCCTCAAAAGTATAACATAAATAACCCAAAAATAAAAACAAAAAGTGCTTGGTTATAAGCGAATAAAACATCCAGTTAATATGTACTTATTTCATTGAATTCCCATACAATATACATAAAAATGAATTTGTACTTACTTTTACGGAACAGACACAGTTATTTCTTGGTTATTTTAGTATGTTTTTTTTTGACGGGTCTTTTTTAAAAGGGTCTTTTTTTGACGACGACGCTTAAAAATCTCTTTCATATACGAAATAAAAAGTGCATTCGTAAGTATTAATTCTAAATAAGTTGAATAATATCGTCTAGATTTTCATTGATTTTCAATTAATACTGGATGAATTGGAAGCCTTAATTATTGTTTTGTTTCTACTTTTATTTTTTTGTTGCGTGCGGTATTAACAAATCAAGGAATATCTATTAATTTTGAATTTTTCACCTTCGAAATTGAACAATAACGACAAGAACTAATCAAAACGTTGCAATATTAAGAACGCCCTTATGTCAAAGTTTCATTTTTTTAAAAACTCGCAGTTCGTAGCTGACTTCAGTTCAAATAATCGATTAGAATACATACCACTCACAGTTACAATCGATACCATAAAATTTTTGTGTGGCAACACTGGTAGAGCACTGTCAAAATCAGCAGGAATCGCTAATTATTATTTTATCTCGACAAATTATGAGAAATATTGTTTAAAATGTACACAGAAGTCGATGTATTTGTTAGTAATTACACGTTAATAGACCCTGAAATCTACCAGCTATGGATAGAAGGTTGCTCCTGTAAGTATAACATAAATGTTCGTTCAAACTATTAATTAGAATTCATTGTATTTTAATGCATTTTCTTTCACAAAAACGTATTGTTAAGGCTTAATTAATATTAACTGTACATGATTCTAGATACCAATGACATTAAAAGATAGTATAAAGTGTTTTACAAATCTTTTTTTAAATTTAATTTTCACTGGTTGCCAGACTATACTTCAAAATAAACGTGTTTTTCCCCCGAAGGGTAAAAAACACATATTTGGGTTTCAGCCGAAAGGCTTGACCCACTTGAGATAACTCTTCAGAACATCGGCGCCATCTAGCGACGAAGGCATGTACCACGCCTTAAACCGTCGTTGGTTCCTTCTATCATTCATTCTAACGTGTGGAGGGGGTGTCAGCGCGGCGGTTGTGGAAGCCATCTTGGACTTCAGTACCGATAGAATCGAGGCGAGGCGGAAGCCGCAAGAAAAAATAATTGTGGGTCAAGCCTTTCGGCTGAAACCCAAATATGTGTTTTTTACCCTTCGGGGGAAAAACACGTTTATTTGGGTGTTCGAGCCTTCAGGCTTGACCCACTTGAGATGTTTATTATCTGCGGCGCTGACCCCGCGTACTGTGATCTATAAATATGTCATGGTAAAGAGGAAGGACCAATAATGAGAGATCCATGCAATAATAAGCAAAGGTTTATTTAACATAATCAGGGTCCATGGAATGATTTTCCTATTAAATAGCACTGAAAGAATCAGACATATCAATCGAGTTTTGATTAGTTTTTCTTACGACTTTATAATAATGTTTCAAGAAGGTGGAAGCACTGCGCCAATTACCTCTACGCAGCACTTCGTCTAAATCAAAGGCTTTGTTAGTCCAGTTGTGAGAAGCTACGGCTGACCTAAAGCTACCCGGAGAACCGTTTATATTCGCTTCTTTTAGTGCCAATCTTAACCAACCCGCTATAATTGATCTGGTTGCAGGTTTAACTTTTCCTCTCGTGGAAATAAACAATTCTGTCAATCTGTTATCAGCGCTGCGGCGTGTGCTGGATAAGTTAATCAGTAAGGGGATCCAATAGAAGAGATTAAGTTTGTCATTGTTACACTTGTAAAGATGCCATCCTGATTGTATGTGGTTCATTGTGTCTGTTTTGGATCCAAATGCTGGCCATAATGTTATTTCGTCATTCGTGATAATGCAGTTTTCGGAATCTGTGTGAAGTAGGGTCAAGTCGTGTATGCGGCGGCCCGAAGCTAAGAGTAGCAGTGTCGCAACGTGTTGTGAGACTTGAAATAAACTAGTCTCATCGATGGTTCGACGGTTAATCCAATCCAACAGATCTTTAACAGCCCACGTAGTGGGATTGCGCCTTGGAGGATTTTTCAATAAAATTGCCTTGACGGTCTTTCTTACCAAAAGATGACTACTGAGTGAATCGTTATGTGATGGTTTTGTAAAAGTGGCAACAGTCGATTTGTGAACTAGTATGGTTCTGGCGGCGAATTTCTTAGTATCACTTAGGTATATCAAGTATCTGGCGAGGTCACTCGGATTCGGTGCAGAAATGGAAACTCCAATATTTACTGCCCATTTACACAAATGGGCAGTAAAAATTATTCCAAGCTGATAGTAAAAAATTTCGCTCGTTACGATCCCAGTTTGCTATTTCATTGCACCAGCCCGTATTTTCCAGACCTCCAAAACTAGGTTGTTCACCTCTCGAGGTGGACGGTGCGTGGACAGGTCGCGGAGGTGATTTCTGAGATTTTTGATGCGGAACGGGGGTCGAGTTGCTCTTCTCTTGATTTCTGACCTCCAAAAAGCTCGCTCCCATTTTGGTGCTATCAACAGATAGTTTCCTTGGGAGCTGTTCAGGTGTATAAGTACCCGTGGAATCAGAGCTGGAGGTGGAAAAATCCATCCTAGGTCGTGATTCCAGGGTCTGCTGAACGCATCCGTGTATTCGCTGCTGGGGTCCGTCAGATCTTCGCTTACGTACCTCGGGACTACTGCTGACGCTTTCGACGCGAAGAGATCTATGGTTGGTGTCCCCATCCGCACGAATATTTCTGAGCAACACTGTTCGTCTAGATGCCATTCTTGATGATGTTTCATCCTGGATAAGCTGTCTGCTAAGTCGTTGTATCTGCCTGGCAGGTATCTCGGTATAATGGCCATATCGAGTTCGTGTGCTAAGTTCAGAATCTTTTCGGATATTTTTAGCAGGAACTTTGACCTTGTGCCGCCTTGCTTCCTTATGTAAGACGCAGTGGTCCGATTGTCGGTTTGAAAAACTATGGTTTTTCCTTGAAGTTCTTGCCAGCTTCTCTGCAAAGCTTCGTATAATGCCCATAGTTCCTTGCGATTGCAGTGCCAATGTTTTTGTGAAGCATTCCAGAGACCAAAGAGCTTTTCGTTGTTTACTATCGCGCCTTAGCCGGAGTCTGAGGCGTCTGTCGTGACGAAGGCGGTCGGCGGAGCTATTTGAATTGTGGAGGTTTTTGTCAAATTTTGAAGCCACCAGAGAAGCTCTTCTCTTGCTGGGCCTGGAAGTCCGTATGTCTTGTGTCTGTCGTAGTTTGGGAGTATTTTTGCGGCGATCTGGATTCTTCTGCAATGGAGAAAGCCCAAAGGGATGGCGTTAGCCGCAAAATTAAGTTTACCGAGGAGGTGTTTCGCATCATTCCAGTTCCATTTATTTTTGCTTAAAGTGTGGTTTATAGTTTTTGTGATATTGCCTACTTTTTCATTGGGGAGCGCTACAACGTTCCTTTCAGTATCCCAGCAAAGTCCCAGATATTCTAACTGCTTTTTGGGTTTAAAGTCAGATTTCTCCAAATTGAGTTGCCAGCCCAGTTCGTTCAAGAGTGTGACAGTCCAGGTAACTTGCTGTGACAGGATGACTGGATCTTGATTTAATAGAAGGAAATCGTCAAGGTATACGATAACTCGTATGCCTTCATCACGCAATAGGGAAGCAACCCAATTTGAGATTTTACTGAAAATAGAAGGGGCACTCGAAAGTCCAAAGGGGAGGCAATTCATGTTGTAAATCTTGCCATCATATGCTAACGAAAGGTATCGCCTATGAGCACATGCGATGGGAATATGGTAATAAGCATTGGATAGGTCAATTTTAACAAGGAAGTCATCCTTTTGCATTGTAAGCGATACTTTTTTCAAGTTAATTTGTCGAAATTTGGGAGGTTTTATAAAAAAGTTAAGTTGTTTTAGGTTGAAAATTAATCTGTGGGAACCGTTTGCTTTTTCTCTTATAAATATGGAAGACAAGTAGCCGGTACTATGTCTATTTATGGATATCGCTTTCATTTGTAGTAATTGATCAATCAGATGGGTCATGATAACCGATTTCTTTGGCTCGAAGAGCTTACTGCTCTTTGCAGACAGAGCACAGAGTGGCGGTTTTTTCTCGAATGGTATGCGATATCCATTTATGACCTTGATTATTGTGGGCGGAGCACCAAGCGATTCCCATATATTAACTTTTTCCTTAAGTTGACCAGCCACAAAATTATCTACCTTAGGATTTCTTCTCGGTTTGTTGAGAAGATTTATTCTTGTTTGTAGAGTTGTCGTGCTTCCACGAGGGGCGAAAATTTCGACCTGATTGTTTTTCCCTTGATGACTTGGTTTGTTCGAGTGACTGTTTCGGCCTTTTTGTGTAGAGTTTTTAGATGCGGTCTTCTTGCCAGTTTTGTAGTTACTAGTATTTTTCTTGGGAAAAAACTTATAATCACCTCCTTGTTCTTTGACTGCTTCTGCCAGTTTATCCTCTGAGAAGAGGTGGGTATCAGAGGGGGGTATATCATGAAGCACGTCGTTTAACACTTTATTGGAGCATTTATCCGTCTCCCTTCGGCACTGAATGACTTCAGCCCTTCTGCCACAGGTATACTGCAGTAGATTATCAGAAATCTTTTTAAATTCGCAGCTACTATCAAGAAAGTGCTTTTGTAATTCTGACCTTGATTTCTTATCAATCTTCTTACAGGCCTCTTCGAACGCTGCTCTTTGTAACAGAAGGCCGTAGGTTATTGCCCCAAGAGTGAGGTCTGCTTTTTCAAGCTGTCCGAGTGAGCTCCATGCTGGAGTATTCATTGCGAGGAGTGAGTTCACTTTAAGAGCACCGAAGACTGGCGTGGCGTGAAAGTTTTTCTGCACATCCGCATAACGTACATTCTTCCATCCGTCATCTCCTAGCCTTTGACATTTCCTTCCCTGTTCCACTAAGCGAGGGTTTGTTTTCATTAGCTTTGGTTCTGCTTCCGTTGTGGCGGGCTCAAACCGAATTTCATCCTCGAGGGAATCGTTCTCATTAGCGGATTCTTTTGAGGGCCCCTCATCGGCTGCTGGTTTTTGAACTGGCTCCTTAGCTGGTTCGTAAGTAGTTTCAGTCTCCTTGTCGGGAATGGAGGGCGTGCTCCCAGATTCTGATTCTGTGTCGTTAGAGCCGTCAGTTTCCGAATCGTTATGACGGTTCTTTAGCTCTCCGGACAGATCCGAGATTTGGCGGACTACGTCTCCCATCATTTGAGTGTTCGTATTGAGAGCGTTCATCATCCTTTCATAAAAGGCCATTTGCAACTCGCTGCTTAAGCTGCCGCCTCGTCGGCTAGTATCAGAAGCTACTGTTGCGGGGCCATTACGTTGCGGGGAGTCTTCAGCAGCGGCTATTGATAAGGTGTTAGAGGGAGATCTCAATTCTCGTCTTGCGCTAGGTAGAGAGCCTTTGCGGGGTCTTTTACTATTTGTGGATGAAGCTGGAGACAGACTTCTTTTTCTTGAAGTAAGCTTTGGTTTAAGCACCCTCACTGTATGCATAAAAGGTTCATAGGACTTTACATGAACCTTCTCCATTATGGCGTGTGGGGCATATATCAGGGCCCGCCCTAGAGGCCAACTAAGCAGTTTACGCTTTAGGTTTCTGTACTTTTTTTCAGACAAGGATGGGTCCTCTGGTGAATATGCATGCCCCAGTTCCGCCGTTGGGATAGCGAATCTTAGTTTTTGCTCCGTTGCAGAAGAAAGATGATCTCCAAATAGGTCTGAATAAGAACAATCTTCGACTTGCCATGATCGCCACCCTGGGGGGTAGTTTTCGTCGATTATAGTTATCACACGTGAGAAGAAAGCTTGATCATCGCTGCTGCTACTTCCTGCTATTGGTTCTTCGCACAACTCTCGCATGTAGGGCATGTCTGCAAGGAGAAGTAGTCGCTTAGTATATCGAAAGTTAATGTAACTTGTGTCACTGGGCAGCGGCTATATGAAACGTCTTTTCGATATGTCTTGGAGTCTCAGCTAGGCGACTTCTGAATACTACCTGACGCCTCAGTGAGACGACCTCTTGAGAGGTCCGGAGTTCTCGGTGAGAAGCCCCGACGTCTCGGTGAGAAGTCCCGACGTCTCGGTGAGACGTCACGAAGCCTCGTTGAGGCGACTTTTTGAGACGACCCGACGCCTCAGTGAGGCGTCTGCCATGAGGCGACGTATCAATCGAAACGTCTTTAACAATGGATAGGGTGATTAGCACGCCTACTCACTGATAGCGCTCGATTTATCTAATCGAGTGTATGGTGCTTATTCCCAAACGGTGAAAAGGAATGTTCCAAGTCGTTCGTTGCGAGACGGCAAGGATCCAAAAGCTAGCTAGTTTCAACAGAAACATAGCGAACAAAATGTGCACCATACTTGATGGGTATTTTCCGTAACAACTACGGATACCCATCATTAGAACAAAAACATTTTAAAGAAAAATAAAAGAGTACTTACTTGGAATTATCGAGATCGAGGTCGCACAATGACTCGAAATCAACCGATGACGCCGAGATTCAAAAGCGTACTGAAGTCCAAGATGGCTTCCACAACCGCCGCGCTGACACCCCCTCCACACGTTAGAATGAATGATAGAAGGAACCAACGACGGTTTAAGGCGTGGTACATGCCTTCGTCGCTAGATGGCGCCGATGTTCTGAAGAGTTATCTCAAGTGGGTCAAGCCTGAAGGCTCGAACACCCAAATATATTTTTTACTTCAAGGACTCTTCTATAAGCCTAGTGTATAGACCTGATAGTCGGGTACGTTTTAAATCTGATATATGTTCGTAGTAATTCTTATCAACATGCACGTAGGATTCTTCTTTAGCGCCGGCAGTAGGTAGACTCTGTTAGACCAGAAGGTGGCGACCTCAATGGCCATTTGGTTTCCAGGTTCACTGCCAATTGCAATAGGTTTTTTATGCCTCACAGTTCATCTACAACGATTATCAAAGATCAAAATTGGTTAGTTGACTGATATTTAATATCATATACTTTATTATTAATGACTCGATCGTCTCGATCTGCACACCTGCGCCGGCGATCGAGTCGATAAGATAATATATTAAAATACGTAATGTTTTCCATAACTTAAAAAAAAACCACATAATATGCTATCAGAATTTGAAATCATATTTGAAAATGATTGAAAAATGAAAAACTTATAGCCTATCAAACATGTTATCTTTTTCTTACAAAACAAAATTTTGTATTGAATTTTATGGTGGTACTCAACTGAGAGATCATTGTTTAGTATTTCCCTCTCTGTCTAATTGAGAAATCTAAACATTCATATTTTTTTATTTTTAAAGATATCAAAAAACTATTTTAATTTATAAGGTAAAGAAGCTTCAATTTAAACAATAAAAAAAAGTTCATCTACCCCAATAAAATAAAAATTTGATTTAAGGCGACTACAGCACCCCTTCGTTCTTGAGCAAAAGGCGGCACACATAGGAATAGTGCCATCTCCGTCTCTCAACAGGCCTGGGCCGGCAATGCGGACAGTGTCGATACACAAAGTTAACGCACGCACACATGGACTATGAAAGTGTGCGTCCGTAAAAATATGTTCAAAAGTTAAAAAAATTAGATTTATGGAAAGTTAACAGCTTAAATCGAAAAATGCGTTAACTACTTATCAAGAGTTAACGCATTTTTAGATTTAAGTATATATGTTCAATCACGAACATTTTGATAGCAAATTCAAGTTCCTGTGTGCATTTTACTATTGTTTTTAAAGCTTAAAAGATATACAATATTGGGTATTTAGAGGTGACTGTGAGCTTTTTCTATCGAACCAAAAGTGCTGAATCATGTTTACAGCAAACTACTTATCTAGTTTATGTCCTGAATATTACCGTAGTATTTTTTTCTTCAATTTAATGCAGTGCGTCATGCTTATCTACGCATCATAAAATCGTAATTTAGGTGCTGTAGGCGCCTTAAATATATCTCCCATACATTGACTTGTTTATTTCGCAGCAAGCGAAGCTGTGTCCACTCTACACCAGAGGGCGCTGGCTAAGCAATCGGGCGCTTCCGTGGAGCTGATTGCCAGTGATGTGTTGGATCACTACAGGTCAGTCCAAATACAACAACCACTCATGGAAAGATCAGTATTAGTCTTTTTCATTTAGAGTGATAGTACATTACTTTCAACAAAAAAAAAGTGTATGACCATAAGAATAAGAAATAATACGAGTATAGAAGCGAAACTCCCGCCCGTCGAGCGCTCAAGGCCACGTTATTTGCTTGCCGTTTGACTTCTGCAGTGCCGAGACACCAGTCAGGCCGCGCACCGCACCCCGCACGCACGTGATTGCTTCCCGCGCGCTTCTGCTACCTAATCGCCGCGATGCCGACTTATTGTTGTGTATATGAGTATTTAATATCAAATATGGTTTCTCATTTAATGTAAAATTTGAAGATACCGATATAAAAAATATTGTAGTGGTAACCATACCATTAAGTGGTAACCCTAGCGACGTCCGCGGACTACTGCAGGGCGTTGCAGGGGGAAGGGCGCTGTAGGTACGCAAATGGAGGCATTTGGCTCACCCACAAAAGAGATTCACTTCTATACTATTACAGTGGACCCCCGATAATCCGGCCCCTGTCTAATCCGGCGCCCCCTGTAATCCGACATAACTTAGAATTACATACATGTATGTTTGACAATCTTTGCTAATATAGATCACGCAGGTTTGAACAGGTCACAACTCGTACGCGCCACCGCTATTGTGCTCGACGCGTATGCATTGTTTTACTTAGTTTGAATTTGACTACTAGTGATAGCGGTACGGCCTAGCGTGCGTTCATTAGATATTTAATTTGTCGAATTACAAGGTACTCTTTCGTAAAAAAATCCGGACTATAGGGGTCTTAGGCAGTGCTCTATAATCCGACAAATTCGATAGTCCGACACTGCCCTGCATAATGTTTGCCGGATTACCGGGGGTCCACTGTATTTGTTATTCTTATGGTATGACCCCCGATATTAAATTGCTTATAACTTTTAAATAGCTAAACCAATTTTGATTGAATATAGCTAAGAACCATCTCAATCAATGTGATGTGATAACCATAACATTGTTATTTCTTTTTGTTCCAGAACATTCGCCCTGTTGGAGCGTCTAATGACAGTCCCTACTAAGTTGTCAGAGCAACTCATCTTTCAAATCGACGAGAAAACAAAGCATATGCTCATTGAGAAGTAAGTTTTGTGTAACAAATGCTTGCTCAGTAATAATAAATAATACACACATACATACATACATCAGTGGTTTTACATACATACATAACGTTTGACACAAATTGTAACGGTTATCAGCCTTCCAACCATATTCCAGCGAAACCCTCGTATCCCTCTTATATACTAAAAATCTACACTATTCATAAAGAGGAAATATTTGATTGTTTGTTTGCCTTGAATAGGCTCCGAAACTACTGGACCGATTTGAAAAATTCGTTCACCATTAGAAAGCTACATTATTCCCGATGGACATAGGCTACATAATTTTCCCGAATTCCCACGGGAACGAAGTCCCGGGCGGAATGCTAGTAAAGAGTAAATAACTTATGCTGTGCTACATTATGAACAAGACGGAACCCATTCTTCAAAATAAAAATGCTGTATTTGTTCTTACACAGTTCTTTTGAACTGAAAACTGAGTTTTTCTATTTACAGTGCTTACATCTGTAATTCCATACAGGGTAGGCAGAGTACCAATGGTTCAGAACCACTTGATGCCCCGTTTGACATTAATTCTAAGGGTTACTAGATGAAACATGATGTACAGTGGTGAGAGGTTGAGTCTTTCGCCCATAATACAGCCAAACCCTCGCGTCCCTATTACTGACTTGCAGTATGCCTGCGAAGAGTTGGTAGCTGGTACATCATAATCAGCCCATAACGTCTCCACTGCTGGGGCACGGGCCTCCCTCAATAACATGAGGTGTAAATGCCATACTCACCACGCTTGGCAGACGGGTCGGCGAGGGTTTTGATATAATTGCAGAGTTTTCCTTCTCTGTGTGCAGATGAACTTGCTTGCATATTTACCTTAGTCGCCTTGTACGACACCTCGGTAAGAAAGAGGGTGGTCCTATTCTACTCTGCCGAGGACTCACACGGCCAATTCTAAGTTAAGCTGGTACATTCTAAGTTTTTCTTTCATTCTTAGTCCACCGCAGAAGTCTATAAACTTGAGGTATGTAAAATTTGGCAAGTGATTAAAAAGTAACCCTATACTACCCGTTCTTTTTGATATCCCATAACTCTATGAGTCATATTCTATGATTATAATTTTCCACGTCAAAAACGTAAGAGTCACCGACTTCAATCCCAAAAATAGTTAAAAGTAAATATCTATTGACAATAATAGGGCCTTAAAATTCTTTATATTGAATAATATTAAGGAACACACCTAAGTCGGAAAGACAATTTTTTCGACCATCAGATCCTGGTTTCCTTACCATGTGACCACCCTTGGGATACTCCCTTTCCAACAAAAAAAGAATAATCAAAATCGGTTCATAAACGACGAAGTTATCCGCGGACATACATTAAAAAAAATATACGGTCGAATTGAGAAACCTCCTCCTTTTTTGAAGTCGGTTAAAAAATAATTTAAAAAGTCCAACTTATGTTCTTAAATGGGTATTTTCGGAGAAATCATCAATCAAAATCAAAATCTTTCTCCCATAAAACGAGTCCTAAGTTGGTACACTATCATTGACAATTAGTTTCAATCATTCATAATTTAGAAAACGATAATGCGACGTTGTCATATCTATCTTACGTAAAGGTGTTTTATTTCTTACGTAAATTCACATTTTTACCGAATTATTTTGTATGAAAAAAAAATTTTTTTATTAATAATTGAAAAATAATGTACATGCTATTTGATTCATATACGTGGTCTCATTGATACCCTGGAGTTATGGGATATCAGAAGGAACAGGTCGTATAAATACATAGTAACGTTTGTCTTCAGATACTATGATTTGGACGACTCTGTGATCAGAGAGCTACTGGGCAGGAAGCTGTCGTCGAGACATCGGAAGGACTTGGATGAGGTGAGGATATAACGTCTAGACTTTAAAGATCAATACATTTTATAGTTGAAAAAATAATGAAATTAAAATAGTGGAAAGGTCTAAACTGACCCATTTAGATCCAAATTCTACGTATATGATCCCATTTGATGTAACCTGATTTAATCTAATCCAACCAGATCCAATCTAATCCAACTAGATAAAATCTGATTCAAACAGATCCAATCTGATTCAAAAAGATCCAATCTGCTTCAAACAGATCCAGTCTGATTCAAACGGATTCTAATTTAAACATTTAAGCCTTCGCGCGATTCTTTCACACCCATGTGTGCAGGATTCGTATCGCATGCGCCGTAAGGAAGCGCGCTCCGGGACTGAAATCTAATCCAACCAGATCCAAAAGACTGAGATCCCAGGGCCGCCAGACCTTACTTATTTTCTCAGTAACCAAAAGTGTGGGAAAGAGTAGTGCTAATATGTACTATTAACGTATGAATACCTGCTAGCCTGGCCCGACGGCCAATTTTCAGCTACCAGGTTTTGAAAGGTATTTCCAAAAATTACTTGTCTTGAAGTCTGGGTAATTAATATAATTAATTAAATATAAAAATTTATGATCAACACCGCCAGACACTTTCCGTCGGCTGTAATTCCTACCAGACGCTTTACAGTTCGCAAGTAAATCATGCGATTGTACCTACAACCTGAGCCGTGATTTTTTAATATGATGTCCAGGAAACTATAACAATACTTTTTATAGCACCCAGACTTCAAGACAAGTCAGTAATTTTTGGAAGTACCTTCAGAACCTGGTAGCTGAAAATTGGTCGTCGGTCCAGGCTAGCAGGTATTCATATGTTAATAGTACATATTAGCACAACTTTTTCCCACACTTTTGGTTAATAAGAAAATAAGTAAGGTCTGGCGACCCTGGGATCTTGGTCCAGCCTGATCTAATCTGATCCAACTAGATCCAATCCGATCCAACTAGATCCAATCTGATCCAACTTGATCCAATCTGATCCAACTTGATCCAACTAGATCCAATCTGTTCTAATATGATCCAATCCAATAGGTATCAGAGCGGTCCGGGGCCCCGCTCCGTTGCTGCCGCCGTCAGTTCGACAACGTGCGGAGAGTGTTCAAGATGGTGGAAGAGATGCCGGGAAATGTAGTCGTCAACATACGGAATGCTTTCCTACTGTCCGAGCCGCTTGCCAAGTTAGTACATTGTTTTACGCAATATGTTATTTGGGGATTTAAATTAGGTTAAATAAAAAATGTGGTAAAATGTGGTACATAGGGTGACAAATTATGGTTTTAGTGCAGGCTTCTCACATTTTACCAGAATCTGGCATGCGAAACATAGTCGTTGCGAAACATCAACGAATTAACGATAACGAATATTGATAATAGATGAGGTCGACGATGAAGCGAGTTAACACAGAAAATGCCTATTCAGGCACTGGTACTCCTACGACCAACGAAACACAGCAATCTGTTTGTCGTCGGACTTCGGTAGGAGGGTGGTCGCGAACCAGACGGCCCTTTACAGAGCCTACCACACCGCATGAGACCATAGGACGACACTTCTGATTCAGAAAAAATGAAGTGTCGTTGCCTGGGATGGATTACTAGGAGGCAGGTCTCATTTGTGTTTCCTTAGTCGCCTCTTACGACACCCACGGAAAGAGATGAGATGGTGGGATTTTCAACCGATCACCACACGGTCAAACTGTTGTTGCAGGAAGTACGGCGCGGTGGTGTTCATAGCGTGCATGCGGTTCGAGACGGGCAAACGGAAACTGCAATATCTCTCCTTTAACGACTTCTTTCACTGCGCTCAGGTGAATATTTTTAATATTGGGGTTTTTCAAATATTTTAAATGGATAAAGCCGGACAGTGTTAGGATTTTTGACCTCTTGTCCGGACAAATTTGACTGCGTCCGGCCCGACCGGCTTTTGTTAGGCTTTTTATACTATCGTTCAATTCAATCTGACCGAGACGAGATTCGCTGACTCGTACGCAACTGAACTGAACTGAACGTAAGTTCAACATAAGTACCTACTATAGCGGCACGGCTTTACAACTCGAACGCGCTTTATTAGATAACTAGCTGATGCCCGCAACTTCGTTAGCGTGTAAATGTTTTCTTTTGAACAGATTACACTTTATTGACGGTCCATTAATGGACCTTCATTTAGGTCTGTGTTCACCAAATATTTAACCGACGATTAGCAGATAACCAGAGATTTGACAATGTCATTTTCATACATTTTTTTTGACATTTTGTCTGATTAGCTTCTAACCGCCGTTTAACCGTTGGTTATATTTTTGGTGAACACTCGCCTTAGTTTATTAAATATTGATTTAGTTTAAGATTTAGATTTTTACATACAAAAGTTTTTTCCGGCTAACTCCCGTTCCCGTGGGAATTTTGCAATATCCTGTTGCAATTAAGCTTTAAGTTTACTAAGGTACCTGCATGCCAAATTTCAAGCGTCTAACTTATGCGGTTTAGATTTTTCATACAAAAGGATTTTCCCGCTAATTCCCGTTCCCGTGGGAATTTCGGGAATTCCTTTCTTAGTGCACCTCTACGGTCCTACGTCCTTTCCAAATTTCAAGTGCCTACGTTTAGCCGTTTAGGCTGTGCGTTGATATGTCAGTCAGTCAGTCAGTCAGTTTCTCCTTTTATGTATTTAGATTTTCTAATGGAATATGTATTTTACTCATTTTTTTTGTCAAAAACATCTTTTTTTAACGTCCAGCTTCGGAATTCAAAAGTCCTGCTTTTAAATAAATTGTGATTTATTCGATATTTTTGTCAATTTTCTTTAATTTCCTTGGGACCCAAACGTCCGGCTTTTTTGACGGGTAAGTCCGGGTTTTTGATTTATAGAGATGGCAACGCTAATCGTAAGGCTTCATCATAACGATTATTTTTTTGTTAAATAACATAGTATTGGAAATAAAAGGAAGTCCATGAATTTTAACATTTCTAATACCAAATTAACCAATTTAATTTATGAAATTGCTCAAAATGAGTCAGCTTCTCTGTAGGAGCGAGCTCCTTACATTACGTTTCACTTACTATATTATATTATAAAAATAAAAAATAATAAATAAAATAAAATATGTTTTATTTCTGTAAATCATTTACAATCTATTTGCCGGGGCTTCCCAGTAAGTAATCCGAGGATACTTGTGATGGGAATGCCTCGCTCTTCCACGTCTTGGTTACAAATTGATTTACATTATCTCTAAAGCTAATAAAGCTATTATACTTACCTATACATTGTAGGTACTATAGACTAAAAACAGTGACAATAAAGCATTCGAGCGCATCGCGCGTGTTTCACTCATTTAACATTTCCCGCTCATTTATTAATCGCAAACAAACAACATATCCTTGTGGGGAAAAGGGTCTGTTTCTCATTTTTCTGAACATAATTTTACAATAAATGTTAAAATTCATGGTTTTCCTTATATTTCTGATGATATGTTACTTAGCAAAAAATAATCCTTATGATGAAGCCTTCCAATCGGTATTATAAAACTACAGGTGATTTTTTTTTCTCGTGTAAGTACCTACTAGGTTTGATTCCCGGTCTAACTAGGCAATTATTTAAAAATTTATGAATGCCATTTAAATTGTTTTTAATATAAAAATAAAGTGTTCTCTCAGTAAAATGTCTCATCTATAATAATTAAGGTGCTTTCCCTCCATGTGGCATACCCGTGGGACGCCCCATATACAGGAGATTTTTTTATCACCATCCAAATGTTTTGTACGTAAACTTTATGAAAATTCAACAGACCCGTATTTTTTTGTTTCTACGTTTCTTATAAATATTTCAAGTTAGATCGTCTGAAGCATGAAAACAAATCAAAATTTATGTATGGGAAAAAATTAACATCGTCCAATTGACTTGAAACTTTGTAATAGTACTCTTAAAAACAATTTGTGCCACCCGTGTTTCTGCGTTGAACAAAATTCATCCTCTAAGACGTTAAAAATGGGTATAAAAATCTGAAAATTTAGGAAAAAAAATATATTTTCCTCCTTATTTACGTTCTATCAACGTTACTGACACCGTAAGAAAAATTTGGCTAGTGATAAAAAAATTACCCTGTATAAAAAATGAAGTCCTGAATTCACGGTCTTTGCAAATCTGTCCTTTACACCCTGCAACATTTCCTGTGCAGGCTATAATGGGCAGTTGGACGTACTGTTGCTCCGGCCCGGAGTACTATGACACCGAGATGGATCGAGAGTTTCTACTGGAGCTGCGAGAGTTGAGGATACTGCTGGACAAGGAGAAGGAGCACAAACAGTGAGTAGCCTACTACTTGTTAATTGCCAAGTCAGAGGCCATGGTGCGGTTTGAAAACTCTGACACCAGGGTTAGCCAAGTTCGCCACGCACTTGACTATACCTACACGATAAAAAAATAAATAAATAAAATATATTTATTTCACAAACAATTTAAATGTAAGCGAGTCGCTAGTGTCTCCATTTAGGCTTTTCGCCTGTATTTGGAGCCACCGCTCTTCGTGAGACCACGTATTCTATTCTATTCTTAATTTTAATTTTAAATCTAAAGGTACTTATCACAAATTAACACAAAATAAAAATATATATCATAATGTTAGTAAAAGTTGATAGAGAGTGTAAGTGTGTGTGTGTGTGTTACGAGTGTTTATTAATGTAAGTATCTTATATATTCATATATTATCTGAGGTGGAAGAGCTAAGAAGAAGACAAGATAAGAAGAAGACGATAATTATTCAAATTATTATAATCTTTTCACAGTTTAATCTGCATGCGACTTAAACCAAAGCTGCTCGAAAAATCTTATCAAGAATTAGAGCTAAATTTCCGGTAAGTTGTCCCTAAGTACCTAAGTACTTTTACATTTCACCCATCGACCATATTTCTTATAACTCCACCCCTAACATATTTCTTATTCCTCCACTACTTAACATATTTTTTTATTATTCCACCCTGACATATTTCTTATTACTCAACTACTTAACATATTTTTTTTATTTTTCCATCCTGACATATTGACGGCCGGTTTGGTCGAGCGGTAGTGGCGCTGCCTCTTGATTATAGATGGGCCCTGGGTTCGAATCCCAGTCGGGGCAAATATTTGTGTAAAAAGCAGATGTTTGTTCTCGGGTCATGGGTGTTTGTGTCTGTCTTTATCTGTGTTCCGAAGGACTCACGACGCAAAACCTTAGTGGGGGCCTTTGAGTGTATGGCGTTTTATTATTACACATTTTTTATTACTTCACTACTTAAAATAATTTCTATTATTCCACCCTGACATATTTTTTATTACTCTACTACTTAACATATTTTTTATAATTCGATAAACTGACATATTTTTTATTCCTCAGGCTATACACGCGTGCGCTAGTTGGCTTGGCGTGTAACCTTCATAGGGGCAGAGAGCTTAGGTCTTTGTTCATCGACTTACTAGAAAGGTATTTATTTTATTTTTCTTTATTAAGGAAAACATACAGCTTTGAAATATAAAAAAAACGTTTTTTTATTTTATTTTCTTGGACGGGCGGGTTTCATCACGATGTTTTCCTTCACCGTTTAGATTAGAAATCTGTACAAAAATCCAAAAAGACGAATTAAGTGGTACAGGCCTGCACCAGGATTTAAACCCGCGACCTTCGGATTACAAGTCTGGCTCATTACCAACTGGGCTATTACCGCTAAAAAACTTATTCTAATGTAAATGAATCCAATTGCCAGTTAAGTTTTCACAAACAGATCTAACATTATACGATGGAAACAAAAATAAATTAAACCAATTTAAATTAAGTATTTTTTTTTTTAAATATGTATGAAAACAAGTGACCATGGGTGACAATGAAAAACTCCATCAGAAAGTGAAATCTAATTAAGTTTTTTGACAGCAGAAACAAATGTAGGTATGTACGTATATATGGAAGAAGATACATACACACATACGCTCACGCCTGTAATCCCCATTAGTGTAGGCAGAGCATCAATTATTTTAAAACCACTTGATACCACGTTTGTCATACATTCAGAGGGTTATAAGATAAAATATGATGTACTAGCTGATGCCCGCAACTTCGTTTGCGTGTTAATTTTTTTTTGTACAGAGTACACAGATTGAAAACATCTATCTTACGTGATTTAGATTTTTACATACAAAAGTTTTTTCCCGCTAACTCCCGTTCCCGTGGGAATTTTGCAATATACTGTTGCAATTAAGCTTTAAGTTTACTAAGGTACCTGCATGTCAAATTTCAAGCGTCTAAATTAAGCGGTTTAGTTTTGTCATACAAAAGGATTTTCCCGCTAATTCCCGTTCCCGTGAGAATTTCGGGAATTCCTTTCTTAGTGCACCTCTACGGTACCTAAGCTACGTCCCTTCAAAAATTCAAGTACCTGCGTTTAGCCGTTTAGGCTGTGCGTTGATATGTCAGTCAGTCAGTTTCTCCTTTTATATATTTAGATAATAGTGAGAGGTGGTCAGCCTTCCGCCCACAATACAGCAAAACCCTCGCGTCCAACTAACTGGCTTTTACAATATGCCTGGGAAGAGTAGGCAGCTGGCACATTCTATGTTTTTATTTTACTTCCAGTCCAGCATGGAAGTTATGGAAGAAAATAATTAATATTCTGGAATAATTCACGAGGGTAGCATTTACTTCGAAGTGTACCCTAATCCAAAATGGCTGCCATAGAAGGTCCCACGCTAAAAGTGAGGCGAGGTCGAAAGCCAAGCTGTAACGTATTGACATTTCAGGTGTCGTGTAATAGGTTTTAGGGGGTGTTAATTACGAAAATGACATAAAAATTATACACGATCGCCATGCGACCTGCTTTAGCAGCAGCTCGATAGTATTATAATATTCCTAACAATAATATTACCGCTAAAAAAATACTACAGTTTTTTCTGAAATTACAAACTTTTTAATACATTTGGGAATTTTAACATCGTCTTTTAAAATATGCTCATAGAATTAAGAAGCCAGCTGCATATTTGAACCATGCTGCTACGGAACCCTATAGAATGTTCCAGCTGTCAACTCTTCCCAGGTATACTGTAAAAGTCAGTCATAGGGACGTGAGGATTTTGCTGTAATGTGGGCGAAAGGCTGACAATCTCTCACCACTATACAGGGTGTAAAGGACAGCTTAGCAAATACTTTAATGGTGGAATCTACCTATAACTATCGTCAGCTAAAAGTAATTACTTTTCCCGGAAAAGCCATGTTAAGGAGTTTTCATTATTTACCTACTCTGTCGCTACGCAACGTATCGCTACACCGCGCCCCGCGCCGCGCTACTATCGGAGTGCGATGTACATTGCTGGTTTTCGTGTTTTACGTTGTTACGATTGTTTTTTGTAGCAAAATGGATTGTATTCGATTAAATAATAAAAAAATGTAAGCAGAAAATATTAAAAAACATGAAAAAAAAAATTTCCGGAGAAAAATTCCACTGGAAAATCATTCAGAATGATTGTCTGAGTCCAGGGTTTCAGTTTTTGCTAAGCTCTTTTACACCCTGTATATCATGTCTCATCCTCTAACCCTCAAAATGTATATTAAATGTAGCATCAAGTGGTTATGATCCACTGATGCTCTGCCTACCCCGTATGGGATTACAGGCGTGAGCGTATGTATGTATGTCTTTTATGTAGGGGGTATTCATTTTGACGTGTGTATGTCTGTGGCATCGTAGCTCGTAAACGAATTGACCGATTTCGATGCATAGACTAGACATAGACATAGAATTTATTCACAACCACAGGTACACACTACATTACAGACAGAAATACCTAATACGACAACAAAAATAAAACACAAGTACACACAGGACACAAACACAATGTAGGCGCAAGAGTCATAGTGTGTGCACCGCACCTATGAATGGGCAATGGCTCAGCTACATGTCGCAGGCAAACTGCAACGCTGGTTTTCGGCCAGTTGCCCCAAGTACGAGCGAGCTCGAGACGCAATGATTTTGGCTCCAAAAGCTAACATAATTTTAAGTTAATAAAAATGCAACATATAAAAATAAAAAGTCCTAATAAATACTAATAATAGAATATAATTACTTAAATATGTACGGTTTTTTTTGTTTGAAAGCTAGTTTTTAAAACCATTTCGATTATGGTTGGGCGAAAGTCTGACAACTTATCATTACTATTACTCGTTTTCCATCTAATAACCCTCAGAATAGTCGAGTAGTAGTGCCTTTGCCCCTTGATCGACGGGTCCTGGGTTCAATTCCCAGTGTGTTACACATTCAAAGGCCGATGTTTGTTCTCGGGTCATGGGTGTTTGCGTCTGTCTTTATGTGTGTTCCGAAGGACCCACGACACAAGGGAAAACCTTAGTGTGGGCCTTTGAGTGTGTAGCGTTTATTTATTTACTCTTTTCCCGCGGTTTCTTTTGTCTTTTCAACCAACTTCAAAAAAGGAGGAGGTTCTCAATTCGACGGTATTTTTTTTTGTTGTATATTTGTTACGCGATTACTCCGGCAACTGTTGTCTGATTTTCAAAATTCTTTATTTGTTCGAAAGAGTATACTCCTGAAGAGGTCCCATATAAATTTTATCGAAAATGATTCAGCGCTTTTAAAAAAAACCGGCCAAGTGCGAGTCGGACTCGCGCACCGAGGGTTCCGTACAAACCTAGCTTAAAGGTATTGTAGACCTGAGTATTTGATATGAATTTCAATTTAATACCTCAACGCGTTCATGAGGAAAGGGGTAGTAAGTTTAAAAATATTAAAAATATTTTTATGATATGATGTAATTAAAAATTTATGGTTTTCGCAATTTTTCCTTTATCTGTGCTATAAGACGTTGCTTCGTACCAAATTTCAAGATTCTGTGTTCACGGGAAGTACCCTGTAGGTTTTGATTCCTTTGCGAGTGTCGAAAATTTGCGGAAATTTGCGGCATAAACGGCTGTATCTTTTGATTGCGTTGGCTTAGAAGTTTGATTTTTTCACAGCTTCAAGGGACAGTAGACCTGAGTAATTGATATAAATTTCAGCTTCATACCTCCACGCGTTCCTGAGAAAAAGGGTCTTGACAGACGGACGGACGGACGGACAGACGGACAACAAAGTGATCCTATAAGGGTTCCGTTTTTTCCTTTTGAGGTACGGAACCCTAAAAATCAACAAAAACAAAATATACTACAAACTAGAACATCATCTAAATAAATGAATGACATTTCTGTTTGTAGTTATTTGCTAATAGGCATTGTAGTCCGCAAAAAACTAGATATCTACTTTGTGCGAACTGTTGTTGGGATTGAAGTCGGTGACTCATACGTTTTTAACGTGGAAAATTATTTAGTCACCCATTTCGTTCTTAACCCCTTAGGGGACGATTTTCGAAAAATCACGAAACACGTGTCCGTTTATTTGCTTCAAGGTATATGGTGAAGTTTCGAGTCAAAATGTCCAAAAAAATCGTTTTCTACATACAAACTTTGAACCCCCATTTCACCCCCTTAGGAGTTGAATTTCGAAAAATCCTTTCTTAGTGCTTGCCTACGTAATAATTTTGCCTCTCAGCTTTCTATGTCTAAGGGATTGGGCTGGGCGTTGATGAGTCAGTGAATCAGGACCTCTAATTATATATACAGGGCTTTAGGTATCTCTCTTTCAACCTCTCGGGTGGTTAATCAGTCCATGAAACTGAACAACTTTACGAAAAAAAAAATTGAGTTCCCATACAAACTTCATCAGCATATAGCGATTTTGTATGGGAGATCAAAATTTTTTTTTCGTAGTTTGACCTATGTTCCTTGGGGAAGTTGTTCAGTTTTATGAACTGATTAACCACCCGAGAGGTTGAAAGAGTGATACCTAAAGTTCTGTATAAGAAGATTTATAGAATATGTCCTGGCGTCAGGACCACATGATGTTCTGTCTACCTCGCAAGGGATTACAGGCGTGAGACTTCAGAAATGAAGCTATGTTCTTTCTTCACAGGTGCATAGAGCCTTTGAGGCTGGGCAGTTGGCCAAAAACTGACTTAGCCCAGTTTTTAGGGGCCTACGAACAATGCGCGCTACAGATGGATGTTTTGAGGTAATTTTCATTACTATAAATCTACAATTTAAAAAAATACTCGTATATATAACCTTCTACACTAAGGTCGGTAATACAGAACGCGAATTAGACAAAAATCAAATCAAATCATTTATTTGCTGAATATGAGTACAAAGATGGGCCTATTTTAAAATGTGGTTCTGTCATATTCGGCCACTGCCTGGCATGCAAATATTTATAAATAATAATGGGTCTAAATAATTAAAAATTAGTGAACAATCAAAAATTATAAGTACAGTAAAATTAAATGTCTTTGACTCTGATCTATACTTAAGTAGCAGTCGTCTTTGTCATTTTGATAGTGAAAGAAAGATAAAATCAATGCTTAAAATATAGAATCCTAAGTAAATCCTGAGGTCGTGGGTTCAAGCATAAGAATAAATAATAACTTACGTAGAATGGAAACTCCCGCTCCAGTCGCACTCAAGGTCCCGATATTAGCCTACTGTCTGGGGGATCGCTAAGTCATACCACTCAGTCAGGCTGTCACCGCCGGCGTCGCCGCACGCGCGTTTGCTTGTGTGTTGTTCCGAATGCAAATTTACAATGAAGCCCAAACCACGTTATTGTAGTGCGTTTGGATGTACACATAATTCAAATTCGATGCCTCACTGCGGGTGAAACTGCAGGGCAGAAAGCTAGTATCTTATATTTAGAAAAATTTGAGTGAAATAATGATTTTAAAGTAAAGAAAAACGTATATTTTAGCGATTATTTTTGCCGTGTGGTGATCGGTTCAGAATAACACCACCTCATCTCTTTCCGTGGGTGTCGTAAGCGGCGACTAAGGAAACACAAATGAGACCTGCTTCCTAGTAATCCATCCCAGGCAACGACACTTCATTTTTTTCTGAATCTGAGGTGTCGTTCTATGGTCTCATGCGGTGTAGTAGGCTCTGTGAAGGGCCGTCTGGTTCGCGACCACCCTCCTACCGAAGTCCGACGCCAAACAGCTTGCTGTGTTCCGTCGGTGCGTAGGAGTACCAGTGCCTTATAGGCATTTTCTGGGTTAACTCGCTCCATCGTCGACCTCATCTATGACCTTGGTCAAGATTGAGGTCAAGAGTTAACCCATTTTATAATAAAAAAAAAAAAGATATCATCTTTAGGCGTAAGCAATAATTTAACAGTTAACAACCCTAGCAATATAGCTGGACGACAGCGGGGCGTCGCGAGGCGAAGGGGGAAGTAGATATATAAATGGCGGCTTTTGGGACTCGGTCAAAGGAGTTTCCATTCTACGTAAGTTATTATTTATTCTTATGGTTCAAGTCCCATTCGCGCCGAATATTTTTCTTTCCCTAAAAAATACTTGTGAATATCCCTCACGCGGGTATGTAAGCGTTTAAAAATACTATATCTTTTTTTTTCAGAGAGGCAGATTTAAAAAGCGTGTGGGAGAGATATATGCGCGTTATAAGTCAATGTCTACTTACTATGTACCACACTTAACAGTAAAAACAGTATTATACCAAGTTATTTTTTAATCAGTACGCAAATTTTTTTTACGTAAACTTTATGAAAATTTAACAAGCCCGTATTTTTTGTTTTATATCGTTTTATATACAAATTTCAAGCTAGGTCGTCTGAAGCATGAAAATAAATAAAAAAAATTATATGGAAAAAAATTTACATCGTCCAATTGACTTGAACCTTGCTAATAGTACTCTTCAACACAATTTGTGACACCCGTGTTTCTGCGTTCTATAAAATTCATCCTCTAAGACGTTAAAAAGGGGTAACAAAATCTGAAAATTTAGGGAAAAAATGTTTTTTCCTCCTTATTTACGTTCTATCAACGTTACTGACACCGTAAGAAAAATTTGCGTACTGATTAAAAAGTCACCCTGTATAATAAAAAAAACTTAATTTGTGTAGAAAATTTTCCTTAAAAATATCTAAACTGTCATTTAAAAGCTACGGTTTTTAGGATGTAAAAACTGAACCACTTTTACCAAGCAACATAGGTCGAAATAAAAAAAAAAATTGCTTTTTCATACAACTTGAAGTACTTGAACGATCAGATGATTGCCTTAGTATGAGAAGTCGACAATTTTTTAAAATAATTTCAAATGGGTTTCTTGGAAAAAGTTATTCAGTTTCACGGTTAAAATAAAAATTACATCCTCTTCTCACACCCTAAAGTTACGGTCACACAGACCTATACAGGGCTTTAGGTAAATCTCTTTCAACCTCTCGGGTGCTAAATCAGTTCATGAAACTTTACAACTTCACCAAGGAACATAGGTCAAAATAGGAAAAAAAAAATTTTTATCTTCCATTTAAAATGCGCTATATGCTGATGAAGTTTGTATGGGAACTCAAAAAAAATTTTTTTTTTCGTATTTTTACCTTTTATTGGGGGAAAGTTGTAGTTTCATGAACCACCCGAGAGGTTCAAAGAGATTTACCTAAAACCCTGTATGGTCTGTGTTCGGTAACTAATATAAACGAAATTAGTAAATGTTTTATAATAATGTATGTACTAAGCTAAATTATTTGATATGTAGGAATTTAAAAAATATAATAATAAAAATTTATCTAATCTAATATTCCTTTTATTTATCTTTATATGGTGATTTTTTTTATAAAGAATGGGTCCGCTCTTGACCACAATCTAGCTCAGGGCAAAGATGCGATCGAGGATGTAGCGAGCTCACCCAGAAACCTATAGTATTTGTAGAGATTCGGATAGTATGAGCTCCGAAATATATAGACGCAGGCAGAGAATTCCACTCCTTGGCAGTGCGCAAAATGACTAGCATTCCGCTCGGGACTTCGTTCCCGTGGGAATTCGGGAAAATGATGTAGCCTATGTTACTCATGAATAATGTAGCATTCTAATGGTGGAAGAATTTTTGAAAGCGGTCTAGTATTTTCGGAGCCTATTCGTTACATACAAAAATACAAATCTTTCCTCTTTAGAATATTAGTAAATATCTAATTTATTGATTTATAACAAGATAATCAAGATAATACATCATTTATTGTATTTATCTTGATTTATAACAAATATTATATTACTATTTACTTGTTTTGTTCCGTATGATATATAATTATAATAATTAGTAATTGTGACAATTTTTATTTTATTTATTGCATTGCAACCCGCAACACCCGTGTCTCCTGTCTCAACTACTCTAAGGTAGACTGGAAGAGATCCCTTCAGGGATAAGTCCGCCTTTGCTTCTAAATTACCTTTGAAATATATTATGACACTGTTTTTGAGCAATAAAGAATTTACATACATACATACATACATATTAGTATAGATGAGCCTTTGGCTCTGCTATTCACTGAGTCCAGTGTTGCTAGTTGGTATTTTTATGCAGAGCTGTACATTATAATATTAAATTAATTATTAAGTAATCTTTATTAATTTTGCGAAAGGATAGCTCACAATACGTTAGTTTTTTTTCATTTTTAAAATTCATGCCTTTGGATAAGCGCTCTCTCTGTCCCTTTTTTGGGTCTTGGCGGAAGATCAGTGCTGTGGTAAATACAAAGTGGTTTAACCACAGTACGTATGCTGAGTCAGCGCCCTTTCACTGCGTTACTTATTGTTTAATTGTAGTTTTACTTACACTTAGTTATAAGATTATTATAGAAAATGTTTGTAATAGCAGTGAGTAAAGTTTTTACATTCAGTATAGCGCCATCTAGCGAGAGTGAGGCAGAAGTAACGTCTTAAGGTCGCCACAAAATGAAACTCAGTAATTAAATACAATGTTTATTAAATAATTTCATCGAGCTATCTACAAACAAACATACATTCGCTTATTTAATAATAATATGTGTTTATGTATTAAATATTAATAAAATGATTGATAAATGATTAACACAATTTTTATCACAAACAATAAGTACCGATTCAAATCTATACAACTATTATTTACATTAGCATCTTGAATTTTTCTCACTACATTGTGAATGTCATTCTTTAACAGACCAAATTACACTCTATTGTATGGTAACAAAGCTCAATTTCCAAGTCATACCTAATACTAAGTACATACATAATTTAGAAATCTCAAAAACGGAAACATCGTCATAAGTACCTAATATAAATGCACACTTAAATAATTTATTTTTTAATTTAAAATTTAAAAAACTTACAATTTCTTTTAGGAAAATACTTAAACAGGGAATGTTCTACGTGATTTATAATTTTAAAGTAATAAATGAGTAAGTAGATAATTAAAAATAAAATTAATAATTTAAGTATCGAATGTGAATTTTGTGATGGTTTGAAAAATAATTACAAAAAGGCCCAACAGATGGCGCCAATCGTCAGGCTTTCCGCCCAGGACGTCGCTATCGTGAGAATGCAGAAAAGCTGCTAAATTTCATCAAAATCTGTTCAGTCATAAGAATTTACGTGTGAAACATACATCCTTCCTCACAAACTTCTACGTTCATAATTATAGTACGATTTGTTCTTATTCGTTTGGTTTGAGCTGCATTTTAGTACTTTTATTCGAGATTTTTGCGAGTACCAGAAGGGCTTTTTATAAGTAGTGTAACATAAAAACACCTTTTTATTTGTTGTTTTATAATTACAATGCAAAAACTACGCGCCAAAAACTTTGTGTTCCACACCGCGTGGACTAATAGTGTTATACCACTTGCGTCGTCGATCGATTTTATCTTAACAATAGGTACTAATTATAATGTATGTATAGTTTATACAGATGCTTACAAAACCTACTCCGTACCTTAAATCCAAGCTTTACAAGGCACTATACACCTTGCAATTTTCATGGATTAATATACCTCAAGAGAATAGACAATCGCCACACTAAACGGCGTTGCATAACTCATCATGTAGTTCCATAATGATAGAATAGATGTCGCATATTTTGAATTTTATTCATTCAATAATAAAATCTCTTGACAATCAATGCCATCTAGGTAACATACTCGAAACTAAAAGCTTAAAGACTGCTTTGTTAGTTCTAAAACTGTCCTGTGGTAGCGCTGTAAGTGAAGTTATTTAAGATAGCTCAAAATGCGACGCTATCTAGTTTTAGGTCTGTATTACAGAACGCGACTCAGACTCTGATCGATACTTAAGTAGCAGTAGTCTTTGTCATTTCGATAGTGAGAGAAAGAGACAATCAATATTAAAGTACAGATCAGACTCCAGTCTGTATGTCGATCTCTACTATGGCGATTGTCAGCTTTCCTAAGGTATATTAATCCATGCAATTTTTAACACTAGCAAGTGCTATTATAGCACAAGTGCATTACAACTTTTATAAGTTGCATCAGCAATATTCTTTTACGCAGAAAAGCGCATCCCAAGCCGACTGAAACCGAACGTGAATACCAATGATTTCATTGGTATTCACTTGGTATTCATTACATAAGGTCTTGTATTTACAGACCTTATTATTTTACATTAAGATTGTAAATACAAGAACAACAGAGACTCGTGTCATCTCGCTCTTAATACTTTTGTTTTTAACACTTGCAGAAAAAAAAAACTAATGATTGCCGAGATATTTTTTTGGAGGGGTCTGAAACTCATTGACAGTAACTTTATATGTTAGGGTAAGCACTGGGAAAGTGCAATTTCAATTTTGTGTTTCATTTTTTTTTGTAAGATTTTCAAAACTGGTGCCGAATTTCAAGATATGTCCGTGCATCAAATTTAGGAAAAATGTTTTTTATTTTGTACTTTTGTTATTTTAAATTCATTTACGAAGTCATTTTAAAAATCATTGTTAGTAAAAAGGAGTTTAAAAATTTTCTTAAACATTTCTGTTTGGTATTTTTATCATATTTCTAATAATTTTATTATACCAACAGTCTTTTAGCTGCAGTTCCTATATTTGGGATCCAATATCTGTCATTACAAATAATGTGTGAAATATTTTCATAATAAAAAGGGCCATTTGTGTATGTGACTGTGTTTAGTAAAAGTTACAACTTTCGGGGTAGTCAATAAGAGCTATTTACAATAGCTCATCACACTAATTGTGAACCTTAACGACTATCACGAAAGTTGTATCTTTTCATTTTCTTATGTCACACAAAATGTCTTATTTCTAGATTTTCCTCCCCTTTGTCACGCTTTTTTATAAACTATTTATCATGTATTGTCGCGTTACACATTACCCTCCCTCCCCCTATGACTGGTACACCCCCCTATACATGGTGTAAGGGACACCTTAGCAAATACTTAAATGGTGGATTCTACTCAAAGACCAAAAGTAATTCGTTTATCTCGGACACGTAAAGTTGAAGAGTTTTCGCTATTCGCCTACTGTGGCGCTGCGTAATATACCGAGAAACCGCGCCGCGCCGCTCCGAATGCGATTTACATTGCTGGTTTCGGGTTTTATGCTGTTATTACCGTTTTTTATAGAAAACTGAGTGTATTCGAATAAATAGTTTAATTTTAAGACAAAATAATGAAAAACGTGAAGCTACTGGTGGCCCTACCACAGCATCACGCTGAGTCCTAGACCGATTTACAGTTTTTCTTTTTTTGTTTGTGAATATTTAAGTAAAATTGTAGCAAACTTTTTTTAAATTTTTTTTATTTACTTATTTATATTTTCGAAAATTTACCTAGAAAAAAAATCCACTGGAAAATCATTCAGAATGATGGTCTGAATTAAGGGTTTCAGTTTTTAGTAAGCTGTCCCTTACATCCTGTATGGATGGCCGCTAAAAGTAACGAAAATAAAAAAAAACTTAATCTGGCAATCCTTAGCAATCGTACACGCAAAAAGTATTTATCTCTTCTGGCGATTACAATAGCAAAATAAAATGAATAAGTTATAAGGAATAACATTTGAGAAATAATCACCCATTTCATAGATAATAACACATGCGTAGTAAACTGTCAAAGACAGTTCATTGTCTAGTAGTTGCCATTTTGTCTATAAGCCTATCTATTATACCCTGAATGAAACCAATAGACAAAATGGCAGCCATAAGACTACTATTAAATTTGGCCTCGCGCTGTTAAATTATTCAAAAAAACAGATCAGGATCCCAAACCCCATACTTAATATACTTCATTCCAAAGTTAGTTATACCACGGACTTATATACTTCAAGAGGACCGAAAATCGCTTAAATAAACTTCGTAACTCATTCTTTAGTTCCATATTTGTGTAAAAAGCAGACGTTTGTTCTCGGGTCATGGGTATTTGTGTGTGTTCCAAGGGACCCACGACACATGCGAAAACTTTGGTGTGTGCCTTTGATTGTGTAGCGTTAGTTAGCGTTTATAATGATAGGATAGATGTCGCATATTTTAGATCAGTTTTCCCTTGTATCGTGGTTCCCTTGTAAGATACACAAAGATAGACACGAACAACCATGATCCTAGAGCAAACATATTTACACAAATATTTGACCCGACCAAGAATCAAACCCAAGACCCGTCGATTAAGAGGCAGCGCGACTACCACTCGACCAAATCGGCTGTACAGTTCTTATTCCTTGACAATCAACGCCATCTAGGTAAAACACTCGGAACTAAATGCTTAATTACTGTTTTGTTAGTTCTAAAACTGTCCTGTGGTGGCGTTGTAAGTGAAGATATTTAAAACAGCTCAAAATGCAACGCCATCTAGTTTTAGTCTGAAGTTTGTGAGCTACAATCTACTATGGCAATCCGTGCTTCGGAGGGCGCGTTAAGCTGTCGGTCTCGGCTGTTGTCGATTGACTACAGTCATTAAAACCAAGTCAGAGGTTAGTGTGCGGTTTGAAAACTCTGACACCAGGGTTAGCCTAGTTCGGCACACACTTGACTATACCTACACGATAAAAAGAAGAAGAGTATGGCAATTGTCAGTCCTCTTGAGCTATATCAGTCCATTAATATAATGCCTAATTATACTTATGTACTACAATCACATTTTTTAAAGTCCAAATAAATTGTAGCTGCTACTAATACATTTCAAGTAATAGGGTAAACTGAACAACTTCCGAACTGAACTACATGATTCTTGAAGGTGGTTAATTTTTACTTAAGTTCCATGGGTAAGTTGTTAAAATTAGTGGACAGATTCAGATTTTTGTCTTTCTTGGCTTATTTATACCATACATAGATAGGTATACTTATACTGGGGCAAGGGACAGCTTAGCAAAAACTGAAACCACGAATCCACATTCTTTTTAATTTTCTGTTTTAAAATTAAATTATTAAAAAGATCGCGGTACATTGGGTAGTGCCAAAGTAGGTAAATAACAAAAACTCCTTTACTTGACGTTTTCGGGAAAAGTACTTATAGCCGAACCTAATTATGGGTATATTCCACCATTTAAGTATTCGCTTAGCTATCCTTTCCACCCTGTATTAAAAAGTGTCAGTAAGGGTAATTTTCCAGATTATTTTAGACTTTAATGACAATAGAAATAAGAATCATTTTACTTTGTCAACATAAAGGTTAAAACATTAGTTATGTTTTAGCCAAACAGATGGCGTTATTCTTATAACGAGCAACCTCATAAATAATTAAATAAAAAATACAGATTAAATTTATCTCTAGATATAACCAACATTTGAAGTTATATACAATAAAAAATAAATATAAAATTTTAGGAATTGTGAGGCTTCAAATTAATAAGCGAAACTCTAAAATATTAAACTTCCCATTAGTGGACTGATTAACACTCAGTTGCAGAAACGTACATTAAACTTATAGCTTCTTTAAATGTAATGCTGTCCTTGTTAACGTCAATAAGACTGAAAGTGACAGTATGGTTTTTAAAGTAGCATTATCTTTTTCTACCCTGACATAACTATCCGAGAATCGAACCCAAGACCCGTCGATCAAGAGGCAGCGCTAATACCACTCGACCAAATTAGCCGTACAGTTCTTATTAATATTAGAAACGCGAAAGTTTGTATGTATGGATGTTTGTTACTCTTTCACGCTCAAACAGCTGGAACAATTTTGATAAAATTTGGTATGGAGGTAGCTGCCACCCTGGATTAACACATAGGCTATATAATTTTTACAAATTCCCACGGGAACGAAGTCCCAGGAGGAATGCTAGTTTATATTAAATTGTAACTATACCTTATTTCTGTTGGAGTGCAATAAAGTATATTGTATTGTATCTTTAATGGGCGTTTCTTCAACTGGGTGTCAAACCCTACAAGTGTAGTTCGCGAAAGTTTGCTAACTAATTGAAAGGCACCCAATATACAGGGTGAAAAAAACCTAGCTATATTTAAAATCCTCAACCAGTATCACTTACAGAACACTTGTTTTTTTTCCTAAACGTAGACACCACTCGGGCGCACCCCCCTCACGCTACCCGCACCTCTCGCGTGCGGTGTAGGAGTAATGTCTGCGTTTAGGGAAAAAATGAACTATTCCCATTGAAAAAATATTTTAAAAAAAATTATTTTTCTCATAAATGTGTTCTTTGAGTGATACTGGTTCAAGATTTTGAATACAACTTGTATTATTATATTATAAATTGATCAATTTCAAAATGATAATATTTTTTGGTTTACTATCACTAATGTTTGTGCTTCGCGAGATCCTTAAAATTAAAATCTGTACATCACATTGTAAGTATACTCAATAAATGGCATTAAAATAAGATACCCCTTTTTTCTTTGGAGCACTCTGAATTTTAAAAATTATTAAATTTAAATTATTAATAATTAAATTCAAATTATTAATAGTTAAATTCAAATGAATTTAAAGAAATTAATTATTAATTTTAAATTCTTTCATTCTTACACTCACTATCATCCCATTCGGGGTAGACAGAACGTACATGTAGTTCTAGAACCACTTGTAGCAACATTTGACATCCATCTATATTTTCAATTATTAATTTTAAAAAATATATTGAATTATTTCTTAAAAATTCAGAGTATCCCCATAAATAGGGAGTAGTGCCGTTTTTTTAACGCTGTGTAATTGTGTATGTTTTAGTATCGAATGTTGTCAAGTCTTTGTTGGGTGACAATAACTTAACAACTTTCCTCCAGGAACAAAGGTCGAAAAATATATAATTAAAAAAAAAATTGTTCGTTCTTGATCACAATCTAGCCCAGGGGCGAAGATGTGGTCGAGGATGTAGCAAGCTCACCCAGAAGAAGTCTATTCACTAGAACTTTAAAGAGATTCGGGTTATATGAGCTCGGAAAGACAAAATTTTTTTTTAAAATATTAAGGTTCCCTGGGAAAAGTTGTTCAGCTTTAAAGGACAGATCCATTACGTCGTAAAATTCCCCTAATTTAATTTTATTAAAAAGTCACCCTAAAGATATGACAGTATTTTTCATAATTTACAGCTTCGGATTTTCGTCAATTGGCCTTAAACATGACCATCGCACCTCTCTTTCTCTCACGGTAACTTGATACGTCTTCTGTCTCTATCTACAGTTCACACAGTCAAGTTAGAGCACGCCACTCATATGTCCACTTCTTCAATTTTTCTTTTTTGGGGAAGACCAAATTTTTCTTTCTTTATTACTTCTTGTTTGAGCTGAAGGTATGTTTCTAGTCGCTTCACGCCGTACTCCTGAGAAAAAAACGAAGAAAAAGGGTTATAGAATTTATAGTTTCTTCCTTCCTAGTCGAACTTGACTAACCCTAGTCGAACTTGACTAACCCTAGTCGAATCATAGTTTGACTAAGGTTAGATAAGCTAACCTTAGTCAAACTTATCTAACCCTAGTCGAACTTGACTAACCCTAGTCAAACTTAAAAAAAAGGGGATTTAGGACATAGTCCACCACGCTGGCCCAATGCGGGTTGGTGGACCGCGCGCCAAGCGAAAACGAATTTTCTTAGACGGGTTTCATCACGATGTTTTCCTTCACCGCAAGTAATATTTAATGGAAAATCCGTACATAAATCCGAAAAAACGGAGTAAGTAGTACAAGCCCACATCAGGATTTGAACCCGCCACCTTACGGTTACAAGTCTGGCTAAACTGGGTTAGTTATCACCGCTTGGAAAGTTTTGCATGACAGATATTGGCCGAATATAACCATCTTTACATATGTAACTACAATTTAAAATAGGACTGATTTTATTTTATTTTATTTACTAACAGAAATCTACAGCAATACTTATATCTATGCTTATAACCTAAATATATTGCCAATTACGGATTTTACTTTGTACACTAAACAGAATTTAATGGTTTGGACTCTGGACAAAAAAAACAGAACAAAACAGAAACACAAACAAACATCGCCTTCATTTACTTGATAAATTTTCGTGCCTCACACGACTATCGAGCACATTGGAAATGAATCTACGGAATTCGAAAAAATGTGGTTTTGAATTTTTGACTTTTTTCAAAAAGGTTAGGCTACAGGGCAAACCCTTAACCCGTCTTTGTTTTAGGCTCAAATTGTAGCTGACTAAATTGTCCAGAGTTTTTCGCTTTTTGATTTCATTCTTCGTTTTAAAAATATCGAGCGCCACAATCAAAAATTCGGAAAAAAATAATTTTTTATTTTCACTATTTCGGCCATAACTTTTTTCGTTTTTGACTTTCTCGAATAATTCTTTTTGCACCTTACAGCTCTCATGAATACACGTCTTTTGAGATATTTTTGAAAATCATATCTTCAAAACTCTCCGAGATATAAGGGGATCGCACTTTTTCGTGAAATCGGAGCCCGTACTAGAGCGAACGAAAAGACATTTTATTTTTTATGTCAAACTCCTTAGAGCCGTTTCTGGGAGTTCAATTACATACGTATGTACACATAAACATACGAGATTTATAGTATATGCTAGGGTGAGTAACTTTGTTATCATAAAAAACTAGCTGATGCCCGCAACTTCGTTTGCGTGTTAATTTTTTCTTTTGAACAGATTACACTTTATTGACGGTCCATTGATTTAGTTTAAGATTTAGATGTTTACATACAAAAGTTTTTTCCCGCTAACTCCCGTTCCCGTGGGAATTTGGCAATATCCTGTTGCAACTAAGCTTTAAGTTTACTAAGGTACCTGCATGCCAAATTTCAAGCGTCTAACTTAAGCGGTTTAGATTTTTCATACAAAAGGATTTTCCCGCTAATTCCCGTTCCCGTGGGAATTTCGGGAATTCCTTTCTTAGTGCACCTCTACGGTACCTAAGCTACGTCCCTTCCAAATTTCAAGTGCCTACGTTTAGCCGTTTAGGCTGTGCGTTGATATGTCAGTCAGTCAGTCAGTCAGTCAGTTTCTCCTTTTATATATTTAGAATACACTAAATGTCAAAGTTTATCATTATTTTGCTTTGATAACAGCATATCCGTGTCTGGGTTAATGTTTTTATAATGTTTTCTTTACAAAGTATTGTCGTATGATATTGTTATTATTTTTGTTATCAGTTGTCAAGATATTTAATACTAGTTTTTCCAATACAGTTTGCAATGTAGGTTACATTTACATTACATTCGGGCAAAACACTGTTAGTTAGCATTTCTGTTTATATAGACAGTAAGAATTTTAAATTGAACGCATTTTAGACAAATAATTTTTTTTTTTTAAATAAACGCTACACACTCAAAGGCCCCCACTAAAATTTTCCTTGAGTCGTTTGGTCCCTTGGAACATACATAAAGACAGACACGAAAACCCATAACCCGAGAACAAACCCGAGCTTTTTACACAAATATTTGCCCCGACTGGGAATCGAACCCAGGACCCGTCGATCAAGAGGCATTGCCGCTATCACTCGACCAAATCCATGCCCATCGTGTCCACAACGGTGGATGCGCGTTTATTGTGTCATCATCAGACCCCCTTGCTTAACCTCAGTGATCGCGCCGTGTAACCCACTCACCCAGTATCCGAAAGCGATCTTGCTCCTGCCCCCGTTGACGATGGACCATAGCGTCCAGAACAGGTGGCTCGCTAGCGCGTACGCTTCGATCTCACCGAGGAGTTTGTTGATGTCGTCTATTGTCACCTGGGAAATTAAATTAATTTATACAGGGTGTAATAGTAGGGGTGCGCCCGAGTGGTGTCTACGTTTAGGAAAAAAATTCCCCCCCCCCCCCCCCAAAAAAAAGTGTTCAGTAAGTGATACTGGTTCAGGATTTTCAATAAAGCTAGGAGATTTTTTTTTTAAATTAAGAATGGGTTCGCTCTTGACCACAATCTAGCTCAGGGCAAAGATGCGGTCGAGATTTTTTTTCCTACCTGTATAGAGGGGTACCTGGCACCCTTTTGAGCTATTGATCTAGGGATGTGCGTCTAGGGTAGGCAATCAAAATAGTAAAAAAAATTTATGGTCAGAAATACTCGAGCGCATCAGATTAAGATAAGGCGGGTTAATTACAAAATGTGCATTTCAATAATCTGACGATTTGAGCGTGACATAAGGGAGTGGGAGGGTCAAAAACTTATTACTGGCAGTAATGTCCTGTTGGACGGTTGCCACATACAAAAAATTTAAAAAAATTCACCGGGTCATACTCGAGCGCGGTCGAATTTTCTTTTGTTTTGAAGAAAATAATGTAATAATAATGGAAGAAAATATACTTAATCTGCTTTTAAGCTTTTTAGTTTGGAGAGATTTATTTAAAAAAAAAACATCTATCCTCACTAACATCTCGATTTCTAATACCCATAAGTAATGCTTAAGTAGCAGTCCTCACAGACCTATATCGAGATAGACGGTAAAAGTTTACCTACCTTGCGTATAAAAAGTGTGATCCACGGTCACAGTTTTGTCCGACTTAAGTCAGTCCGCTTGAGACCTATGCCGTAAGTGATAATCGATTTTAACCGGATTTACTTTATTATTTTACTTAATTAAGGGCCTTTGAATCATTTCCGCGTTACCTTGATTTCCCATGACTAAATCTTGCTCGTGAAGTCATACGAAAAATTCGACACGCTAGGTTCTCATACAGTTTGAAGCGCTCTTTTCGTCTATCTCGACATAGGTCTGTGGCAGTCGTGTTTATCATTCTAATAGTGAGAGAAAGAGACAATCAATACTTAAGTATTGATCAAGAGTTGAGTCTCCTTTCAGTTCTGTAATACGGGTTCTTGTGTAGATATCAGTTGAATTAATAACTTACTTGTTGTTCCTTATCATCCGATTGGTTCGAATTGTAATGCTTCAGATACTCCTTTATGAAAATTTCCTGAAAAATTTTAACAACAATATTAGAATTACAGCTGAAACAAAACTAAAATTGTAAGCGAAAGTTTGTTACAAATGATTTCAGTTGTCAATTATAAAAAAATAAATTTACACAATTAATAAATCACAGTTATTAATTATAGAAAAAATAATTTACATAATTTTGGTGACTTTAAATTAGAGAAAATTAAGGGTGTGAATCTGTTTACTAAACTGAACAACTTTCCCTAAGGAACATAGGTTGAAATATGAAATAAAAATTCCATCTCTCCATATAAATTTATACAGGGCTTTAGGCAAATCTCTTTCAACCTCTCAGGTGGTTAATCAGTCCATGAAACTGAACAACTTCCCCAAGGAACATAGGTCAAAATACGAAAAAAAAATTTTGATCTCCCATACAAAATACGCTATATGCTGATGAAGTTTGTATGGGAACTCAATTTTTTTTTTCTTATTTTGACCTATGTTCCTTGGGGAAGTTGTTCAGTTTCATGGACTGATTAACCACCCGAGAGGTTGCATGTGATTTACCTAAAGCCCTGTATAAGTAACCTATTTCATTAAATCCAAAATTAAAATACAACTCTAGTAATCAGTTGCACGGTTTGACATCTTTCAAAATCTTTATATCGTGTAGGTATAGTCAAGTGTGTGGCGAACTTGGCTAACCCTGGTGTCAGAGTTTTCAAACCGCACAATGGCCTCTGACTTGGTTTTAACGACTGTAGTCAATCGACAACAGCCGGGACCAACAGCTTAACGTGCCCTCCAAAGCATGGAAACGCTCGTGATAAATTGCCACTTTGGTCACCCATCAGGTTCCTTGCCTCTGAGTACGTTGCTTAATCGGTTGAGATCAAGCGAACGCCACTGAAGTTTCGTATAATTAACGTGATACACTTGACATATTTGTTATGGAGCTGCGCATTTACAAAAACTTTAATTATTTTTTATTTCTTTTACAAAAACTTTAATTAATTTAGATTTTTTTTATTGGTGTTTTACCATAAAACAGCAATAAAAAATCAAAATTAATAAAATGCGCAGCTCTTTTACACATTTTATGTACAGACAGCAGCAAGTCGGTTACCCATTTGCACTGCGAAAGCCGACGTCTAATTTCTAATTATCACTTGCTGAATGGTGAAGGAAAACATCGTGATGAAACCCGCCCGTCCTAGAAAATTCATTTTCTAAAGACGAGCGGTCCATCACCCCGTATTGTGTGCGCGTGGTGGACTATGGACTAAATCCGTTAACCGTGTGGTGATCGGTTCAGAATAACACCACCCCATCTCTTTCCGTTGGTGTCGTAAGAGGCGACTAAGGAAACACAAATGAGACCTGCCTCCTAGTAATCCATCCCAGGCAACGACACTTCATTTTTCTCTGAATCTGAGGTGTCGTCCTATGGTCTCATGCGGTGTGGTAGGCTCTGTAAAGGGCCGTCTGGTTCGCGACCACCCTCCTACCGAAGTTCGACGCCAAACAGCTTGCTGTGTTCCGTCGGTGCGTGGGAGTACCAGTGCCTTTTCTAGGCATTTTCTGGGTTAACTCGCTCCATCGTCGACCTCATCTTTGACCTTATGGTCAAGATTGAGGTCAAGAGTTAACCCATCTTATAATTAAAAAAAAAATTCCCTTCGTGTTTCGAAGGGAGGCCCGTGCCCCTCGGTGGTGACGTATATAGGCTAGCAAAAAAAAAATAGAGTTCCTTAAGAAAAGTTGTTCAGTTTCATAGGAGAATCACCCCAAAATGTTTGCTAACTAATTGAAAGACACTTCATATTATATTATTTATTGATTTCTCAGCCTCTTTTAATTTGTAGTTTAATTAAAAAAGTGTAAAACTTCAAAATTGTTTTAGTACACACATCAACGCGGTGTAAGGATATTGCACGATTTTTCATACAAAAGAGGTCTGTTTGAGAAGCTATAAAAGCATACTCGACATACATGGAGGGCTATAATTTTCAGACGAGCAAGTGCTAAACCTGAATTTTCAATTCTAGTCAATAAACATTTTCATACAAAAAGCAAGCAAAAAGTGCATTTTCGTTTTTGTTTCCGTCACGTTTTTACAAATTTCAAGTAAAACAATTTTTTTTGACTAGAATTAAAAATTCAGGTTTAGCACTTGCTCGTCTGAAAATTATAGCACTCCATGTATCTCGAGTATGCTTTTATAGCTTCTCAAACAGGCCTCTTTTGTATGAAAAATCTTGCAATATCCCTAGACCGCGTTGATGTGTATATTCCAAAATTTATAATTGCTATTTTCTTATTGTCTCTGGGCAAACTTAGGTCCATATGTAACGCGACTCAGACTATGATCTATACTTAAGTAGCAATCGTCTTTGACATTTTTATAGTGAGAGACAGAGACAATACTTGAGTCTCCTTCTGTTCTGGCCTTTTGTCGAAATTAAAACAATACAACAATAAAGTGAGCAATTAAAATTATTGTAAACGATAAATCTATGAAGTCTTGATCTATACTTAATTATTGATGGACTCTTTCTCTCACAATCAAAATGACAAAGACGACTGCTACTTAAGTATAGATCAGTGTCTGAGTCGCGTTCTGTAATACGGACCTAGGAGGCTGAGAAATCGACTAAAAAAAAACACAGTAAAAAAAATTGACTCTCATTTCTAGTACTTTGGCTCCAAACAGCGTGGAACGGACGAGCGCTCGCGTCGCAACGGCCGAGCCGATTCGGTACGACGGATTCGGTCCGTCGGTACGTCGCCAGCTAAAATACAAGCATATACCAACACAAGCTGGGTAATGGGGGCGTTTATGCTATAACCCGGGAAATGTGATTTTTTTTAGGATAAAAATGGTAGTTGTTTCTGGCATAAATCGAATTTTGTGACTAGGGAAACCAGGATCCCTGAGTTTTCAGACCATCATCTTAGATCATATATAGTGGTAGATACACGAACGCCGTTCGATAAACGGCGCCACCAAAACAAGGCATAAATAAAACGTATGCCTTGTTTAGTCAGTCGCCAATCGAAAGCGCCGTGGTTGGGACGTTACAATGCCTAAATGTGCAGTGAAAAAGTGCAAAACTACACATTAAAAGTGCAAAAAAAAGATGGAGTGTCGTACTTTCAGTAAGTATGGTGTTGTTTTTACGATATTTTAAGTGTTTTTTAAATTTCATGGCATTTAATTTGATATTTTGTAATATTTACCATCATGTACCCAGCACGCGCCGATCCCGTTCACTCTTACCTACGCCACTCATAAGCGAGAGAAAACCAAAGATAGGTGTTGAACATAGTTGCTAGGAAATGACATGGATAGTTAACGTTAAACTTTATTGTCTAAGCTTTAAAGTTCATATTAAAAGTTTGAATAAACAACTTACGACTATTTTGCATATTCCTAAAGCGGTATAATATCTGTATAAGCATATAAATACCTGTTGTTACGCGGTGCGCGTTTGATTTTGTATGAGAACGTGTATCTACCACTAATATATGATCTAAGACCATCACCTTATATTTAAAATTGGAGGTCCTGATTCACTGACTCATCAACGCCCAGCCCAAACCCTTAGACCAAGAAAGCTGAAATTATCAAAAAGGAGTCTTTTATGACGTAGGCAAGCACTGAGAAAGGATTTTTCGAAATTTAACCCCTAAGGGAGTGAAATGGGGGTTCAAAGTTTGTATGCAGAAAACGATTTTCTTGGATATTTTGCCTCGAAACTTCGTCAAGATATACCTTGAAGCAAATAAACGGACACGTGTTTCGCGATTTTTCGAAAATCATCCACTAAGGGGTTAACAATGAAATGGTTGACTAAAAGAGTTCTTTGCGCGAGCGAAGCCGCGGGAAAAGCTAGTTCTGAATAACTTTCCATTGATTTTTATTTTTAATAAAATAATAAAAACAATTAATAAAAAAAAACAAAACATACATTTTATTAATCTACATTTCGATAAGCCCTAGCGGGTTTGTCTCGAAACGAGAAATAATGTATTGCTAAGGGACCATCCATACATTAGGTCACATGTCAAGGGGAGAGGGGGTCGATAAAGTGTGACACTACGTGACAAGAGGTGGGAGGGTCTAAAATTTCGTGATGTCACATCAAATATTTTTTAGTAATTTTTTTAAATTGGGCACGATATAAAATGTAGTCCACGCGGGCGGAGAGCTAGTGATTTAAATAAATATTGCCAGGAACAACATTTCAAAAATCAAATGAAAAATAAAAGTTAAAAAATGTGTTAGTAGCAACCACAAAACATTCCATCTTATAAGGATGAGAGAAAGAAAAATTAGTAGAAAAATTCCAAAGTTAATTTAAATATGAAAAAGGTACCTAGAACGAAAAAGAATTATTTTTTATGTTTGTTGAAACGATTGTTTTGAAAGTTTATTTATTGTTAGCAATGTGTAACTTAATGTAATGTTTCAACAAACGGTAATGTAATAGCTTTTAGTGAAAACTTCTTTGGCTTTTGTGATAATAAAGTTATTGTACAGGATGAAAAAGAACCTCCTAGCTATATTCAAAATCCTGAACCAGTGTCACTTACAGAACACTTTTTTTTTTCGGTGGGATTTTTTTTTTCCTAAACGTAGACACCACTCGGGCGCACCCCCCTCGTGCTACCCGCACCCCTCGCGTGCCTGGTGTAGGAGTAATGTCTACGTTTAGGGAAAAAATTAACTATTCCCATTGAAAAAACACAAATATATATATTTTTAAAATAACTATGTTCTTTGAGTGATACTGGTTCAGGATTTTGAATATAGCTAGGAGATTTTTTATCACCGTGTATGTCCGGTAAATCTACTAAATGCTGTATGTTTCCAAATTTGTTAAAAAAAAGTGACGTCATTCTAACCCCAAAATGGCGGATTGGTCATTTTATTTTGCAGTCCCACGACATGGGTATTAAATGAAAGGGTTTGCTGAGTACAATATGAAAAACCGACCAAGTGCGAGTCGGACTCGCGCACGAAGGGGCCCGTACCATTATCTATAAAAATGAGCAAAAAAATCACGTTTGTTATATGTAACTCGCTCCATCGTCGACCTCATCTATGACTTTGGTCAAGATTGGGGTCAAGAGTTAACCCATCTCATAATAATAATAAAAAAAATGGAAGCCGCCTTAAACATTTATTTTATTCTGTTTTTTTAGTATTCGTTGTTATAGCGGTAACAGAAATACATCATCTGTGAAAATTTCAACTGTCTAACTATCATGGTTCATGATATACAGCCTGGTGACAGACAGACAGACGGACGGACAGCGGAGTCTTAGTAATGCGATCCCGTTTTTACCTTTTGGGTACGGAACCCTAAAAATGATCAAAGCTTGGTTAAAAAAAGGTTTTTTTAACAAAATATGTTATTATACCTTTTGTTCGAGTGTGGCAGCTTGTTCAGGATAGACGTGGAACCAGGGGTACTCCGGGTTGGTGTAGTCATACACCCACTCTTGGAAGTGATTGGCCAGGTCAAAGCCTCTGCAAAGATAAAAAAGTTTGTACTAGTTCTAAATAGTGGCGTAGCTATTGGAGTGCTAGACGGGGCAGTGCCCAAGCTCAGGGGGCCCCTCGGACTCCGACTTACAAACTATAAATTGAACTAGTGGAAATTTCTAGCACATTCATAGACACACACTCGCCCACACACACATACACGTCCACATTATTTTAATTGAGAATACTTTGTTTTTGTTATTTTTGTTTGATTGGAGGTTTTGTTTTTGGTTACTTTTATTTTTCTGAAATTTAACAAGTTGTTAAACATTTTTTATGGGTAATGTATGATATTGTTGCTTTAAGAAGTTCAATAATTTTATATATTTTTCTTTGACAATTATTTTAAGTGTAACTTTAAGCGTCATCTTTAAATTGTATATTTAAGAGTCATCTTTGAGAATGCTGTGTTCTCCTATAATTACTGGAGCATTCACAACTTTTATTTTGTGTAAGTTCTTTTAAGATGTAAAATGACTCCACTGTTGGAGATCCTAAACTAAATAAATAAATAAATTGTTAAGATGTTGTTTTCCTATGTTTATGTTATTTGGTAAATTGTCTACAGTAATTAGCTAGTTAAGTTTCTCTCTGTACTATTTACTGTACCATCACGTTCAGCTAGTACTAGAAAGAGGGTGGGACCTGGTGACTCCGTAACACAGGTTCTCCTAGTATGGACACCAGCTCTCACAAAAGATAATCAAATAATTCTGACATCTGTATCATCCCCAGATTTTGTAGAGAGAAATAAATAAACTATTTTTTTAAATTTATTTTTTCGGAATTAAAAACGACTTTTTTCGACTTTAATAATGGCAACTTATTTTTAAAAATACAAGGGAATTCCCAACAAGTCTCGAACGTCCACTGTTGATTACGACAAATCTGGAGTACGTCAAATTCTGAACACGACGAATACGGAACAAACGATTTTAAATAGTTTAGTTTAGGACCCCAGTTCATTTTTTAACCGACTTCAAAAAAGGAGGTTTCTCAATACGACCGTATATTTTTTTTTAATGTATGTCCGCGGATAGCTTCGTCGCTTATGAACCGATTTTGATTATTCTTTTTTTGTTGGAAAGGGAGTATCCCAAGGGTGGTCCCATGGTAAGGAAACCAGGATCTGATGGTGGAATCCTGAAGAAATTGAGGCAAACTCTCGAAAAAATTGTCTTTTTGGGATTGAAGTCGGTGACTCTTACGTTTTTGACGTGGATTATTGCCCCAGGGCCTTTGGTTAAGTACAGTCAAGTGTGTGGAGAACTTGGTCAGAGTTTTCAAACCGAACAATGACCTCTGACTTGATTTTATCGACTGTAGTCAATCGACAACAGCCGGGACCGACAGCTTAACGTGCCTTCCGAAGCACGGAAACGCTCGTGATAAATTACCACTTTGGTCACCCATCAGGTTCTCTGCCTCTGTGTACGTTGCTTAACCTCACTGATCCGTTGAAATCAGCGAGCGCTACTGGGCTACGAAACATACTGTAACGGGTTCTTACCAATATTTTAGTATTAATTAAGTATCCGATATTTCGGCGTTGTTGCAAGAACCATAATCAGTTAATCACGGATGAACTGGAGTTCAAATAGAGTTAATAGAATATAAAAACTCTTTATTTTATAGGACATTCAGGATGCCACTTAAAACAAGTCAAGATTACAATAAATTTAAATACATACATACGCATTCGTTCTTTTGACCCTACTGACTCTACGCCTATTCGCAAAGGTGCAGTCTTCCTCAGAGAAGAACAGGCATGAAACTCTGAGGGTGCTCTTTTTAATCGCATTACTTTCTTATTTTCTAATTTTAACTAAGTAATTCTGAAATACCTCTAGAGTTGAGCAGTTTATACCCATGGCTGCCTGTCTGATAGATAATCAGAAATTTTGTAATAGCCCTTTTTGCAAAGTTTTTGTTTAATTTGTGTTTAAGTTTTTGTTTGATTGTTTAATAGTGTACAACTTCTAAATTAAACCGGTAGATGGCGATATGCTTTATTTAAATTTACACCATAGAGTTTCTGTTCGAGTTATGGTAAAAAAAAACTCTTAAATTATCAGCTGAATGTTATCACAACTTTCAAACGAAAATTATGTACGGACGGCCGCACATCAGGTTACTATAAGCGTGCACTCTGTGCTGTTAAGATAAGTATGGTTTTGCAATGGAAATGGGATAATCTGATGTGCTGTTGACTGTAGTATTTGGATTTTACATCCCTGAAAAATACTCAAATGTTTGAATATAAACATCAGTTTAAAAAAACAGTTGTATGAAAAACAGCAATTTCATAGGACCTCATATGCACAGAGCAAGTTACCCATGCGTGCACTCTATGCCGTTGCAATAAGAACGATTTCTCAATGAAATGGAGGGAGATAACCTGATGCACTGGCCTCTGTACAAAACTAAAGAAAAGTATGTCTTAAACGTCTTTTAATAGAAGAAAACTAGTACTTTGTTCTTTAGAAAAAGCTAATACTGAGCTATGGCCTTGACACACACACAACACTCCAGAATAACTTTGCAACCTTTTTGTTTATTACGTGTATTTGTTTTGTATGTTGTGTGTAAGTTTTAAAGCAATAAATAAATTCTTTGTCCGTTTGTCAGAAGCTTTTAGTTTAGTCCGCTAGACGTCGCTATCGGGTTTCTACAACGCGGTATCGAAGTGTTACCGCGTTTCTTTATAGGAAATCAATTTTGTTTGCAAAACATTACAGTCTATAACAGTGCAGTATTGTTTTATGATAGTTCAAGTAAGTTCAAAAGTGCAGTCAACATTTGGTCCTTCGAGCCGGATGTCTTTGTCTGTTATGCTGTACCCCCTTTTATTAAATGACTCACCTGTAATTATAAGCGCAGTACTCGAAGTCGATGAAGAATATCTTGGGCTCCCCGCTGTCCGACATGTGGCTGATGATGGTGTCTGTGGTCTCCGCGTCCTCGTACGGGGGGGGCGGCCCGGGGGGGAGGTAGGGGGGGGGGAGGTAGGGGGTGGGGACGACCTTTCTTGTGGACGATCTGGGGTAGAAAAATAACATTTATTGATTTATGATTGTCTGGTGAAAGGTACTACTTTGGAGGTAGTTAAAAAGAGTGTTTAACGTAGCTTATGAACAAAATAAATAATTTTCCTCGTTATAAAAAAGTATGAATCACCGACTCCAATCCCAACAACAGTTCGCAAATGTCACTCATTTATTTAGATGATGTTCTGGTTTGTAGTATTTTTTTGTTTTTGTTGATTTTTTTAAAAGCGCAAAATCATTTTCGATTAAATTTATATGGGACCACCTCTGGAGTATACTCTTCCGAACAAAAAAAGAATTTTGAAAATCTGTCCATAATTGGCGGAGAAATCGGTGAACATACATAAAAAATACATACAGTCGAACATAGTGCCTCCTCCTTTTTTAAAGTCGGTAAAAAACCAATAAAAAATATTTATTTCCTTATCTTAGTATTACTTACATTATTATGTTATGTTACAAGAGCACTCCTTTTAAGTAATGTTAAATATTTATATTGGCAGGCTCTGCTCTTCCATAAATAAGTATATCTCACAATAAAATAGTTAGAGAAAAAAAACATTTCAAAATATGAGTGAAGTCGTTAAGCGACTGAGTATAAAGTTGTTCTTGTATCAGACAGTTACATTTATTAACCGACTTCAAAAAAGGAGGAGGTTCTCAATTCGGGTGTTTTTTTTTTTACAAAGGTAATTAATTACATACAGTCATACACACATCAACACGGTCTAGGGATATTGCATGATTTTTCATACAAAAGAGGTCTGTTTGAGAAGCTATAATAGCATACTCGAGATACATGGAGGGCTATAACTTTCAGACGAGCAAGTTCTAAACCTGAATTTTCAGTTCTAGTCCATAAATTATGTTTTACTTGAAATTTGTGAAGACGTGACGAAAATGAAAAAAAAAATTGCGTAAATTCGACCATTTTCATACAAAAAGCAGGAAAAAAGTGCATTTTCGTTTTTCCATCACGTTTTCACAAATTTCAAGTAAAACAAAATTTATTGACTACAATTTAAAATTCAGGTTTAGCACTTGCTCGTCTGAAAATTATAGCCCTCCATGTATCTCGAGTATGCTTTTGTAGCTTCTCAAACAGACCTCTTTTGTATGAAAAATCGTGCAATATCCCTAGACCGTGTTGATGTGTATATTTAACAAGCTTGTTGAGCTTATCGCTAGGGTCTTCGTTTTCGTGGGAATTTTGGAAAATTATGTAATCTGTTATTGTGACGTTATTGCAAAGTTTCAATTTATTTCTGTGTAAAAACTTAGCCGTATTACAAGAAAGGAAATGTATTAAATAAAATTAATTTCTCACATTTCCGGGCGATTTTAGGAATTATATACATTTCCTAGGAATTGTATACAATGACGGATTACATACATTTCCGTTAAAATAAATAAAAAGAACAGTATAGAACTACGGGTTATCAATTAACGAACATCTAAAATAAAACAGTTTAGAAAATATGTTTTAGTAGGGAAAATTATTTTCATTAATACAGGGTGAGAAAAAAATCTCCTAGCTATATTCAAAATCCTGAAACAGTATCACTTACAGAACACTTTTATTTATTTATTTATTTTATTTTTCTGTGGGATTTTTTTTTCTTAACAGACACCACTCGGGCGCACCCCCCTCTCGCTACCCGCACCCCTCGCGTGCCTGGGGTAGGATTAATATCTACGTTTAGGCGAAAAATAAACTATTCTCATTGAAAAAATATTAAAAAAAATTTTTTTTTCTTCATAAAAGTGTTCTTTGAGTGATACTGGTGTTCAGGATTTTGAATATAGCTAGGAGGTTTTTTATCACCCTGTATAATACCTAAACTTTGTATATTACTATACTTATGTCTTAGAAAGACGTAAGTAGAACAGGCATACATTACAGATAGTAAAAACAAGAAAATGTAGACCGTGACACCAATAAAAAAAAGTTATGATAACAAACAGTGCAACATTCGCCAAAAATTCCTACTAATGTTATAAATGCGAAAGTAAATAATAGGTCTTTACCTATGAAATTGCCGATTTTTCCTCAAGCTTTATTTTATTCATAATTTATTTGATTGAACAGCTATTACTAAAAATGATTTTTATTTAAAACCTTGGCCATATAACGGAGATATTGAGTCAAATTAATACATATTTACTTTAGATTTATTGGCTGAAAAAGTAGCTCAAATATAGCTCGTTTCATCCGTTCCCGTTTCATTGCTTATTTTTGCTGTACCGTTGTTACAGTTACAACTTTCAATAAACTAAGTATGATGAAAATTAACTTAATGTTGTCCAAACCTTCCCACAAAATTTTGCTAAATTTGGATTTCGCAATCCCGAGAAAAATCCAAAAACGTTAGTATGGAAAATTCAGTTTTCCAAAAATATTGTATGAAAAACGGCAATTTCATAGGTAAAGACCTATTAAACAGTAAATAAATAAAACTCACTCAGTGCCATCTGTCGCCAATGGTTCTTGATGTTCGTCATCAGACAGTGATTTGTTGTCGAATGTGTCATCAAAGTCATCAGTCTGCGCCGGCGTCGGCTCTTGGAGTAACATGATGTTGCCTGGAGGAGAAGTCTTTGGTGAAATAACGCCACATACTCAAAGATCCACAGTAACATTTTTCCTTCTGATTTATTTATTATATGGGGCCTTCCAACAGGTCTTGCCGACATAAAATGCTTTTATTTTATTATTTATTATACCTATACAGGGTTATTTTTTAATCAGTACACAAATTTTTTGTACATTAACTTAATGAAAATTTAACAGACCCGTATTTTTGTTTTTTATCGTTTCATATAAAAATTTCAAGCTAGATTCTCTGGAGCATGAAAATAAATCAAAATTTTTGTATGGAAAAAAAATAACATCGTCCAATTGACTTGAAGCTTGGTAATAGTACTCTTCAACACAATTGTGACACCCGTGTGTCTGCGTTTTACAAAATTCATCCTCTAAGACGTTAAAAAGCGGTATCAAAATCTGAAAATTAAAAAAAAAAACGTCTTATTTCCTTTCTATCAACGTTACTGACACCGTAAGAAAAAATTGTGTACTGATTAAAAAGTAACCCTGTATACAGGGTTATTACTTCTTTTAGAATTCGATTTGAAGGAGTATAACCCTCTTTTTTTAAAAAACAGAGGATTTTTCTTTCTAGCTTGATGATTTTTTTTTAAATTGGTAATTTTTTCCCACCTACCCGAGGGTGATTTGATAGCTAATGATCTCTACTGTCACCCCTTCAAGGGATCTTGACGTATTACCAATAATTTATATGGTTAAGCTGTTGGTTTTTAACAATAATCTACACTAATATAATAAAGAGGAAAGATTTGATTCTTTGATTGTTTTGTTTGTTTGCATTGAATGGGCTGGACCGATTTGAAAAATTCCTTTACCGTTAGAATCCTACATTATTCGGGATGGACATAGGTTACATAATTTTCCTGAATTCCAATGGGATCGAAGTCCCGGGCTGAAAGCTAGTGTACACTAATATTATAAAGAGGAAAGATTTGTATTTTTGTATGTAACGAATAGGTTCCGAAACTACTGGACCGATTTTAAAAATTCTTTCACCATTAGAATGCTACATAATCCCTGAGTAACATAGGCTACATCATTTTCCAGAATTCCCACGGGAACGAAGTCCCGAGCGGGATGCTAGTAGTAAATAATTACCTTCTTGTAAGTCGTTGTGACAGAATACAACCGGGGACTCCACTGTGGAGAGGTATTTGCTCAGCCATTCTATTTCCAAGTCGAAGTTTACTTCTCGCAGCGTGTTCATAGACTTCTGTTCTTCTTCGTTCTAGAAGAAAACGGTACAATAAATAAAAGATTACCAATGAAAGGCATGATTTTTACACTAGATCCACTTATTTATTTAATATTTTTATGCGACGTAGTATAGGACGTCCCCAGCCAGATGGTTGCCGTGTGGTGATCGGTTGAGAATAACACCACCCCATCTCTTTCCGTGGGTGTCGTAAGAGGCGACTAAGGAAACACAAATGAGACCTGCCTCCTATTAATCCATCCCAGGCAACGACACTTCATTTTTTTCTGAATCTGAGGTGTCGTCCTATGGTCTCAGCTTGCTGTGTTCCGTCGGTGCGTGGGAGTACCAGTGCCTTTATAGGCATTTTCTGGGTTAACTCGCTCCATCGTCGACCTCATCTTTGACTTTTATGCTCAAGATTGAGGTCAAGAGTTAACCCATCTTATAATAAATAAATAAAAAATGGTCAGATGACCTAAAGAAGATAGCGGGTAGTGGCTGGATGAAAACAGCGGAGGATCGTGCAAAGTGGCGCACCTTGGGGGAGGCCTATGTTCAGCAGTGGACTGCAATAGGCTGATATGATGATGATGCGATTGGTTTCGATTACATCATCATCAAGCGTGTCTTACTTTAAAAAAAAGAAAGGTGATCTTTTCTTACAACATTTCAGAAATATTTCTGATTTTTGTAATTATTTATTTTTCTGATATATACAGGGTCCACCAACCTGCATTGGGCCAGCGTGGTGGACTATGGACTAAATCTCCTTCGTGTTTCGAAGGGAGGCCCGTGCCCCTCGGTGGGGACGTATATGGGCTGGTAAAAAAAAATACAGGGCTTTAGGTAAATCTCTTTCAACATCTTGGGTGCTAAATCAGTCTATGAAACTGAACAACTTCCCCAAGGAACATAGGTCAAAATACGAAAAAAAAATTTGAGTTCCCATACAAATTTCATCAGCATATAGCGCATTTTGTATGGGTGATCAAATTTTTTTTTCGTATTTAGACCTATGTTCCTTGGGGAGGTTGTTCAGTTTCATGGACTGATTAACCACCCGAGAGGTTGAAAGAGAGATACCTAAAGCCCTGTATATATATATATTTTTTGGTGTTTGATATTTGTGTCCCGAACTTGTAATGAATTGTATAGTAATTAATAGATAGATAAACTTTATTGCTTCGTATTCTGATTGTAGTTCTATACATGATTTATTCTTCTTCTTACCAGCCCATATACGTCCCCCCCTCAGTGCGCGGCCCCCCTCCAACCACTGCGTGTATTTAGTACATAGTGCACCGCGCGCAGGGCGGGGGTGGACCGCGAGCCGGGCGAAAATGAATGAATAAAACCCGTCCGGTTTCATCACGATGTTTTCCTTCACCGTTGAGCAAGTGATAATTAAAAATCCGTACATAAATCCGAAAAGACGAATTTGGTGGTACAGGCCCGCACCAGGATTTGAACCCGCGACCTTCGGATTACAAGTCCGGCTCATTACCAACTGGGCTATCACACAAATTATAAAAATACACAAATGCATCCAATCTAATACATCATTTTTCCCACAAAGTGAGTGAGGTGTAGGATAACCATGTGGGAATGTAAAAGTGTTAATGAAACATTACAGCTCTCCCATTTAACAATTTGCCAGACGGCAATTTGTAAAACAGGTTAGTTAAATTGTAAAACGCCGCAGCACTCACCTTCCCCACCAGTTCCCCCTTGAAGCACTCCTCTTTAGCAGTTTTAAGCCATTTCAACATAGTTTTCCATATGAACGTAGGCTCCTTAGATAGTGGTATGTCCAGAGAGTGGATGGTAGCGATCTTTTCAGCAATTTTCATGGATAAGGCCGGCTCTGACAGCTCTTTTGTGAGGAGGGATCGGCCCTGAGAAGAAATAAAGATAATTAAACAGAATAGAATAGAAAAAATCTTTATTTTATAGGACATTCAGGAAGCCACTTAAAACAAGTCAAGATTACATTTAATACATACAAATATACATTAATGGATTTAAATACATACATACGCATTTGTTCCATTGACCGTACTGACTCTACGCCTATTCGCAAAGTCTTCCCCAGAGAAGAACAAGCAAGAAACTCTGAGGGTGCTCTTTTTAATCGCATTACAAATTTTCTTATTTTAACTATATATAAAATAATTTTAGAGCTGAGCAGTTCATTCCCATGGCTGCTTGTGTGTTAAATAATCAGAAATTCTGTAATGGCCCTTTTTGCAAAGTTTTTGTTTAATTATTTTTTTCTAAGGTTAACAATTTCTTATCGAGATTGTGTGTTTATTAAACAATTCTATGATCTTACGGCCTAACTAATAATACTTGCGTGTGCGTACTTGCACGCACATACACGCACGCACTCGCACATACACTTTTTTGTTTTTTTTGTTTTTTCTGGTTTGTTTTTTTTATCTGGTAATCTTTTTTTTCTATAGGTTTTTTATTTATGGAAACAGCTTGATAACCCATGACAAGGTATTCTAGGTCCGTATTACAGAACGCGACTCAGACTCTGATTTATACTTAAGTAGCAGTAATCTTCGTCATTTTGATAGCGAGAGAAAGAGACAATCAATACTTAAGTATAGATCAAGTTCTCCTTCTGCGGGCCTTAAAGTCACCCCATATATCCTTACTAATATTCGATACGCGAAAGTTTGTATGTATGGATGTTTGTTCCTCTTTCACGCTCACCGGCTGGATCAATTTTGATAAAATTTGGTATGGAGGTAGCTGACACCCTGAATTAACACATAGGCTACATAATTTTCCCATATTCCCACGGGAACAAAGTCCCGGACAAAAAGCTAGTTATCAATATTCTTCGGTATTCCGTACGTGATGTTCAAGGATCTTGCGTAGGCATTTGAGATGAAAGCGTTCTAGCGCGCGGATTTGGTAACGTTATGGAGTCCAAAAATTAAATAAAAAATCGTTTATCACAAAATAAGCTCGTGGAATACTTACTGGAATATACTCTTCAATCCTGCCTCCTGAAAAGACTCCATACAGCTTCGGGCCGAGCCGCCTCTCAGATAGTAGCGTGAATATGACTGACTCAGTCACAATCGCGTCCATTGCTCTCTCGCCGTGAATCTGACCGTATATTCGCAGTAGAACCTGGAATAGGGGGTAATTATTTTAATCTTACTTGAGACAAATGAAGCAGTGATAGCCCAGTTAGTTTTATTTATTTTCAATCTGTACTTCTTTTCTTTTTTTTAACCGACTTCAAAAAAGTAGGAGGTTTCTCAATTCGACCGTATATATTTTTTTTATGTATGTCCGCGGATAACTTCGTCGTTTATGAACCGATTTTGATTATTCTTTTTTTGCTGGAAAGGGAGTATCCCAAGGGTGGTCCCATGGTAAGGCAACCAGGACCTGATGGTGGAATCCTGAAGAAATTGAGGGAAACTCTCGAAAAAATTGTCTTTTTGGGATTGAAGTCGGTGACTCTTATGGTTTTTGACTTGGAATTATAACGAATGGGTTCGCTCTTGACCACAAGCCAGCTCAGGGGCGAAGATGTGGTCGAGGATGCAGCAAGCTCACCCAGAAAAAGCCTATTCACTCGAACTTTAAAGAGACTCGGGTTATATGAGCCCGGAAATACAGACGCAGGCAGAGAATTACATTCCTTAGCGATGTGCAGTATAAAATATGAAGAGAAGCGCTCAGTTCGGATTCGAGGAATCTCCACAAGGTGCGGGTGGTACCTGGCGGTGCGTCTGGACGTCCGATAGAAGAAAGGGGCAGGTGGAATGAGCATTTTTTTTTAAAGGATTTTTGTCCTTAAAACATGTCCATCTCATTGTGACTGCTATCTAAAGATACAGAAGGCGTTGCTCAGAAGCCTGCCCAGATAGTTAAAGAACCGATTTTGTAATCGAAAGGTTGTGGGTTCGAATCTACATACCACAAAATAATTATTTATGCTTAGCGGTGAAGAAAACCAACGCGATGAAACCCGTTAGAAAATTCGTTTTCGAAAGACGAGCGGTCCACCAACCCGCATTGGGCCAGCGTGGTGACCTATAGCTTAACCCCCTTTGTGTTTCGAAGGGAGGTCCGTGCCCCGCAGTGGGAACGTAAATGGGCTGATTTAAAAAAAACGGTCACCCACAATGTTCTGATGGCGATACACACCTTTCTAGGCCCCGTCTCGTCCGCCTCAGGATGTGACATGGAGGTAGACTCATCCATATCAGGCTGCTGGTCCAACTTCGGGTACAGATGGGAGACATCTTCTGGCAACGACATCACGTAGATGTAGTTAGATAGACCGCCACTGGAACAACAAGAACATATTGAAATAACTCTAAAATTATAAAATGGTATACAACCCCCGACATTTCAGGCCTTACCACAGAACATATAACTAAATCTTAGACAATGTTTAAAACATGGCTGTATGGACATAGATTCCTTTGCCTTTTCTGAAAGGAATAAATAAAACAACAACAAAATGACTTAACCTTTTCACCGCCAAAGTCTGATATATCAGACGTTTAAGTTTCGTGCCCTCGCCGCCAAAGTCTGATATATCAGACAAAAAAAATTTTTTTTTTTAACTTTAATATCGTTCACCAAGCGTTCGCCATACTCTACCAGCCCATATACGTCCCCACCAAGGGGCACGGGCCTCCCTTCGAAACACGAAGGGGATTAGGCCATAGTCCACCACGCAGGCCCAATGCGGGTTGGTGGACCGCTCGTCTTTCGAAAATGAATTTTCTTGGACGGGCGGGTTTCATCACGATGTTTTCCTTCACCGTTGAGCCAGTGATAATTAGAAATCCGTACATAAATCCGGAAAGACGAATTTAGTGGTACAGGCCCGCACCAGGGTTTGAACCCGCGACCTTTGGATTACAAGTCTGGCTCATTACCAACTGGGCTATCACCGCTCACCATACGCCACGACATTATTTTTTGGCGACATTATTTCGCCATACGCCACGACATTATTATTTTTTTTATTTTTTGATATCGTGGCGTGTGGTGGGCGTTTTTGACGAAACTCTTGGCGCTAAAAGGGTGTAAGTCAGTTTAGAAGTGTTTAAATCATTAGTCCTAAAAACGTTATGCCTAATTTAATTAGGACTATTTATGTTATTCAAACATTAAGTAAATAAGTCAATTAAAATTAGAAGTAAGAAAAATATGATTGACTTAAAAGAGCGACCCTCGGAGTTTCTTGCCTATTCTTCTCCTGAGGAAGACTGCACCTTTGCGAATAGGCGCAAAGTCAAAAGTGCTAATGTAATTTACTATTTTGCTATGTAAATACATCACTGTATTGACGTGTTCAAGTAACATTTTATATGTTCAATGAAATAAACACATTTGAGATTGAGTTTATGACAAAAGTTGTTAAACGACTAAATATAGATCTATACGCACTTAACCGGCATACTATCATTACAATCCAGTTACCACCAGTACCACCAAAACGCATTACTGGTGTCTTATCTCACCAATGTAATTACGATATTAAATGGGGCAAAGGAAAACTACAGAAGATAACGACATTAACAACCTATTCATTGATACTTGATAGACATAGCGATAACAGTGTGATGGGGCATTGTCTTTAGGTTTTTAATTATACAGGGTGTAAAGGACAGCTTAGCAAATACTTAAATGGTGGAATCTACTAATAACCATGATCAGCTACACCTAATTTAACTGACCAGTGAGGTTAAGCAACGTGCACAGAGGCAGGGAACCTGATGGGTGACTAAAGTGGCAATTTATCACGAGCGCTTCCGTGCTTCGCTGTTGTCGATTGACTACAGTCGTTAGAACCAAGTCAGAGGCCATTGTGCGGTTTGAAAACTCTGACACCAGGATTAGCCAAGTTTGCCACACACTACCAAAGAGTAATATAACCAAGTTTCAAGTCAATTGGACGATGTTATTTATTTCCATACAAAAATTTCGATTTATTTTCATGCTTCAGACGATCTAGCTTGAAATTTTTATATGAAACGACATAAAACAAAAAAAAATTCATAAAGTTTACGTACAAAAAATTTGTGTACTGATTAAAAATAACGTGGAATACTTGTAATACCTGTGAATCGCAATAAATAATTTGATTTATAAGGCCGCCATTTTGAACATTCTTCTTGCTTAATTACTTATGTTTAAGTACATATTGTTTGTTTCTGGTGTGCAATCCCTACTTAATATTATAAATGCGAAAGTAACTCTGTCTGTCTGTCACGCTTTCACGGCTAAACTACTGAACCGATTTTGATGAAATTTGGTACAGAGATAGATTAGAGCCTGGGAAAGGACATAGGTTACTTTTCATCCCACAGTTGGGCACGATATAACCTGTAGCCCACGCGGGCGGAGCCGCGGGCGGAAAGCTAGTAAAGTATAATTCATTCATTCATTAATACCTTCATGATAGGGTGAGAAATAGCGAGATTCAAGAGCGATGTGGTATGAAAAAAGATGTAGTGACGAGGATAGAGAAAGGAATGTTGCGGTGGTTTGGACATGGGGAAAGAATGAATGAAAGAAGATTGACGGAAGAAATATACAGTGCGAATGTAGTTGGAAGGATCGGAAGAGAGCGCCCTAAGCGAATGTACTTAGACCAAATTGGTGATGTACTGAGAAAAGGCCGTGTTAGGAGTACCCGAACCCGAAGAGCATGTATGAAGCGAATTATGAATGTAGAGGAAGCGAAAGAGGTGTGTTTGGTTCGTAGCAAGTGGCAATCTGTGGTCTCTGTCTACCCCAATGGGACAAAGACGTGAGCTTATGTATGTATGTACAAGTACATTAGTTATAAACCTTAACATATACCAAGGACTTTTGAATAAACCCCCCCAACACACATACACTATATAATATACATTCTAATAATACATATATTCTTATAATATATATGTTCTAATATAACATACATAGTACTTATTAATACCCATATATACACATACAGTTTAAATAAGATAATTTTAAAAGATATAAGTTTTAAAAATTCAAATTGGGAGAGGCCACTGTCCCCTAAGATACAGAGTAATCTAGTTTAGGAGGCAGATACTTCATAAAGTTAAATGTAAACTTTTTGGTGAATATAAGATTTATTATATTATTAATGCAACTATGCTACCATTATGAACCCTCTGGACCTCCTAACAAAAACGCCGCAGATAATCTAGATATCAAGCGAAATTCCCAGAATATAACATATGTTATGAATATGAATGTAAATAATTGAATTTTTTCATATTTCAATTCCGATGTATCTTAAACAAATGTTCCTGGCTGTTATCACTATACCTACATTCAATGTTTAAATTATTTCTTGAGTTTTTTACCGAATTGATATTCAAAGTACTCCCTTGGTGGCCATGAGTACGAATAAATAAATAAATAAATTCATTTATTTGCAAGAATACAGTATGATTAATTTTAAACTAAACAGGTGATCTGTGCATTCAACCGGCAAGGTGTGCAAATATTAACTTAAAAAATACATAATAAACAATTATAAATACAAAACATGTCAAAAATATCCAGCTAACAATCCAAAAGATGTAAAAATTATTATTGTAATTCATAAATTATACTTAATGTCAAAAATAATCGAATTCAAAACAAAATGTCAAAAAAATAAAATAAAAAGTCAATTTAAATCATTTTACAAATTCCATAAGCTCCTTGACACTATAAAATGTGTGTTCCATGAGCCATGCAACTAATTGAGTCTTAAAATATGACAGTATAACATTTTCAAGTTGTCAGGGAGTTTATTATACCTAGACCGTTACGCACATATTAAAAACGTTATTTTTATAAATATAAACACGCACGTTAAAGTATGTATGTATGTAAACTCTTTATTGCAAACTCTTACAGTCTAATACAAAAGATATTACATATATATGCAAAGGCGGACTTATCCCTGAAGGGATCTCTTCTAGTCTACCTTAGAGATGGCAAGAGAGAACCAAATGTGGTACGGGTTACAACGCAATAATGTTTGTATTACCTGCCTAACAATTAATGAAACAAATTAACCTATTCTACAATATACAATAAATAATACATATAAATACCTATATATATATATATAAAGTATGCTAACGAATATGATAGCCTGGAAGAAATGGCTACCTAGCAATAACGCCGCTTATTTTGTAGTCCTGATTTATCTTCGTCATTAGTCCCCTCTAAGGATCACGGGCCTCTTTAAAACTGAAGGGATTAGTCCATAGTCCACCACGCTGGCCCAATGCGGGTTGGTGGATCGCGCGCCTTTCGATGACTTAATTTTCTTAGACGTGCGGGTTTCACCACGATGTTTTCCTTCGACGTTGAGAGAAATTCGTACATAAATCCGAAAATAAGAATTTAGTGGAACAGGCCTGAACCAGGATTTGACCCCGCAACCTCCCGATTACAAAACTGTTTCTTCAATAAACTGGGCTATCACCAGCGTTTTATCTTCTATCTGTATTCGGTGGATCGGTCGTAGAGTTAACTTCACTTTTTGCGGAAACTTAAATGTATCACTTTTTCATATTGCTTTGTTTATGTGTTTTGTTGTGTGTTATTGGAGTGAATAAAGCTGTTATCTCTATCAATCTATCTACTTAAACACTTAAAGACCCACAGTAAGTGGGACCCTTTAAACATACATAAAGACAGACACAAATACCCATGACCCGAAAACAAACATCTGCTTTTCACAAAATATTTGCCCCGACTGGAAAAAACCCAGGACCCGTCGATCAAGAGGCAGCCTCACTACCACTCGACCAAACCAGTTGTCGAATTCTAGATTGCTAAGTTATTTTTGCGGACAATAATACAATCTTTTTCTGTTTGACAAAAAATGTAGAGTTGCAGCGTAGGTTTTAAATATTTTCAAATTTTTATTTCATTTTATTCCTACATTTTATTAATTTGACATAATTTTTAGAAATGTTTCGTTTTAATTTTAATATCTTGATTTATATAATGACATGCACATGCTGATTTTAAATAGCAAAACATGACTGTGCTTTTTTTAATGACATCTATTTATATCATGTTTTAAGCGAATATAATGATTGATTGATTGATTCTTATCGTGTAGGTATAGTCAAGTGTGTGGCGAACTTGGCTAACCCTGGTGTCAGAGTTTTCAAACCGCACAATGGCCGCTGACTTGGTTTTAACGACTGTAGTCAATCGACAACAGCCGGGACCGACAGTTTAACGTGCCCTCTGCAGCACGGAAACACTCGTGATGAATTGCCACTTTGGTCACCCATCAGGTTCCCAGCCTCTGTGTACGTTGCCTAACCTTATTGATCGGTTGAGATCAGCAAGAGCCACTAGGCTACAATCGCTTCTTTCACCATAAAGAATATTGTATTCTATTGTAGGCTAAAATAATCTAGCAATAAGCAGCCAGTGAAGAGGAAAGATTATCGTGCAAAATGACGGCTTTCATTGTTTTACTACCATTTAAACCACCATTAAATACAAATTACTCAGGATGTTAACATTGAATGTAATTTTGACCTTCAAGTCGCATTCGCATTTTGCCGAAAAAGCTATTTGCATAAAATATTTTTTAAAACTGAATGTACTCACGTTTGCTACGCTGCGTCAGAATGGAAAGGAGTATTTAATCATTTTCCACGTTAAAAAAACGTATGAGTCACAACAGTTCGCACAAAGTAGATAGATACTCGTAACGGCCAGTTTGGTCGAATGGTAGTGACGCTGCACGCTACCTCTTGATCGGCGGGTTCGAATCGCAGTCGGGGCAAATATTTGTGTAAAAAGCAGATATTTGTGCTCGGGTCATGGGTGTTTGTGTCTGTCTTTATGTGGGTTCCAAGGGACCCACGCCCACGACACAAGGGAAAACCTTAATGTGGGCCTTTGAGTGTATGGCGTTTAACGTTTAACTAAGCGAATAACTAGTATTTTTTACAGACTACAATGCCTATTAGTAGATAATCACAAAAGGAAATGTCACCCATTTATTTAGATGATGTTCTGGTTTGTAGTATTTTTTTGCTTTTTTTAAAAGCGCTGAATCGTTTTCGATAAAATTTATATGGGACCACCTCTGGAGTATACTCTTTCGAACAAAAAAAAAGAATTTTGAAAATCGGTCCATAATTGGCGGAGAAATCGGTGAACATACATAAAAAAAAAACAGTCGAATATGGAGGTTCTATATTCGACTGGTTTTCTATATTCGACTGGTTGGTTCCTTTTTTGAAGTCGGTTAAAAAGAGTGATGAATGATGATAGTATTTTTAATCGACTTATAAATAGGAGGAGATTGTGTATGTTTGTTACGCGATAGCTCCGCCAGTTTTTGGTATTTATTTAGTTAGTGAGTGAGTCGGGACTATACAATTTCATCATGCTATATTATAAAATACTAGCCATCCGCTCGGGACTTCGTTCCCGTGGGAATTTGGGAAAGTTATGTAGCACTAAGGGATAATGTAGCATCCTAATGGTGAAAGAATTTTTGAAATCGGTCCAGTAGTTTTAAGTTTATTCGTTACATATACAAAAATACAAATCTTTTCTCTTTTTAATATTAGTATAGATAAAAAAGTCCCCTGCCGCGTTTGTCTGTCTACGGTGTCTGAACGCGATAAATCCAAAAACTGCTGAACGGTTTTTTTTTATTATTATTATAAGATGGGTTAACTCTTGACCTCAATCTTGACCATAAAGGTCAAAGATGAGGTCGACGATGGAGCGAGTTAACCCAGAAAATGCCTATAAAGGCACTGGTACTCCCACGCACCGACGGAACACAGCAAGCTGTTTGGCGTCGGACTTCGGCAGGAGGGTGGTCGCGAACCAGACGGCCCTTTACAGAGCCTAGGTACCACACTGCATGAGACCATAGGACGACACCTAAGATTCAGAAAAAAATGAAGTGTCGTTGCCTGGGATGGATTACTAGGAGGTAGGCCTCATTTGTGTTTCCTTAGTCGCTTCTTACGACACGCACGGAAAGAAATGGGGTGGTGTTATTCTCAACCGATCACCCACCTCACGGCAACGTATGGTTTTCACCATGGTTTGTATTGGTTTTCATCAATGGACGGCGTGGTTCAAGAAGGAAGGTTTTGTGTAAAATTAATTACCAAAATTCCCACATGAACGAGTCCCGAGCGGTAAGCTAGCGTATTATAAGGTAACTTTGGTTATTATTATTATTATTATTTTCTTTATTAAGGAAAACATACAGCTTTTCAATACAAAATACTTATTCTGATATAAAATCAAGCCAATAGCCAGTTAAGTTTCCGCAAACAGATCTAACATTATACGTTGGATACAACAAAACAATTTAAATTAAACATTTTTTTTTTAACATATGATTATGAAAACAAGTGACCATAGGTGACAATGAAAAACCCTAATAGACCAAGATTCCAGGGCCGCCAGACCTTACTTATTTTCACATAAACCAAATGTGTGGGAAATAGTAGTGCTAGTACGTACTTGTAATGTATGAATACCAGCTAACCTGGGCCGGCGGCCAATTTTCAGCTATCAGGTTCTGAAGGTACTTCCAAATAATTCTCACTTGTTAGGCCCATATAACAGAAGGAGACTTAAGACTAGATCTCAAGTATTGATTGACTCTTTCTCTCACTATCAAAGTGTAAGTGTAAGTAAGTTCTAGCGTGTGTGTGTGTGTGTGTGTGTGTGTGTGTGTGTGTGTGTGAGTGTGAGTGGGAGTGTGTGTGTGTGAGTGGGAGTGTGTGTGTGTTATAAAAAGTTTAGTCAACTCATGGCAACCCAAATTATTCACACCCACGTAAAATTCTCCTTTACAACTTATTTTATGTTTTTCTTTCTCGATTCATTCGACCGTAACAGTATTTCAAAACCTTTAATTTTTTTGCAAACAACAAGTAAAGTTAACGCTTTTTTGCAGCGAAATTTCCTTGTATTTTCCTTGTCTCTCCGTATGACTAATACAAATAAAACGGGCAAGTGCGAGTCAGACTCGCGCACGAAGGGTTCCGTTCCGTTTCATTACCTATAAAACCGGCCAAGTGCGAGTCGGACTCTATTAAAACCATTACCTCTATAAAAGCGGTAAAAAATCACGTTTGTTGTATGGGAGCCCCCTTAAATATTTAATTTATTCTACTTTTTAGTATTTGTTGTTATAGCAGAAATCGAAATACATCATCTGTGAAAATTTCAACTTTGTAACTATCACAGTTCATGAGATACAGCCTCGGACAGAATTTCTATAAAAACGAGCAAAAAAATCACGTTTTTTGTATGGGAGCCCCCTTAAATATTTATTTAATTCTGGTTTTAGTATTTGTTGTTATAGGGCACAAAGAAATACCACATCTGCGAAAATTTCAACTGTCTAACTATTATGGTTCATGAGATACAGCCTGGTGACAGACGGACGGACAGCAGAGCCTTAGTAATAGGGTCCCGTTTTTTCCCTTTGGGGACGGAACCCTAAAAACGTAATAAAAAAAGATTTCAATGCTTCACGCGGACACGTTCGTGTTCAAGGTTGCTTATTCTTTGTATTTATTTACATTTTTTGCGAGTTAAACGCTCAGTAGCGTGTTTTGCGAAAACATGAAAGATTTTTTGAAGCTCCATCTATCGATGCCTGCTCTTCCCAGGAATACTGTAGAAGTCAGTAAGTGGAACGCGAGGGTTTTGCTGTATTGTGGGCGAAAGGCTGATAACCCTCACCACATACATCATATTTCATCTAATAACCCTCTGAATTTATGTCAAACGTGGCATCAAGTGGTTTTAAAACCACTGATGCTCTGCCTACCCCAAAGGGGATAATAGTCGTGAGTGTATAGATTTATTTCAAGCTTTGCCCATAGCTCATAATCAAATACATACTACAAAACTAAATACATTACAAAATGTAATTGAATTAAATTAAGTCAAATCTAAATTTATTTTTTACCATTGACACTTGAAAAAGGGCCCGTGATTTTTCCAAAACTGTGAATAAAACGCTGTTTATTTCACTGAGTGAATAAAACATTTTGAATTTGGAACATGCGCGAATATACGGATTTTAGTAAGAAAACAAAAGAAAATGTGCAAGGAGGTTGCATACTCTCGCTATAAAAACGTACTAAAACTTGGCTGTATGTAATAACTATAGCTGTATGGAATATGGCTCGGTTAAAAATTTTAAATTTAGAATGAGGAATTCAGCCAATTTTCTGTGCAATTTTCATGCAATTAAAAGTTTCTGTTAAAAGTTTTTGTCTCAAAATCATAAAATTAGTTTGACATCCAGTGACGAAAGTGAACCTCTCGTTCCAGAGTCATTTCGCGTTAAAGCAGCAGCTATTGTTGATAATTTACTGTCACAGAGTAATTATTTTCTTTTTCTCGTAGTCAATGGTAAAAAGTAGAGTACCTAACACGTGAAAAAAAAATTCATCTCGGCTCTTGTATCCCTCGAAAAGAATTCATCTTTTTTTCACTTGTTGGGTAATATACTATTTTACCATTGACACTCGAAAAAGGGCCCGTGATTCTTCCAAAACTGTGAATAAACGCTGTTTGTTTCACTGAGTGAATATTTTTTTTAATTTGGAACATGCGCGAATATACGGATTTTAGTAAGAAAAAAAAAGAAAATGTGCAAAGAGGTTGCATACTCTCGCTATAAAATAAAATTTATTTCATAATCAGTCACAGAGTAATTATTTTCTCGTAGTCAATGATAAAAAGTAGAGTACCTAACACGTGAAAAAAAAATTAATCTATTCTAGAATCCGTCGCTACGCTCGGGATTCAACTTAAGAATCCTTCGCTCCTCTCGGGATACAACTCAGTGTCTCGAAAAGAATTCACCTTTTTTTCACTTGTTGAGTAATCTACTATTAAAAAATTATAACAACTTTAATTGATTTTTAATTTGCCCATCCCATATACGTCCCCACTGAGGGGCACGGGCCTTCCTTCTAAACACGAAGGGGATTTAGGCTTTTAATTTATTTATTATAAACAAAACTAAAAATACTATGATCAAAAATCAGCTACCAACTCTTCCCAGACATAATGTAAGAGTCAGTCATTAGGCCTTTAAATTGTTGTATTGTGAGCAGTGCCGGATTTATAATTTTTATGAGTGTAGGCCCCTTTTTTGCCGCCTCATGTATGTACTTACCTTCCTAAAATAATAATTTTCCATTTGTAGTAAGGAAGGTACTAAAGTTAAATAAACGAATGAATTAGACACTAAGAAAGAGCGGAAAAAAGAATATTTTACGGGACTTTTTAATAGCAAAATCATATTTAATATCATTTTCGATAGGAATGAGTTTCTAATTTTCTATATAGGGATTTAACGTATTAGTATTAAAAAAAAACATGAGAAAACCAGTGAGCTTGTTTGATTTTTATTATCTGAAATTGAGTGAGCGTCCTCTGAAATCTGCCGCCCCTAGGTTACAAATCCAGGACTGATTGTGAGCGAAAGGTTGACAACCTAACTCATGTTCCATCTTATAACCAGCAGAATGAATGTCAAACGTGGCGTCAAGAGGTTTGAGAACCACACTGTTATAATAGGTCTTTACCTATGAAATTGCCGTTTTTCATACAATATTTTTGGAAAACTGAATTTTCCATACTAAAGTTTTTGAATTTTTCTCGGGAATGCGAAATCCAAATTTATCAAAATTTTGTGGGAAGGTTTAGACAACATTAAGTTAATTTTTATCATACTTAGTTTATTGAAAGTTGTAACTGTAAAAACGGTACAGCAAAAATAAGCAATGAAACGGGCAACGGATGAAACGAGCTATATTTGAGCTTCTTTTTTAGCAAATAAATCTAAAGTAAATATGTATTAATTTGCCTCAATATCTTCGTTATATGGCCAAGGTTTTAAATAAAAAACAATTTTAGTAATAGCTGTTCAATCAAATAAATTATGAATAAAATTAAGCTTGAGAAAAAATCGGCAATTTCATAGGTAAAGACCTATTATTATTAGTTGTGTATCCGAATCTATCTCAACAAAGGAACGAGACATTGTGTCAGCTATAATATAAAGTTCTTTACCACGCTTTATAGATTAACTCAAACTGATATTTTTGTAATTTTAGAAGCATTCTTTGTATACGTGGAGTGCATGAATTTAAGGGCTTTTAAACAACACTGACAAGTGGAGCATGATCAGTTTCTATTGTTATTTTCTTACCATAAATGTACTGATTAAATCTTTCACATCCAAATAAAATTGCAAGTAACTCTTTTTCAATCTGGGCATAATTCTTTTGACAATCATTTAAAGCCTTTGAAGCATAAGCAACAGGTAGGTTATTGCTCTGCCTACCCCGATAGGGATATAACGCTTAAGTGCATGTATGTAAGGATTTGGCAAATCATGTAATTGCAAAAAACAACACGCGTGCAGTAAACTGCATTCAATTTGACCTATTTTTATATGACTTGAATATCCGCTTTGTTTCAATTATTATTTTATATTTTTGTTTAATTTATCCCCCGAGAAAAAACAAGGAGTGTTATTTTGATAGATCTATCTGTGAAATAACTCTAGATCTGAGCGGGAATGAACTGCTCAGCTCTAGAGTTATTTAAGATTTCGTTAAAATTAGTAAATAAGAAAATTTTTAATGCGATTTAAAAGAGCAACCTGCCTACTTGCCTGTTCTTCTCTGAGGAAGACTGCACCTTTGCGAATAGGCGTAGAGTCAGTAGGGTCAAAATAACGAATGCGTATGTATGTATTTAAATCGTTAAATGTGTGTTTGTATGTATTTCATTGTACTCTTGACTTGTTTTAAGTGTATGTGTTTATATTGTGTGTGGAATAAAGAAATTTGTATTTGTATGTCCTATAAAATAAAGATTTTTTCTATTCTATTCTATTCTGTGGCATCATAGCTCCTAAACGAAAGGACCAATTTCGAAACGTTTTTTTTTTCGTTTGAAAGCTGACGTACTCCAAATGTACTCTAAAGTAAATAAGAAAATTCGATTAAGTATAAAAAAACTTACACAATCCACAAAAAAAAGCGTCCTCACTGAATGACCGCCCACTTGACGTTTTGGGTTGTCTTTTCGTTCAGTTAGCATTCGTCCGTTCCGAGAGTACGTATTGTAGTTCGGTCACTATTTTCATTTTGTATGGAACTGTGTATCTAGTTTTTTATAGTTGATCGAAGGATTCTTAGATATATTTGATCAAAATTGTTGCTTGTATGTATAGATAGGCTTTAATAGTAAAAGCTTTATTCAAATACAAAAATAAAAAAAAAATACATATGTCAAAATTAAATTAATTAACGTCTTAAATTCTAAATTCACTACCGCACGTCCTAATTATAAGTTAAATAACCCGCCCTGTGCCGTACCGGACGCAAAGGTGCCCATCACACTCGCCGCGTTTCCGCGTTGAATAGCAATCGACAACCTTTGCGCCAGGTAGGACCCAGAGCGCGCGTCATGCCCACCCTCCCTAAGACGACGCCCAATCTCTTTGACGAAGGTCAAAGCCTCCGACCCCCAGCAACCCGTAGTCTCAAATGCCGGCGGGACAAAGTAATAACTGGCTTCTAGAGCAGAGTACTTATATATATATTATAGTATAGATATATTATTATTTTTTATATTTATTTGTATAAATATATATATATATAATATATATAATGTATATATTACATATATTTGTATTAAGTATATATATTTATGCACCACCTACTACTTCTTATCTTGCTTCTGTTCTACCCTAAGGTTGCCTGGAAGAAATTGCTACCTAGCAATAAGGCCGCCTTGTTGTACACTATGTTTTATGTTCTGTTGATTGTGCTGTATGTCCTTGTGTGCAAATAAAGTATATTGTATTGTATTGGTTTACAGAAGGAGACTAAGTCTTGATCTATGCTTAAGTGTTAGTGTCTCTTTCTCTCACTATCAATTTCAATTTATTTATTAAAAAATAAATTATTTAAAAAACAAAAAACCCGACTGCAAAAACATCAACAGATAAGTAAAGCACTAAAAAGAACGAAACAAGATTGAGAAAACAAACTACTAAAACTAAAACCCAATAAACTCTACTATGGTTTAACTGACTACATTATGAGTTGAAAGCCTAAGTTACCTAAATAATGTACATTATGTTTGTCACCAGGCGGGACCCATTATTTTTCTTTCGGTTTATAATTAGCGAATGGGTCCCGCCTGCTACCAAACATAATGTAAATTATTTAGGTAACTTAGGCTTTCAACTCATAATGTAGTCAGTTAAACCATAGTAGAGTTTATTGGGTTTTAGTTTTAGTAGTTTGTTTTCTCAATCTTGTTTCGTTCTTTTTAGTGCTTTACTTATCTGTTGATGTTTTTGCAGTCGGGTTTTTTGTTTTTCAAATAATTTATTTTATTTTAGACTTTTTAGTGTTCCGGCACACTTTTCTGAACGAAAACGTGTACCTACTTTTATGACCTATGTAAATCGGACAAGATGTAGAATTATTGATAGTGATAGTGTATCAAACAAAACAAAACCCGGCCAAGACCGTGTCGGGCTACGCGCATTATAGGGTTCCGTAGCAGCATGGTTCAAATATGAGCATATTGAGTTCACAGTAAACCGCTAATAACGTCTAATAAAAACGAGCCTTACATGAACCACCTCGTATAGTTTAAAAACCACCTCGCGTGGATACAAACGTTTGTATAAAAATCGTTAACATTACGTATTAATTTAAAAGTGTTATACTATCGTTATGGTTATAGTCGTCGTCAAAATCTCCAAATACATATTAAGAAATATTAGAATAACAGAACGAATGATTTGAATGCGCGAGCGAAGCGAGCGCGAATTTTTTTTTTTAGGAGGTTTCTTTTTAGAGCTTCACATTACTTAGTTCCAGCGACGTCAACTGAAGCTCGAGCACGATATTTCTGCGCGCATGCGCCGCGGTCCTATGTCAAAATGTCAACATTGACAAAGGCAAAGGGCGACCAAGCCTTTGCGCAGGGCCCTCACGCGATCAAGGTGAAATTGTACCGTCGTCGTCAGTCGAGTGGCGTGCTGCGCGAGTTTTCTTTTGTAATTGTTGGATTGTTCTTGTTGTAATGTAAAGTAGGCATTTTTTTAATTTTTTAATTTCACGAACACTTGGCTTTCGCCCCGCCTTACTTTTAACGTGGAACCTTGTATTGGCGAGTAAAAAAATACATAACCCTTTCACGTGTAGGTATGGGAGACGCCCGAAAAAATTTTTTTCCAAGTCTTTATTTCACGCATCTGTGGGTAACAATCTTTATATCCCATCAATGTTTGGCACTAAAGTCAACTATTACTCGTTAACTTTAAGGGCCAATTTATCTGTGATAGTTTTCCTTTTAATTTCGTCGCATATTCTACCACCGTGAATTTATCCACATTTTAACAACAACAGTTTAGCTGGTAGAGGGGGGGGGGGGGACACTTGTGTTTGACAAAAATTTTCACTTTAAAAATTAATGTTTTGAAAAAGGAGTGCTGAATCGAAAAACGTTATTAGTAAGCCCCTACTATCTTTAAAAAACCGACCAAGAACGTGTCGGGCCACGCGCATTGTAGGGTTCCGTGGCAGCATGGTTCAAATATGCAGCTGGCTTCTTAATTCTAAGAGCATATTGTCATAGTCGATGTTAAAATCACCAAATACTATAGTATCAAAAAAAATGTATTAAAAAGTTTGTAGTTTCAGAAATAACTGTAGTTTGGCCTAATTATAACAGAATGAAAGTATTGAATGCGCGAGCGAAGCGAGCGCGATTTGTTTTTTTTTGCTATAATATTATTGTTAGGAATAATATAATAATATCGAGCTGCTGCTAAAGCAGGTCGCGTGGTGATTGTGTAAAATTTTGATGTCATTTTCGTAATTTGCACCACCAAAAACCTATTTAATGACTTCTGACATGTCAATATGTTACAGCTTCGCTTTTGGCTCGCCTCACTGTTAGCGTGAAATGTTTAAAAAGCTATCCTATGATATCTCACTCGATGATATCGGCGAGAAAAAAAATCCATTGCCCTTTCACGTGTATGGGAAACATCCGAAAACTTTTTTTTTACAAAATCTTATTTTTTCAATCTATTGGCACAATCAATATGTATGACCATGCCAAATTTCAGCTTTCTAGTACCAAGGATCTAATATTAGTAAATATATTCTTATTAATCCCAACTAAGTTTGGCACTCGGTCGACTATTATTCGCAAACATGAAGAGCCATCTTATGTGTAATAGTTTTTCTTTTAATTTCGCTGTACTACTGTGAATTTTTTCATATATTTAAAATTAACCGTTTAGCTGTTAGAAGGGGGGGGGGGACCCCTGTGTTTGACAAAAAATTTCACTTTAAAAATTTATGTTTCGCAAACGGAGTGCTGAATCGAAAAATGTTCTTAGTAAACCCCTTCTGTCTTTTAAAAAGCTGTCCTATGACACCCTATTTGATGATATTAGCGAGAAAAAAAAATTATAGCCCTTTCACGTCTATGGGAGACACCCGAAATTTTTTTTTCTAAGATTTTACCCTACAGTTCTGACAGCGTAGTTTATTGGCGAGAAAAAAAGTCCGTCGCCCTTTCATGTGTGTGGGCGACACCCGAAAAACAAATTTTCCCAACATTTTATGTTAGCTGTCGGCGCAATTGATATGTATAATCATGCCAAATTTCAGCTCTGTAGTACCAAGGATCTAATATTAATAAATATATTATTCTTATTAATCCCTATAATGTTTGGCACTTGGTCGACCTTTATTCGTTAACTTGAAGGACCAACTTATCTGTGATAATTTTCCTTTTAATTTCGTCGTATATTCTACCATCGTGAATTTTTCCACATTTTTAGAAACAACAGTTTGGCTGGTAGAGAGGGGGGACTCAAGTTTGACAAAAATTTTCACTTTAAAAATTAATGTTTCGCAAACGGAGTGCTGAATTGAAAAACGTTATTAGTAAACCCCTTCTATCTTTTAAAAAGCTATCCTATGACACCTCATTAGATGATATTGGCGAGAAAAAATAAATTAAGAACTTACAATTTGGTGCCAAAACTCCGCCATATTGTTTTTTTTTTAAATCACCTACCTAAGAACATTCGGGTGTTTGAGACAAATCAAACGATAACTTAATTGTCGAAATCCATTCAGCCGTTTGGAAGATACGAGGTAATAAAGAAATTTACAAACGAACATACATACATACAAGATACGCGCGAAAAACATAACCCTTCCTTGGCAGTCGGGTAAAAATACGCGCTAAAAACATAATCTTTCCTTGGCAGTCGGGTAGTAAAAAGAACCTCATCTTTGACCTTTGTCAAGATTGGGGATCAAGAGTTAACCCATCTCATAATAAAAAAAATTAAAAAACCAGTTGAAAATATTAATTGCAATTTATTGTTCCTTGTTAAATTATGTTAGATTGAGTTTAAACATATGACTTCTATATATTTTTATAATCTCCTTTTAATTTCCTTTACTTTGACACCCCACTCGATAGGTATAGTTAAAATAAATAAATTAAGGACTTATAATTTGGTGCCAAAACTCCGCCATATTGTTTTTTTTTTTTAAATCACCTCCCTAAGAACATTCGGGTGTTTGAGACGAATCAAACGATACCTTAATTGTCGAAATCCATTCAGCCGTTTGGAAGATACGAGGTAATAAAGAAATTTACAAACATACATACATACAAGATACGCGCGAAAAACATAACCCTTCCTTGGCAGTCGGGTAAAAACATACAAAATGATACCATAACAGGCTCGGGGCCCAAATCGATAGGATTATTATAATCTTACACAATTCTTATCAAAATGACAAAGACGACTGTGCTACTTAAGTATAGATCAGAGTCTGAGTCTCGTTACAGAACGACCTAAGAGTTATAAGCGAATTTTTAATTTTAGACAGGTCTCATGTATGGGGCAAGTGAGGCATACGACTCATCCGACCGAAAAGATATCTGAACTGTAAAAACCTGAACTGTCTATAGTACTGTGACATCTATTCTGGGAGCGTATAAGTAAAAGACTTAGTTCTTCTTCTGGTACACGGTTATAATCAAAATCTGCACTTCTGTTACAATTTTATTGCACTTTCCAACACGTCCACGGTTAACAGAGTTTCAGCAACGCTTATTAAGTGCTATTTGCACGCCTACGAACGTATACTAGAACTTCTTCCGCGAGCTCACTACAATGAATCCACACTCATCAATGAATGGCGCAAGACCAGATCTTCAATCATTTCGAATCTTGACATCGCATACCATTTCAAACCTTTTAAACTGATATTCGAATTATCTTCTTCGAAATGACCGAATGAGAAAGAAGTTGCGTTATGCCCGATCCTCCATTAAGGTCTGCATACCACAGTACACACGGCAGCACATCAGGCTTTACATGTAGACCTTGACGTCACTCTTACCTCGCTTTTAAATAACAGCGCCGGCTTTCGCAGTGCAAATGGGTAAACTGACGTGCCGCTGTCTGTACTTAGAGCTGCTTTTAACATTGAAAGCGTATTAATTTTAGGTTTTATAATAATAATAAAAACATTTATTAATTATCAGGCAACTAGGCCCATAGATAAATAAATACCTGACAGACTAACATACATACGACATACTAGCATTCCGCTCGGGACTCCGTTCCCGTGGGAATTCCGGAAAATTATGTAGCCTATGTTACTCAGGAATAATGTAGCATCCTAATGGTGAAAGAATTTTTGAAATCGGTCCAGTAGTTTTTAAGTTTATTCGTTACATACAAAAATACAAATCTTTCCTCTTTATAATATTAGTGAAGATAATTAAACAAAATTAAATTAATTAACACTATTTCCCGGGTGTTTTTTCCGGGAGGTGTCTGCAACCGAGAATCGCCCTCCGGCGAAAAGCTTCTTTAGTAGGCAAATGACATTTAATTTAACATTTTAGAGTCGGGTCTTGGCTTAGTTTTCGTCTATGAATGTCAGCCTTAGGCTCTGGGCTTCGCCTTACGCTCGACTAAGCCTATGGCCTGGCGTCAGTGCAAGTAATCACCTCGTTCATCGTTATCGTACATATGTAACAATCTAGTTAACAACTTTGTTAGATATTTACCTTGAAGTGATAAGATATAACGTGCAATAAGCAGCTAGTTATTAAAATTGTAATAAGATTGTTTTTAGCCCACGATATAAAAAGAGGGGTGATATTAGTTTGACGTGTGTTGTGTATTTAATATGACTGTGTATCTTAGACTGGAGTCGATAGTTTTTGAAACCAAAAAAAAATTATAGTAGAATGAAACTCATTGGAAAAAGAAGAGAACATAACAAAAATTAAAGGAAAAATAAATTACGGGCGATCTGAGGCCGGGAAGTGGAAGGGATCACCCCCTTAAGGGAAAAAACGGTTTATCTCGATTTTCGGCAAAACTACAAGTCTTATGAAAAAAAGTTAAATTGCAAAGTTGTAGGTAATAAAAATATCTACAACTTTTGTATTTACACTTTTTCGCATAAACTCAAAATTTATGTGAAAAAATCAAATAACCATAATAATCCCTTCCACTTCCCGATCTCAGATTGCCCGTAATTTATTTTTCCTTTAATTTTTGTTATTTTCTCTTTCTTTTATATTTTTTTTTTGACTTTTTAAAATTTTCAAAGGCTTCAGCCCTATGGTATCTGTGGACCGATTGAAAGAAGGATTGTAAAGAGCGCTTCCCTCAATCTTTTATACAGCGCACCGCTAAGGAATGGAATTCTCTGCCTGTGTCTGTATTTCCGAGCTCATATAACACGTTTGATGGATGAGCCTATACTAGGCTCAGCCCCAGAATTATTCAGATATTAAGTCAATTAAAATTAGAAATAAAGTTTATATGATTGACTTAAAAAGAGCGACCCTCAGAGTGTCTTGCCTATTCTTCTCTGAGGAAGACTGCACCTTTGGGAATAGGCGCAAAGTAAAATTCACTACTTAGACTGATTTTAAGTAACATTCCGAATTTTCTATGAAATAAAGAAATTTTTGACTTTGACCTCTTAGGGGCCATCCATAAATTACTTACGTCCTTCCAACACAAGCAAACATTTGCTTAAAGGGTGACTCCCACAACCCACTATATTATTGTAAACCAGTTACTGAATAAATATTTTTTTATTTTATTTTATTTCATGATTTTTGACCCCTCCCCCTCCTTCTGTCACAGCTGGTCACATTTATAAGACTCCCCTCACCCTAGTGTGACGTTACATATTTTGTATATTTTCCATTGTTTTTAAAATAAAAGCAGTACTTAATAGAGTTATTATTTTAATTGGGAACTCAAAACTCATTGTCTCAACAAAAGAATAAACTTAAAAAGATTGCTTGGAACTAGGGAATCCAAACCGCATCAAAATCGTGATCCCGCACGCCTGCGGGATTGAGGTCATCAATCCCGCGGATCCCGCGGGATTTGCGGGATTAAGATTTTTTAATATTTTATTTGTTTTAAGCCTATTTATAAGTCTTAAAAAATGTTTCCATACTTCACTTGAACTTTTAAACTCTTTATAAACTAAACTCACGCTCGTTTTTAATAATAACCAAAGCCATTTTCACTCGTTTAACTTTGTATGAAAACTTTTATAAAAAAAAATGTACCTTTGTATCGTACCTTTCCCATAACAATTAAGATACAAATGACACAATAAATTTCTCTAACCATAATTAATCGACGGAATATGCGTGTATATTTATCTTTTTAATAATATTTTATTATTATTTTTATTGGGTTGACTGCAAGAAAAAGAAATACCCTTGTGAGATAAGTCTGCCTTTGTGCTGTTTTTCTTATACTGTGACTTGTATAACTTATGCTCATGTATGTAAAATAAAGAATAAAAAAATTACTTATATCGCTAAATAATCATTAAAAAATATCTGTTTTGAAAAAGTAATTGCAAGTATTATTTTTTTAGAAAGTTGAAAAAAGGTAACTGGAACGGGTACTTTAAACGGCCACCATTTTGGCGCGATTAGCGTGACAGTTCACACGACTATTTTGTGGATTTTAATAAATGTTGACTAAAGTTTCAACTAATTCACCATGGAACAACATTGTCTAACCAATAAAAAAGTATTAATTTATTTGAGTAATTTTGTTGTCATGAACTTTGACGTCATGTTGACTCTTACCAATAGCAACGCGGTTCGGATATTTAAATTTTCCGTAGCTTTGAAAAATTATTTTAAGATTAAAAAATAAATTATAATCAAAAATATTCAAATAAACATTATTGTGAAGTTATTTTTACCCGACTGCCAAGGAAGGGTTATGTTTTTCGCGCGTATCTTGTATGTATGTATGTTTGTAAATTTCTTTATTACCTCGTATCTTCCAAACGGCTGAATGGATTTAGATAGATAGATAGATAGATAAACTTTATTGCTTCTTAACAATTTGTAACATTGTACAATGTTCTTATACAATTTAAAAAAAAGTTAGCGAAATGTGTGACGTAGATTGCAGAAGCAAATAGGACACAGAACTCAGCATACTTGCTGTCTATGATAGACAACAAACTGATTTTCAGCTGTGCCAATTAAGGTATCGACAATTAAGGTATCGTTTGATTCGTCTCAAACACCCGAATGTTCTTAGGGAGGTGATTTAAAAAAAAAACAATATGGCGGAGTTTTGGCACCAAATTATAAGTCCTTAATTTATTTATTTTAACTATACCTATCGAGTGGGGTGTCAAAGTAAAGGAAATTAAAAGGAGATTATAAAAATATATAGAAGTCATATGTTTAAACTCAATCTAACATAATTTAACAAGGAACAATAAATTGCAATTAATATTTTCAACTGGTTTTTTAATTTTTTTTATTATGAGATGGGTTAACTCTTGATCCCCAATCTTGACAAAGGTCAAAGATGAGGTTCTTTTTACTACCCGACTGCCAAGGAAAGATTATGTTTTTAGCGCGTATTTTTACCCGACTGCCAAGGAAGGGTTATGTTTTTCGCGCGTATCTTGTATGTATGTATGTTCGTTTGTAAATTTCTTTATTACCTCGTATCTTCCAAACGGCTGAATGGATTTCGACAATTAAGTTATCGTTTGATTTGTCTCAAACACCCGAATGTTCTTAGGTAGGTGATTTAAAAAAAAAACAATATGGCGGAGTTTTGGCACCAAATTGTAAGTTCTTAATTTATTTTTTCTCGCCAATATCATCTAATGAGGTGTCATAGGATAGCTTTTTAAAAGATAGAAGGGGTTTACTAATAACGTTTTTCAATTCAGCACTCCGTTTTCGAAACATTAATTTTTAAAGTGAAAATTTTTGTCAAACTTGAGTCCCCCCTCTCTACCAGCCAAACTGTTGTTTCTAAAAATGTGGAAAAATTCACGATGGTAGAATATACGACGAAATTAAAAGGAAAATTATCACAGATAAGTTGGTCCTTCAAGTTAACGAATAAAGGTCGACCAAGTGCCAAACATTATAGGGATTAATAAGAATAATATATTTATTAATATTAGATCCTTGGTACTACAGAGCTGAAATTTGGCATGATTATACATATCAATTGCGCCGACAGCTAACATAAAATGTTGGGAAAATTTGTTTTTCGGGTGTCGCCCACACACATGAAAGGGCGACGGACTTTTTTTCTCGCCAATAAACTACGCTGTCAGAACTGTAGGGTAAAATCTTAGAAAAAAAAAATTTCGGGTGTCTCCCATAGACGTGAAAGGGCTATAATTTTTTTTTCTCGCTAATATCATCAAATAGGGTGTCATAGGACAGCTTTTTAAAAGACAGAAGGGGTTTACTAAGAACATTTTTCGATTCAGCACTCCGTTTGCGAAACATAAATTTTTAAAGTGAAATTTTTTGTCAAACACAGGGGTCCCCCCCCCCTTCTAACAGCTAAACGGTTAATTTTAAATATATGAAGAAATTCACAGTAGTACAGCGAAATTAAAAGAAAAACTATTACACATAAGATGGCTCTTCATGTTTGCGAATAATAGTCGACCGAGTGCCAAACTTAGTTGGGATTAATAAGAATATATTTACTAATATTAGATCCTTGGTACTAGAAAGCTGAAATTTGGCATGGTCATACATATTGATTGTGCCAATAGATTGAAAAAATAAGATTTTGTAAAAAAAAAGGTTTTCGGATGTTTCCCATACACGTGAAAGGGCAATGGATTTTTTTTCTCGCCGATATCATCGAGTGAGATATCATAGGATAGCTTTTTAAACATTTCACGCTAACAGTGAGGCGAGCCAAAAGCGAAGCTGTAACATATTGACATGTCAGAAGTCATTAAATAGGTTTTTGGTGGTGCTAATTACGAAAATGACATCAAAATTTTACACAATCACCACGCGACCTGCTTTAGCAGCAGCTCGATATTATTATATTATTCCTAACAATAATATTATAGCAAAAAAAAAACAAATCGCGCTCGCTTCGCTCGCGCATTCAATACTTTCATTCTGTTATAATTAGGCCAAACTACAGTTATTTCTGAAACTACAAACTTTTTAATACATTTTTTTTGATACTATAGTATTTGGTGATTTTAACATCGACTATGACAATATGCTCTTAGAATTAAGAAGCCAGCTGCATATTTGAACCATGCTGCCACGGAACCCTACAATGCGCGTGGCCCGACACGTTCTTGGTCGGTTTTTTAAAGATAGTAGGGGCTTACTAATAACGTTTTTCGATTCAGCACTCCTTTTTCAAAACATTAATTTTTAAAGTGAAAATTTTTGTCAAACACAAGTGTCCCCCCCCCCCCCTCTACCAGCTAAACTGTTGTTGTTAAAATGTGGATAAATTCACGGTGGTAGAATATGCGACGAAATTAAAAGGAAAACTATCACAGATAAATTGGCCCTTAAAGTTAACGAGTAATAGTTGACTTTAGTGCCAAACATTGATGGGATATAAAGATTGTTACCCACAGATGCGTGAAATAAAGACTTGGAAAAAAATTTTTTCGGGCGTCTCCCATACCTACACGTGAAAGGGTTATGTATTTTTTTACTCGCCAATACAAGGTTCCACGTTAAAAGTAAGGCGGGGCGAAAGCCAAGTGTTCGTGAAATTAAAAAATTAAAAAAATGCCTACTTTACATTACAACAAGAACAATCCAACAATTACAAAAGAAAACTCGCGCAGCACGCCACTCGACTGACGACGACGGTACAATTTCACCTTGATCGCGTGAGGGCTTTGTCAATGTTGACATTTTGACATAGGACCGCGGCGCATGCGCGCAGAAATATCGTGCTCGAGCTTCAGTTGACGTCGCTGGAACTAAGTAATGTGAAGCTCTAAAAAGAAACCTCCTAAAAAAAAAAATTCGCGCTCGCTTCGCTCGCGCATTCAAATCATTCGTTCTGTTATTCTAATATTTCTTAATATGTATTTGGAGATTTTGACGACGACTATAACCATAACGATAGTATAACACTTTTAAATTAATACGTAATGTTAACGATTTTTATACAAACGTTTGTATCCACGCGAGGTGGTTTTTAAACTATACGAGGTGGTTCATGTAAGGCTCGTTTTTATTAGACGTTATTAGCGGTTTACTGTGAACTCAATATGCTCATATTTGAACCATGCTGCTACGGAACCCTATAATGCGCGTAGCCCGACACGGTCTTGGCCGGGTTTTGTTTTGTTTGATACACTATCACTATCAATAATTCTACATCTTGTCCGATTTACATAGGTCATAAAAGTAGGTACACGTTTTCGTTCAGAAAAGTGTGCCGGAACACTAAAAAGTCTAAAATAAAATAAATTATTTAAAAAACAAAAAACCCGACTGCAAAAACATCAACAGATAAGTAAAGCACTAAAAAGAACGAAACAAGATTGAGAAAACAAACTACTAAAACTAAAACCCAATAAACTCTACTATGGTTTAACTGACTACATTATGAGTTGAAAGCCTAAGTTACCTAAATAATTTACATTATGTTTGGTAGCAGGCGGGACCCATTCGCTAATTATAAACCGAAAGAAAAATAATGGGTCCCGCCTGGTGACAAACATAATGTACATTATTTAGGTAACTTAGGCTTTCAACTCATAATGTAGTCAGTTAAACCATAGTAGAGTTTATTGGGTTTTAGTTTTAGTAGTTTGTTTTCTCAATCTTGTTTCGTTCTTTTTAGTGCTTTACTTATCTGTTGATGTTTTTGCAGTCGGGTTTTTTGTTTTTTAAATAATTTATTTAAAAAATGACTTATATCTGAATTACATGTATATTGTTCGATTGTTCTGTTTCAATACCTACAGGATTCACACAACATAAAATAGAAATTCAAACTATATTTAGCTGTAAAATAAAGACTGAAAACAACATTATTTTCTTTAAAAACTTCAAAGAAAAAAAAATAGTTTGTCGTTAATAGTTAACGCGTCATGATACTCATAAAACATTTTGAAATGTGACGTCACGAAACATAGGACCCCTCCCACCCCTTGTCTTACAATGTCACACTTTGTCAACCCCTCTCCTCCCCTTAACATGTGACGTAATTATGGATGGTCCTTTAGTGGTCAAGAGCGAACCCATTATCATTAAAAAAAAATGTTAGCTTACCAGACTTTCCTGAACTGCATCTCTGAAGGGTCCACCACCTTCCAGAGTCCGTGGAGGTAGTTCTTGCAGATCTTCGCCGCGATGTCCCTCATCTCTTCCTCTGAATGCGCGCTTTGTAGCTTCTGGGGAGGGCAGAGAGCGATTTTTAATAAATTTATAGCTAGGTAGATTTTACGTTGAGATTTGGTATCGGATTTTTCTGGGCAAGAAGCACAGATTGAGCAAAAAAGTAAGTACTTAAATAATTTGTGAACTAGCTTTCCGCCTGGGACTTCGTTCCATGGGAAGTCGGGAAAATTATGTAGCCTATGTTACTTAGGGATAATGTAGCATTCTAATGGTGAAACAATTTTTAAAATCAATCCAGTAGTTTCGGAGCGTATTCAATGCAAACAAATAAACAAACAATCAAATCATTCATCTTTCTATTAAACTAGCATTCCGCTCGGGACTTCGTTCCCATGGGAATTCGGGAAAATCATGTACCTTATGTCCATCGGGGATAATATAGGATTCTAATGGTATAAGAATTTTTCAAATCAGTCCACTAGTATCGGAGCCTATTCAATGCAAACAAACAAACAATCAAATCATTCCTCTTTATAATAATAGTGTAAATATCCGTCACGCAGGTAAGCGTTTTAAAAATACTAAATTTAAATCGTTAATAGATTTCACATTTGTCATAATCTACTTTGCAACAAGTAATATGAGTCTGTAGTTCTCCGTACGAGACACAGATGGCGCTAACCGCCACGCGCGACGTAATGTGCTTAGTAAGGGAATGAGAAATTTCGCCGCTTGACTTGAAGGCACGATAGCTCAGTTGGTTAGAGCACCAGGAGATCTAATCCTGGGGTCGTGGGTTCAAGACCGAGCACCGAATATTTTTCTTTCTTTAAAAAATATTTGCAAACAATTTAACTGGTGTCCCAGGCACAGAAAAAGAATTAGAGGCCATCAAAAGAGAAAATGGGGAGAAGAAATTGTACAAACAGCTGAAAGAACGTGAATTAGGGTGGCTGATTACGATAATTTTCCACGTCAAAAACGTAAGTCACCGACTTCAATCTCAAAAAGACAATTTTTTCGAGAGTTTCCCTCAATTTCTTTAGGATTCCACCATCAGATCCTGGTTTCCTTACCATGGGACCACCCTTGGGATACTCCCTTTCCAACAAAAAAAAAAGAATAATCAAAATCGGTTTATAAACGACGAAGTTATCCGCGGACATACATTAAAAAAAAAACGGTCGAATTGAGAAACCTCCTCCTGTTTTGAAGTCGGTTAAAATAGGGATGAATGGAGAAGATTGTAGGAGGCCCTTGCCAAGAGGAAAACAGAAAATGAAGATAATTGTTAAATAAGTTTAGTTTTTAGTACAGACAGCAGCACATCACGTTACCCATTTGTACTACGAAATCCGGCGCTATTACAAACGGCATAAGGGCGACGTCAAGGTCAACATGTTATGAAATGACCGAATTACGAAATGAAAACTAATTTACATATAACTAAACATCTTAGTAACACTACTTATCACACGGATAAACTGACACAGACAGAACATACACGCACACACACACACACATACACACACACACACACACACACACACACACGAATACACGCACATTTTATCTTTTCTTACTTCATCTACACTCACTACACCTACACTGTCATGACCAAATTAAATAGGAAAAAAAATGTTTTTTTTATATAAGTAATTATTTTCTTTTATGTTTCATAAGTAAATGTGGAAGAGCGTAGTCTCCTGGCACAGGCATATAACATGCTTAAAAGGAGGCTCCAGCAACTGTATGTTAAGGTAAAATTTGTAAAAGAAAATACATATTTTTGTATTTTTTTGTATAACATGTATAGCCGGATGTGCTGCCGTGTGGACATACCTACAAAAATGTTCTGAGTAAAGCAATAAGTAAAATCTGCTTTTTCTTTAAATACAGGTTTGTATAATCTAATTTACAACCCCCAATAAAAAATAGGAGTGTAAGTAATAAGTATTGCGTATTTGTCTGTCCGTGGCATTGTAGGTAGCTCCTAAACGAATGGACCGATTTCGATGCGTTTTTTACGTTTAAAAGATGACGTAATCGAGATGGTTTTTCTACTTTTTTTGATCACAATGGTTCAGCCGTTTAAAAATGGTGAGTGTCATCAGGTCTGACAGTAATGGACGATTCCTGTGAGCAATATAAACGTTACACACTCAAAGGCTTGGAACATACATAAACACCCATGACCCGAAAACAAACATCTGCTTTGTTGGGGATCGAACCCAGGACCCGTCGATCAAAAGGCAGCGCCACTACCACTCGACCAAACCGGCCGTAATAAAGACGAGAAGTGCTACGTTTTGTCTCTTAATCATAAACCTTTGAGTATGTAGTATTATTGTCATAAACATATCACGAGCCATATAATTATCTAGTTATATACATGTCAACAAAGAAATAAATCACAATTAATGGCAATTCTGATTAGTATGACGTGTAGGTATGCAGTTGTGGGATTGAATAATTATAGTGCAGTTGTTTTGTGTCAGTCTTAATTATTAATGCTACACAACAGTCTTCATGAAAGAAGATATAGTGAAAGAACTTAAACCATACACACTATAGATGGAGCCAGGAGCGTGCCCCTTTAGATAGCAATAGTTTACCCCTTCCCTGCACCCAACCATACTTCACTGTACAAAAGCTGAACAACAACTTAACTAATGAAGTCTCTTTTCTCACAAATTCACCACAAAAACAAACTCACTCTATGCGCAAAACCTTAAACCGTAATGACTGACAGAAGCTGCAGATCAAACGCTTTGTTTGTCACACTTTGAAAAGTATGACATCAAAAAATGGGTTACGCAGAAAGAGGTGGCGTAGAAGTAACCTATCTCTTACTATCTTGTAGGAACTCACATGTTTGCATCTCTTTCAAAAGTGCTGCGACGTCATAAGTACTCCGTCTATATAGTGACGAGGATAGAGAAAGGAATGTTGCGGTGGTTTGGACATGGGGAAAGAATAAAAAATAAAATAAACGCTACGTACTCAAAGGTCCACACTAAGGTTTTCCCTCGTGTCGTGGGTCCCTTGGAACACACATAAAGACATACAGGAACATCCATGACCCGAAGACAAACATCTGCTTTTTCACAAATATTTGCCCGACTGGGAATCGAACCCAGGACCCGTCGAGAAAGAGGCAGCGTCAATACCACTCAACCAAATAGAATGAATGAAAGAAGATTGACGAAAGTAATATAAGTGCGAATGTAGTTGGAAGGGTCGGAAGAGGGCGCCCTAGGCGAACGTACTTAGACCAAATCGGTGATGTACTGAGAAAAGGCCGTGTTAGGAGTACCCGAACCCGAAGAGCATGTATGAAGCAAATTATGAATGTAGAGTAAGCGAAAGAGGTGTGTTTGGTTCGTGTTTGGTTCGTGGTGATCGGTTGAGAATAACACCACCCCATCTCTTTCCGTGGGTGTCGTAAGAGGCGACTAAGTAAACACAAATGAGACCTGCCTCCTAGTAATCCATCCCAGGCAACGACACTTCATTTTTTTCTGAATCTGAGGTGTCGTCCTATGGTCTCATGCGGTGTGGTAGGCTCTATAAAGGGCCGTCTGGTTCGCGACCACCCTCCTACCGAAGTCCGACGCCAAACAGCTTGCTGTGTTCCGTCGGTGCGTGGGAGTACCAGTGCCTTTATAGGCTTTTTCTGGGTTAACTCGCTCCATCGTAGACCTCATCTCTGACCTTTATGGTCAAGATTGAGGTCAAGAGCTAACCCATCTTATAATAATAATAATCTGTGGTCTCTGCCTACCTCAATGAAACAAAGGCGTAAGCGTATGTGTGTTACAATGAAGTAACAGAGCTTTATGTGTAGAGCTTTAGGATCTCTCTTTCAACCTCTCGGGTGGTTAATCAGTCCATGAAACTGAACAACTTCCCCAAGGAAAATAGGTCAAAATACGAAGAAATAATTTTGATCTCCCATACAAAATGCGCTATATGCTGTGCTGATGAAGTTTGTATGGGAACTCAAAATTTTTTTTCGTATTTTGACCTATGTTCCTTGGGAAAGTTGTTCAGTTTCATGGACTGATTAACCACCAAAGAGGTTGAAAGAGAGATACCTAAAGCCCTGTATTGTATAAGCTCACGCACACATAGGTTGCCTGGAAGAAATTGCTACCTAGCAATAAGGCCGCCTTGTTGTACACTATATTTTATGTTCTGTTGATTGTGCTGTAGTGCAAATAAAGTATATTGTATTGTATAAGAGCACACTTTTGCACACTTTTGATTGTAAAGTATTGTATGTTTTTTTCTTACCTTGTTAAGTATGCAATAAAGTATATAACTTATATATATAATAATATACTAATAAAATTTTATTTATTCTCTCACACAGAATATGGTTTACAAAAATTTACTTAAATAATCTATGTGAGAGACTGGTATCTGTACTAGGGAGACCTGTGTTACAGATTACCAGCCTCTCCTGCTCCGGACCAGGTGGACACGGTAGGTACGTCTTTAGATAAGTATTAACAAAAAGAAAAAAAAAAGAAAAAGGCAGTCTGATTAAAATTGAGTAGGAAAAATTTGGTTAAATGCTTGTATATATATGTGTGTGTGTGTGTATGTATGTATGTGAGTGTGTTTTTTTTATTACTTATAAGATGGGTTAACTCTTGACCTCAATTTTGACCAAGGTCATAGATGAGGTCGATGATGGAACGAGTTAACCCAGAAAATGCCTAATAAATCACTGGTACTCCTACACACCGACGGAACACAGCAAGCTGTTTGGCGTCGGATTTTGGTAGGAGGGTGATCTCGAAGACGGCCCTTTACAGAGCCTACCACACCGCATGAGACCATAAGACGCTAGCTCAGATTCAGAACTAATTGAAGTATTTTTACCTGGGGTGGATTAATAAGAGGCAGGTCTCATTTGTGTTTCCTGAGTCGCCTCTTACGACACGCACGGCAAGAAATGGGGTGGTGTTATTCTCAACCGATCACCACACGGCAAAAAATATCTATCTAACTATGATAAAGACAGTCTGTAACAGTCTTCATCATAGTTCTTGGTTCTGTTTCTCATTCAGGGAATGCTTGACTAGGATCCAGGATTAGGTACATCTGGAAACTCCAACTGACAAGGGAACTTGACCATATTAAGGTATGGTTAATTTGCCAAATAACTTAAAAATATTAACTGGAAATAATTTTAAAATAGAACTAATTAAATGGCTTGTAAATAAATGTTACTATAATCTAGCTAGATGAATATTTTAAATACAAAAATGAGTGAATGGTCATTATATAGCTGCTACTCTGACATAAATTTATTATTGTATAATTTTAATTGACATTCTATCATAATTTCTTTATTTTTGACTAATATTATTATTATTTTTTATTTTTTTTATTTTCTATGACATGTACTAAATTATTTTTATTAGCCCTAGCATAAGTACTAAATTTTAATGCCACTTGACATGTCACTCATTACTAGCAATTACAAATGTTTTATTTAAATATTTGCACGCCTGCATGTAGGCCGAATGCATCTTGGCTCAAATTTAAATGTAACACCTTTACTGTACTGTGTTCTTGCAATTAAATAATTTGATTTGATTTGATAAATATTCGGCGCGAATGGGGCTTGAACCCACAACCTCAGGATCATGAAGAATTTAAACCCCAGGATTAGATGTCCTGGTGCTCTAACCAACTGAGCTATCATGCCTTCAAGTCGAGGGCAAAATTTCTCATTCCCTTACTAAGTGAAATTTGTCGTGTCGGTTAGCGCCATCTATGTCTCGTATGGAGAACTACAGGAATGTCAAATGACATAAGTCAGTTTTAGACAAGTGGTGTTTTGATGTTTTGTAGTAAAGCAGTTATTGCGGCTGAACCAAATTTGATGAAATATAGCTAAGAACGATCTCGATTACGTCAGCTTTCAAACAAAAAACCGCATCGAAATCGGTCCATTCGTTTAGGAGCTACGATGCATTAGTCAGACTGATTCATACGGCAAACTCATAACACCCCTCTGTTTTGTCAGGGGTTAAAATTTTTTTTTTGTGAATATCACTCTATGTAGGAAAGCGGTATTAAAAATATGGGTTAATTAACTTTTAAAAAAAAATAACCAATTTGGTGCGAAGGCGGATGCACGTATTTGATTTGGCACCGACTTCAAACAGATCTCAGTAGGTACGTAGGTTTTACTTTTTTTATAAAAAGTTAATTTATTCCTCTATTTTTAGTGTAAATTATAGAAAGTATATGAGAAACAATGTAAATGCCTGTTAAATTCGAGGGTTTCCCTCGATTTCCCTGGGATTCCATCATCAGATCCTAACCAATGATGTTACAATGGGACCACCTCTGGAGTATACTCTTTCGAACAAAAAAAGAATTTTAAAAATCGGCCCATAAATGGCGGAGAAATCGGTGAACATACATTAAAAAAAAAGATACATATCTACTCCTTTTTTGAAGTCGGTTAAAAATGGTTAAAGATATACTTAAACCGATATTGATTAGAAAATGTTAAATAATCATTTCATTTTAAACTTTTGTGTTGTAAGTTGTAATATAATATTTCATTACATAATTTTCCTCATGTTATTGAGGTTATGATACTTAAGCATCAATGGAAAACCCAAGACCAATCTCCCTAACAGGAAATACCTTTCATTAAGTGAATAAAAAAAAACTGATGGAAGAAATAATGACAATTTTATCCGTAAAGAATTTACGCAAAGACTTAAGGATATTTCATTGAACAGCTGTCAAAATATGGTTAAGTCTCTCATACTTAACAGGGTAGACAGAGGTCAATTTACTTCTAAAAAATTTAGTTTATCAGCAGTGGGATCTAACAGGCAGTAAAAAAAAAGTAAATTCGTCTTTTCGGATTTATGTACGGATTTCTAATTATCACTTGCTCAACGAAAACAAACATCGTGATGAAACCCGCCCTCCAAGAAAATTCATTTTCGTAAGACGAGCGAGCGGTCCACCAACCCGCATTGGGCCAGCGTGGTGCACTATGGCTTGAATCCCTTTCGTGTTTCGAAGGGAGGCTCGTGCCCCTCGGTGGGAATGTATATGGGCTGGTAAAAAAAAAGATTTTTTGATTACCTAGATTAAAGTTAAAAATTTAATTCATCTAAGTATTATTTGATTAATATTTGCGCCTTTCCCGCATTTCAATTCATATAACTACTATACCATAAGGTTGCCTGGAAGATATTGCTGTTTAGTAATAGGGCCGCCTATTTTTTCAAATTCGCTGTATAAACATATTCTGTATTATCCTATGTGTACATTAAAGTGTATTGTATTGTTGTTTCTTGGGCAATTCACACAGCGCTAGTTGTGTATCTAATCTAGGGTTATTACTTATTTTCCAGGGGGGGCCTGGTGCAAAAGTAATGTTCTAGCTTAATACACTATGTATTCAAAAGTAACTAAATGGAATGTACTGTATTGCAGTACGTAATCTTCTATAAGTAAGTTTGTAGATTTTTCCGCTGTAGATAGTTATTTGTTTTTTTAAATTAATTTTTGTATGAAGTTATCAGTATTTTGACTTAAATGATAGAATTCCGAATCGGTAGTCCCACCTCCTGGGGTGGGCCCTAGACTATACGGGAAATGTTTTTATAAAGCAATGCAATATTTTTTTGAATAAGAGATCTAGTAACAGGCCAAAACCTAGTTATTTACAAATACACACATCAACACGGTCTAGGGATATTGCATGATTTTTCATACAAAAGAGAACTGTTTGAGAAGCTATAAAAGCATACTCGAGACACATGGAGGGATATAATTTTCAGATGAGCAAGTGCTAAGCTTGAAATTTCAGATCTGATCAATGGAAAAATTGCGAAAATTTCACCATTTTCATACAACAAGCAAAAAAAGTGCATTTTTGTTTTCGTTTCTGTCACGTTTTAACAAATTTCAATTTAAACAAAATTCATTGACTGGTATTGAAAATTAAGTAAGGTGTGGATGTGTATATTTACTACAACTCTATAGTAGTTGATAAAATTATGATAAAATGTGAAATTGTAGTTGCAGGTAGCCTTGATAAAATGACAGATAAAAGGAAAAAATGTTATTGATAATGTTATTAAATTATTAAACAATAAAGATAAAAATAAGACAGGTCTTATAGATTACAAATGTATGTTAAACATAACAGATATAAACTGATACTATTACTATCTCTAGGGAACCTGATGGGTGGCCAAAGTGGCAAATTATCTCGAGCATTTCCTTGCGTCGGAGGGCACGTTAAGCTGTCGGTCCCGGCTGTTGTCGATAGGCTAGTCGTTAAAACTAAGTCAGAGGCCATTGTGCGGTTTGAAAACTCTGACACCAGGGTTTGCTACAAACTTGACTGTACCTACGCGATAAGAAGACTTTACATACACATAAACCTTCCTCTTGAATCACTCCATCTATTAGTGAGAACTGATGACAATCCATTCAGTAATTTTTGAGTTTATCGCGTTCAGACAGACAGACGCGTCGGGAGACTTTCTTTTATAATATAGAAAAGAATGAGTAAGATTTTGATCATTAGTCGTGTACAGGGTTTGAAAGGATAATTATCACTGATAATTATTATAGCAGTTTTAGAGAATATCTTTCAAAAATTAGATTGGCGTACAAATGGCATTTGAATCAATGACAAATACTTAAACCATATACGTTTAGCTGATGACATAGCAATATTTGCTAACTCTGCTTTTGAACTACAAAAAATGTTGCAATCGCTAAATTTAGAAAGCAAAAAAGTGGGCCTGCTCATGAACACCAGCAAGACAAAAATTATGACCAATAACCACCAGAAACCAGTGCAAGTAGAAGGAGTGCAAATAGAGTATGTGAAAGAATACATCTACCTAGGAAAACAAATTTCCTTTAAACCAGAAAGCAACGAAGATGAGGTTGAAAGACGAATTAAAAACTCCTGGCACAAATATTGGTCATACAAAGAAATTTTAAAAGCCCCCTACGACCTAGACATGAAAAAAACAATAATGGACACATGCATCCTACCCTGCCTCACTTACGCAAGCCAGACTTGGGTCTACACTAATAAAATAAAACAACGACTGCTCTCAACACAGCATGCTTTGGAAAGAAGTATCTTGGGCATAAGAAGGATATCCAAAATTCAAAATAGAGTTATTCGTCAGAAGACTAAACTTACAGATGCTCTTGAAATTGCTTTGAAAACGAAATGGCAGTGGGCAGGCCATGTCGCAAGATGTACTGACCCGAGATGGACACTAAAATCCACAACTTGGAAGGGACCAACCGGAAAGAGGAAAATAGGCAGACCAAGAAAGAGATGGAAAGACGAAATTGAGTTAGTGGCAGGAAAAGACTGGACTCAAAAGGCAAAAAATAGAGAAAATTGGAAGGAGATGGAGGAGGCATTCACCCGGATGGGATCTAAACTACAAAATGAAAATTAAACAAGGCTACAACTATAAACTTTGAAATTACTTCACTTTTCTTTATAAACTATGAAATTACTCCATATACGTGGTTTAGAAATAAATGCTTTTTTTATTTTTATTAATAACAAGCAACAAACCCAATGGAAATACAATCATCATCAGATGAAGATATTCCTTTGGCTTCTTTGGACAGTCTAAGTTAATTTATTTACGACTAGCTTTCTGCCCGGGACTTCGCTCTTTCCGAAAATTGTGTTACCTATGTGTTATTCTGATGCATAAGCTATATTATTGTTAAGTTTAATAAAAATCGATTCAGTAGTTTTTGTGTCAAAGAGCAACAAATATCCATACAGCCACACTCACTTTAATAATGTTTTGTTACAATTTGTTATGAACCAATATAACAAATTAATTTCTTACACTGGTGATAATTATCCAATAATTATCAAGAAGCGTAATTATCTTGATAATTTCGAACCCTGGTCGTGTAGGTTTTTAATTGTAGGCGACTTTAAGAGTGTACAAAATTGTGTTGGCTCTGAATACCGGCTCATAACCTATCGACAAGGAAAGTCTGTACTGTATTTTGACTTTTTCATATTAAAAAACCTTTCATAAGTGTTAATATATAGAAAAATGTTGCAAAAACCATCACATTTGACCTTAACCTGTAATTAACAAAATCTAGACAAAATACGCTATTCAGCACCAAATGACTACCGCATCATACTTCCGAGGTGAGTACAAGGCTATATATCAGGAAATAATCGCAGATTTCCTATTGAATCAACAAGAAAACAGCAAAAACATGACACTGAAAATTTAGATACATTTTATGCGGATTTTTTATGTGAAGTAACCAAAAGCATACCTTTGGAGTGATGCACTTCATGCCGGATAATACTTTGAAACAGTCCTTAGCCTTTCTAATCACGTTTTTAATTGAAAAAGACATTAAAAATTAATTAAAGTCCCAGCACACCCTAAAACACCGCAAAGTTCACCAATTTGACAGTTTTTTTTTCACAAAGTTATCGATTTGACTTTTGACGAGTGTTGCCTATTTGTGGCAAAAATTTACCCCATTGTTTTGACTGGTGCAAAATTGGACAAGGATAGAATAATAAAAGTGCGACAAGGAAACAAAAATGTAAATCATGAAAATTAATGTCGTTAATTATTTAATGAAATTAATGTTACAAATTTTTCGCTACATAATAATTTTCTTAACTACGTAGCACTAATTAAACACATTATGTTCTTATAATTAGAATTACAGTTGTAGTTGGAATTTTTATTATTCAGTCTATCTATATTTTATTTCACTTTTATGTATTGATTGCCGGATCCTGCGCTATCAGTCCTGGGTTCAATTACCGATCAGTATAAATTTATAGTCTAGTTTTAAGAGATTCAATTTTGTTATTATGTTTACATGTATCCTAGGGGAACAATTCAAATATTAGAGGGCTTAAAAAAGTGTGCCGTTATATATATTAAAAATATTGTAAGTTAAAAATGTTGTAGTTAAGAAGACTTAAGTAAGTAATGGTTTTTGAAAGTGTTATCCTCATGAAATGGAAAACTTCCTCAAGAATTATTTATTATTATTACTTTTTCTTGCAATAATTAATTAACTCGGCCGCATTAGAAGTTTGCAAACATTATAAAGTATTTCTATATATATTGTCATGTTTTAGATAACTTCGGACCCATCATATACTTAGGTACATACGTCACCGGTGGTACGATATTGCGAGAAAGAAAAAAAAGAAATTCTCTCACGAAACCATTTAAACACACCCAATAAATTCTAAGAACAACACTGTTTACCTTAGCCATTTTAACTTCAGTCGAAACTTTGTAAATAACCAAATTTATTCAATATTTTAATTCAATTACAAAAATATAACAACGATTACACAGTCACAACACGTCTGTTCTTTCCGAGCTAAAAATATATACTGGTTGGTGGAAACGAGACAGGTGATGAGGTGACGTATAGAAATTCGATAGGGTTGTCTGTTCATAACGTACTAGTGCGACAGAGACGCAAGATCACGGATTTGCACGAACTTTGGCGGAAACTGACGAAAAACTACCCTTGTTGTGACGTCATAATCTGCTGATGTTTTACTTCAACTTGACCTATACTGAAACATTACCGTGTAAAATTATTAACTAATCACTTTGTGATAGCCTTTTGAAAAGAATGTAAACAGATTATAGCTCTGTCTACAATGAATCATTACGTTACTGATTCAATGATGTGTGTGCGCGTAAATTAACTCTAAACATGGTTTAATATTGACGTTGGAAATTCTACAAGTTTGAACCTAATTAGGTACTTGTAATTACATTAAAGACTGACTTGGACATTTCTTATTGTGGCAGTAATGGCTTGTTAGGGTTTTTTCCAAGAGTCTAGGTCACGTCATCTATTAACTTACCATATTCTACATGGTATACGTACACCTACACGCACAGGGTGTATTAAGGAAGACTTTTTAAGGAAAATGTGTTTAAAAATAACTAAGACTGAATTCCATTGCAGATTATGTTTATAAAAACCCAAACAGTCACTAGCTTTCCACCCGCGTATTCGCCCGCGTGAAGTTTGTTTTATCGTGCTTCCGAAAGAACTATTTAAAATATTGGGATAAAATGTAGCCTATATCCATTCTCGTACCTTAAACCATATCATACAAAATTTCAAAAAAATCTTTTGGGTAGTACAGGTGTGAAAACGTAACAGACAGACAGACTTTCGCATTCATAAGTATTAGAGCAAAGATAAACTTTCCGTTAGAAGAATGGACAAATGAGTCCCACCATTAGGCATTAACTTTGGCGCCTGTTTCTGTTTACTTGCATTTATAATTTGTTTTGACCAAGTTCCTGAGAATTGTGTCGCAATATGGTTAGTAAACACACTGCCACCTGTTTAATGATTATTCATTATGTTCCGGAGTTTATTTTAGTCTTGCAGCTTTATTAATTACCGTAAATGGAGCTAGATGAATTAAATTATTAGAAAGTTAATTTGGTAGAGATTTGTACACGGTCATTAGCCAGATACATTAAACTTTAAAAAAGCATAAAAGAACATTATTTTGTTCGCGTAAGTTTAATAAAAAATGTGCAATTTGTTTCGAGATTAATTATGGGTAAAGTTTTCCATCGTAAATATCTAACAAGGAAATATAGTTGTTTTTGGTATTTTTAATTCACAGCGATAAATTACGTTATAAAAGACTTGTAATGTAAATAAGGAATGCACTTTGATTCATAGAATTTTTTTCTTTATTATTGTCGAAGTCTATGAAGCTGACATGAGCGTAAATTAATGCTTCAAGCCCTGTTTTTCTGATGAGTGCTTTTGTAACACGAAAAATTGTGGTGCCCTATGGGGGTTTGTATTGAATTCTCAAACCTTGTAAAACCCACGAAGGCAGAGGTTCCCCAATCTTTTTCAGTCCGCGGCGCACTTGTAACTTCAGAATTTGGTCTCAGCGCCCTAGACAGTCGAAATAGATAGATACAGTTGAAAGAAATAGGTAGGTACAATGATGCTTGTTAAGTAGATAGGTACAATTTAAACATCCACAATATGAAGTTGAGTTTTTTATTTATTCATTACAATACTCAATTAAAACAAAAACAACTACCTAATCAATGTGATAGGTTGAGTTTTGTGATGTCCACACGTTTTTCAAAGCGTTGGAATGTTCATTTTGTACCCGCCAATCCTGTTAAGGTTTCGGATCGGAGTATGGTACAGAGAATCGCCTCACGGCGGCGGCGCCACGGCGCACAGTTTGGAAACCCCTACACTAAGGCAATATAAAATTTAGACTTTCATAATATACATATGCTCACGCCTGTAATCCCTAACGGGGTAGGCAGAGCATAAGATGCCAAATTTGACACGAATTGCAAGGGTTATCAGATGGAACAAGTTGTATAATGGTGAGAAGTAGTCAGCCTTTCGCCTATTGTACAGCAAAACTCTCGCATCCCTCTTACAGACTTTTACTGTATACCTGGCAAGAGTAGAGCTAGCTGACACATTCTAAGTTTTTCAGGAACTCCCAGTCCAGCAGAATTTAGATTTACTGATTAAAAAACAAAATGCTTCATTCTAGACAATGTTTTGCAGTGATTTCCACGAACAGCACTGTACTTAGGTTCGCAGAACTACTCCATTACAGTTTACAATGTTTGTGGATGGTTAGTTACACGTGTCTTTTATGCTTTATCAGGGTATTGTGTCGCAAGTCCTATATAGTACATACACTTGAGATAGGTACTGGTGTGTTATTGACTCCTCTTTGTCGTTATTTATAATTTATTGTTACTGTAGATAGGGCTCACTTTAGACCAGTGGCTCTTAACGTTTTAGTAATGGGGGGCCATTTCACAAATTTTCTGTTTTACCACGGACCACCAACTGTTTGAAGGTAAAAATAACTATAGGGTTGTTCTACAGCACTCTTGTTCACATTCAACAGCGTTTTAAAACTTAGTTTCTCTTTACTTGCTAACTTCTGAATACTTGGTTGAGTGATTGTGTCGACTCGTCAAGTTTCATATTTTTGGGATGGCTTCGTGGACAACTTCAGGTGCTTCCAGGGACCACCAGTGGTCTGCGGACTATCGGTTAAGAATCACTGCTTTAGACTAGAGGGCTCTACAACGTAGTGATTTCAATCGCAAAGTAGGTAGTTATTGGTTCTTGGTTCAGCTGTTTTTATTAAGTAGTCGGGGGTTATACTTGCATCTACGAGTACCTACAGTGTTAATGACTTTAATTCACAGATTTATTACTTAATCGTTTCATTAAGTTACAGCCTTTGGTAAATTGTTACTATTGTATAATCTTTTCCTAAATTGGTATCCTTGCTTCACTAACATTATACAATACAATACATTACAAATTATACACTTTACTGCACACCAACATTACTGAACATGATACAGAGTAAAAGTTACATTATGGACAGTAATAAAGTTAGGGTACAAAAGGCGGCCCCATTGCTAAGAAGCAATATCTTATCGGTACCCTTTGGGTGTTGAGAAGACGATATTACACTATATCAGTGTGAATGCAAAAATACATACATAAATATACTTACATAAACTACATTATTCAATACACCTAACTTAAATAAATATATATAATACTATACGTAATTAACACCTTACAGAAATACACAATGGAAAAGTAATACCTAACAATCTACAGAAAGGAAAAAAATAAATAAATAATAATCATAGTTATAGTCTCATGGACCGGTAGATCGATGAGGAATCTGGTGTTGCTGCTGCGCATTATGACTGTAAAAGTATATTTATTTAACAATTTATTGTACACAGGAAAAATAACAAATATGTATACAGATAAATATAAAAACGATCACAAAAGGCACAGCTTATTTCTTTAAGAAATTACTTCCCACAGACCTAGGACAGTTAAAGGCGAAAAGGCGAGTGTGTTTGTTTGTGTTCGTGATCGATCTAATTTCTTGCACATAGAAATAATTTGGGGTCCCGAAAGTGATGTAGGCTACTTTTTCATGCGAAGGAAGTCGAGGGAAAAAATAAAGAATAGTGGTAGAGATCACAGGGACTTGGGTATGGATGCCTTGTAATTTTTCGCCGAGGTTGGTAGCTACAGGTGTTTGCACCAAAAAATTGGTGACCATCGCCATATTGAAAGGATTTCGCTGGCCATACAACGTGGTACATACCATAGCCAGTACTATCAATGGGTTGTTCGTTTGTCCTGCCGTCTCTCCGTAACAAAGAGATTAACCCTACGGACCTTAAGCTACATTTCCACGCGACCTTAAGCTACATTTACATTTCCATGAAGTCACTGGTGAAAATTTAGTAAGTTAGAAAAGTTAGTGCTTTGTCAACAGAGTTGAACTGAGGTTATATTTAGCAATAAAAATAATCATATTCTTATCAGCACGTACTGCGCGTTAGTTTTTTATAGTAATGCGTTGCATATCGCATGCTTAGGTATCTACGAGTATGATTAGGAATACTGCATTGTAAAAAAATCAAGGATTCGTGTAGTGTAGGTAATCAACTCTTACATTTAACCCGTCGCGCGCTTGTTTACGCCGCGTGCGATACAAATCCTGCACACAAGGGTGTGCAGACATTACTTTAGCGCGAGGGTTAGTAAGGTTTTGCCCTGGGAAACCATTCCCTGAAGTACTTCCTACCCTAGGGACCCGAACTCGATATACTTAATTAATTTTTTTCCATTGTTTTAAGGTTAAACTCAATTCTTTGAAAAATGGCGTCCACAATCATGCATGGGCGTATGTGTGTGTGTATGTGTACATTTCCTATTGTTTTCAAGATGTATCTACCCATGAAAAAGTTTCTATGTCTGTTAAGTATCTTCTTCCTAGCGCTTGGTCCAGTTTCTCGTTCGAGGTACGCTTGACCATGATCCAGGATTTGACAGGTCAAGTTATTACAGTGGAGCGACTGTCATCTGAGCTCCGTTACCCTTCTAATAGGGGAACCTGACTGGATTGGATCATGGTTACACATTCAGTCTCCTGAATGTGTAGGTTTCCTCATGATATTTTCCCTCACCGTAAGAGCATCGGTTAGTGTTTAAGGCGACTACAGCACCTAAATTACGATTTTATGATGCGTAGATAAGCATGACGCACTGCATTAAATAGAAGAAAAAAAATACTACGGTAATATTCAGGACATAAACTAGAAAAGTAGCTTGCTGAAAACATGATTCAGCACTTTTGGTTCGATAGAAAAAGCTCACAAAGTCACCTCTAAATACCCAATATTGTGTATCTTTTAAGCTGTAAAAATGATAGTACAATGCACACAGGAACTTGAATTTGCTATGAAAATGTACGTGATTGAACACTCTCGATAAGTAGTTAACGCATTTTTCGATTTAAGCTGTTACCTTTCCACAAATCTCATTTTTCTAACTTTCGAACATGTTTTTACGCGCGCACGCTTTCATAGTCCGTAAACTTCGTGTATCGACACTGTTCGCACTGCCAGCCCAGGCCTGTTGAGAGACGGAGATGGCACTATTCCTATGTGTGCTTCCTTTATCGGGTATTGTAGTTGCCTTAACTAATGTACATAACTCCGAATACGAGTCATTTCTACATGGCGGTACTGGGGATCGAATTCGGTACCTCTCGCTTACGATTCCAACCCGCTAGCCGTTAGACCACTGGCGCTCTATGTCTGTTAAGTATATTGGGTGAATTTTGTTAGTGAAAAAGAATGTGAATCACTAAACTGTATTACTTCCCCCAACAACTTTACACATTTTTCCATAGAACTCAATCGAACTTTTTAAGAATTTTTCATATGGGTGTCTTGGAGAAAGTTGTTCAGTTTCATAGGAAGAATCGCCTCCTTAAGTTTTGTAACCTAACTAGCTGATGCCCACAACTTCGTTTGCGTGTTAATTTTTTCTTTGAACAGATTATACTTTATTGACGGTTCATTAATGGACCTTCATTTAGTTTATTAAATATTGATTTAGTTTAAGATTTAGATTTTTATATACAAAAGTTTTTTCCCGCTAACTCCCGTTCCCGTGGGAATTTTGCAATATCCTTTTGCAACTAAGCTTTAAGTTTACTAAGGTACCTGCATGCCAAATTTCAAGCGTCTAACTTAAGCGGTTTAGATTTTTCATACAAAAGGATTTTCCCGCTAATTCCCGTTCCCGTAGGAATTTCGGGAATTCCTTTCTTAGTGCACCTCTACGGTACCTAAGCTACGTCCCTTCCCAACAAGTGCTTACGTTTAGCCGTTTAGGCTGTGCGTTGATATGTCAGTCAGTCAGTCAGTCAGCTTCTCCTTTTAATATTTAGATTTAAAGTCTATTTTGAGACCTGTGACTGCAGTAGCATCCCTAATTATAAATGCGAAAGTTTCTATGTATAGATGTTTGTTCATCTTTCACGCTCAAACGGCTCGATCGATCAAACCGGCTGTCAAAGTCACTGGTACACAAGACCGCACGACAGACTTCACTTGTAAACCTTAACCTTCGTAGTGCCAATCCTTACTAATATTATAAACACGAAAGTTTCTATGTATGAATGTTTGTTCCTCTTTCAGGCTCAAACGGCTCAACCAATTTTGATAAAATTTGGTATGGAGGTAGCTGACACCCTACATAATAACACATAGGCTACATAATTTTCCCAAATTCTTAAGGCAACAAAATCCCAGGCGGACAGTTAGTATTCCAATAAATAATTATGTCGCAAGTAACTTGTATCTTGTATCATTCGTCCATTTACAAAAAACTCACACACATTAAATTACTGAATGCCCGAAATAAAGCGAAAAACAGTAGTTGTGGAGAGATCGGTGCCTTTCGTGTGGTGTAAAATCGATTCTGCACTGATTTTGCATACTTTATGAATTCAAAGCATGACAAGAAACTAAATGGTAAGTGATTTATTTTACCATTAATTTTGGGAACCTTGACTTTGGAGAAACGTATTGCTAATGATATTTCACCAATGATGTATTGATGTTATAGATCTTATATTTGTGAGGATCTATAATTGGCTTATTGCTGATTACTGTTTAGTTTATCAGTTGTTGAACCTCCAATTTGACTACAGATTGGTTGAGTGGTAGTGCCGCTGCCTCTTGATCGACGGGTCGTTGTTTCAACTCCCAGCCAGGGCAAATATTTGTGTAAAATAAGCAAAACTTGAGCAGTGATAGCCCAGTTGGTAATGAGCCAGACTTGTGATCGGAAGGTCGCGGGTTCAAACTCTGGTGCGGGCCTGTACCACTAAATTCGTCTTTTCGGATTTATGTACGGATTTCTAATTATCACTTGCTGAACGGTGAAGGAAAACATCGTGATGAAACCCGCCTGTTCAAAAAAATTCATTTTCGAAAGACGAGCGGTCCACCAACCCGCATTGTGCCAGCGTGGTGGACTATGGCCTAAATCCCCTTCGTGTTTCGAAGGGAGGCCCGTGCCCCTCGGTGGGGACGTATATGGGCTGATGACGAAAGCAAAACTTCGCCCCTGAACTAGATTGTGGTCAAGAGCGAACCCATTCGTTACAAAAAAAGATATTTGTTTTTAGGTCATGGGTGTTTGTTTGGAAAACCTTAGTGTGGGCCTTTGAGTGTGTGGCGTTTATTTTAAAAAAAGGTAACGATCTTGTGTATGCTTAAGTTTGTATTTCCTGGACTTGTATTTTTTGTTTGCAAATAAAGTGTTATGTATTGTATTGTTTCCACAAAAAGTGAATTTGATTGTAAGGTCTTAAGCAAACGCAACAATGTATTTACGACCAATCGACATAACCAAGGGCGTCGCCAAGGGGGGTGGGGGGGGGGGGGCAGGGAAGAAAAACAGTTAAGCAGGATTACATTTATTAGATTACATAATTATTATAATAAGTTAACTTTTAACGTTAACTTATTACAATAATGCATAAAAAAACAGTATAGTATGAGCGGGCGTGCGCCTGCGACAGAAATTCAGTTGGGTCTGTCCTCCCAGCGAATGACAGCTGAAAGCGTTCAATTTCGAATTTAGATTAGGAATGCCAAAACTGAAGAGTAAAAATGTCGCAAAAAGAGAATGGAACAATTTTACAAAAAACAGTGTTGAGGCTTCTGAAGGCGAACACAAGTCGCATGCCGCCTCTTTACAGTTTGGTATTAGTAGCAAAAATGTACCTGATCACATAAGAAACCTATTTGTATCGATTACTTTTCTGCGAAAACGGGCAGCAAAAACTTAATAACATCACTTTTTGAGGTTGAAAAACACATAAAAGGCTTTTTTTCTCTCTATATAGTGCAAAAACATAGACTTACTCAGTAATAAAAACGAATGATTTTTTGTTACTGTGATTACTCAATGAATACAACAACACACTTTTAGAATAACTCTACAATTTAAAAAATTGTATCACAACATTCGATTGCTTATAATTTTTAAACGACTGAATCAATTTTGTTCAAATATATCTTAGAACCATCTTGATCACGTCAGCTTTTAAAGAGAAAAAATGTATCGTAATTAATTAATCCATATGCTAAGGGGCTACAATGCCACAGACAGACACAGATACACACGTCAAACTTATAACATCCCTTTTTTAATAGGATTACTGTACTTCCCCGAGTTGGACTCGAGAAACAATACCTCTGCCTACACCAACTGAGTGTGTTCTGTAATGTGTTTCTGTGAATAGTACCTACAATATGTGATAATATTCTTGATTGCACACAGAATGCTTTAAGTAATTTCTTCTAGGCAACTGAAAGAAAACAAAAATTAATTAGCAAGATGGATTTATTTAATCCATACTAATATTATAAATGTGAATGTGCTTGTTTGTCCTTCCTTTGAGCAACGGATTGACCGGAATTTCCTTCTTTTCCACGTAAACGAAGTCGCGGGCTGAAAGGTAATCACTACATTCCTAGCCCTATGCTTTCACGCCTACCTACCGAACCGATTTTGATGAAATTTGGTACAGAGAATACATTAGACCTTGGGAAAGAACACAGACTACATTTTATCCCACAGCTAATCACGATATAACCTGTAGTCCACGCGGGCGAAAAGCTAGTTTAATAGCTAGCTAACTAGTTAACTATAATCCTATTCATTTAGGCCTTGATTCTTCACGTATCATAACGATAAGACATTAAATTTTATTGCATAAGCTAACGTTGTATCTTGTTAAGTTATAATCAGACTGTTCAATAGTGCTGGTTTCGCAGTAATAAAGATTATAGGTATGTAAACTTTTGGATTAGGTCCGTCTTTGAACTCGCGATTGCGATTGTAATTTAATTGCTTAGGTATCTGTGTGACAGAATGATGGTACATTTCGTCAATTTAGGAACGTAAGATATGTGGATATTAGCTTTCTGCCCGGGACTTCATTCCCGTGGGAATTCGGAAAAATTATCTAGCCTGTGTTCATCAGGGAAACTTTATTTATATTCTCATGGTGAAAGAATTTTTCAAATTAGTCTAGGAGTTTTGGAGTCTATTCGATTCGAATAAAATAAACAATCAAATCTTTCCTCTTTATAATATTGGTTTAGATCAGAGGTTCCCAAACTTATTTCGTCTAACGCCCACTTTGAAAATCAGTTATTTTGTAGCGCCCCCCATTTTTTTCACCTTAAAAACCTCAATAACATTAGTCTCGCCTGGAGTTTAACCCGTCGTCGCGCGCTTGTGCGATACAAATCCTGCACATACGGGTGTGCAGACATCGCGCAAGGGTTAATTAAACCTACAGGATGTCCGGTGGCGAAATTCGGATTTAAAATTAAAACAAATGAATAAATAAAAGAATTAAAAAGACAAGAAATGCGGGTTTTATTTCTTAAAAATGATTTCATCCAAATCACGTTCAAATCTGGCCTCAGTATTCCGTGCCACTCGCTGAAGCTAAGGTGCTAGGATGGCATTAATCTCGCGAACGATATTTTTTTGAAGCTTTGCGATGGTCGTTGGGTTGGTTTCGTAAACTGTACTCTTGGGGTACCCCCACACTCAATGGGGTTCAGATCTGGTGACCTGGGAGGCCAAGGAATGTCGCCAAAACGGCTAATCAGTTTTCCAGGGAAGGAATCTCGATGAAGTGCCATGGTCTCTAGCAGTGTGAGGGGTAGCACCAACTTGTTGAAATTGAAACCATTTTGCACAGTAAAGGAGAGATGTTCTCTTAATAATTGGCGGAAAATAATCGTTCAGAAAGCCCTGATAAGAAACACCGTCCACACTTATTGCTTGCCCCGATGAGTGTCAAAAAAAATGGTCTGATTATTTCATGCTTAATAATGCACACCAAATCGTCACATTGGGACTGTGCAAAGGCTGCTGATATTTTAGACGTGAGTTCTGTCCTTTATGCGACCAATAACGGCAATTCTGCTTATTTACAGTTGCTTATTTACGTTTCTCCAAAAGATAGTGTCACCGTACAAAATCACTGTAACATTGTATCGCAGAAACTTTTACGCATATTGTAATCGTTAGGCTTAAGTGCTTAGAAAATCTGAATTTTGAAAGGGCGAAATTTAAGATTCTTCTTCTTTATTTCATGCACGATAGTCTTTGGGAGCCCTAGGCTAGGCAGCCGCTTTCTGCACACGGATTGACGCGGATTTTTTTCAAACTGTTCGCTACGAGTTCAATGTTTTCATTGGTTCTGGACTTCCGGCTAGGCCCCGGCCGGAGATTGTTTGTTACAGAACCTGCTGCTCAGAACTTCCGCACTCACAAACTAATTAGTTCTTCAATCACTTCAACGCCCTCAATTTTTTCTGAGCCCCTTACCGCCCCCCTCTAGGCCTCCAGCGCCCACAAGGGGGCGTTATCGCCCACTTTGGGAAACACTGGTTTAGATAAATAAGTACCTACACATTTTCATTGGAACCCAAATTTTACCGAATTGTTGTTTTTTTAAGTGCCAAAGTCAAAGTTAATTCTTTTAACTCTAAGCCCATTTGCAAAGGTGCGAATATCCCCAGAGAAAAACAGGTACGAAACTCCGAGGATTGCTTTTCAAATTAACTATTTCAATTCTAATGAAAAAGTATTTTAATAAATAAATCATCATTTGATTTCTTGCCAATAGTAGAACGTCAATACAAAACGAAACATATTTAAAATAAAAAAAGGACAAAATACGGAAAAACTCTTGTTTAAACCTGCAGTCAATTAAGATAAAAAAAGTTATTGGAAGAATTTTAAATTAATCAATCAAATGATGTTTATTAATTATCCTTGGTTGAAATCGTGATAAAAATAAATTTCTCATTGTGATTCAAACTACAGTTATGCTACACTGGGCGTCAAAAATAAGTAGTACAGTTTTAAAATTGCGATTTCTCCCAAACTATAAAACTTAGACCTTTGAAACAAAAAAGGTTAAAAAGAAAATTTAATCTTATTCAATAAAAACTTCATGCATTATAAGAACTTATAATGCTTGACTTTAAAAAAAACGAATAAATAAAAACACTTTTTTTAAACTGTTGAAAGGTGTTGTCTTACTTAGGATTTTTGTGTTTGACACATTCGCTGCTGATAAAGCAATTGTAATTGAAAAGCATAGGTATCTTCAGAGAGTAAATTTGACTAATCATGCCTCTTTCACCAGAAGAATGTGCAAGAATCTTAGCTTTTCTCGAAGTGGGCATCAGTATGCGTCGTACTGCAAGGAGGGTGGGTGTAACTTTAAGAACGGTTCAGCGAGTAAAGCAAAGGTACGAAGAGACTGGAAACCATCTAAGGAGACGAGGTAATGGCAGACCCAGGTGCACAAGTACCCGAGAAGATCGCTTTATTGTTTCCACTGTGTTAAGAAATCGACACCTTAATGCAGTTGAGGTTCAGCAACAGCTTCTTCGGACCCGAACAGACTACATCAGTGAGAGTACAGTGAGAAGAAGACTTGCTGAAGCTAACCTGAAGCCTCTAAGACCAGCAAATGGCCCCAAACTTGAGACAGAGCATCGCGTAGCAAGACTACGCTACGCCCGTCAACACGTACAATGGGGCGAAGAAGAATGGGCTAGAGTTTTATTCACAGATGAGTCTCGATTCTCTTTATACACTTCAGATGGACGGCGGAGAGTCTACAGACGACCCGGTGAGCGATACATTCAAGCTTGTATCTCGGAAAGAGTCCAATATGGCGGGGGCTCTGTACACGTATGGGCTGGTATCTCTTCAGAGAGTCGCACAGAGCTTGTGGTAATAGAAAATGGGACTTTGACTGGTGAAAGATATGCCTCGGAGATCCTCAACGAGTATGCAGGGCCATATTTAATAAATATGGGTGATGGAGCCATCCTAATGCATGATAACGCCCGGCCACACACTGCTCACCACGTACAAGAGTACATTCAGGAGGTTGGCATCAACTTGATGGCTTGGCCATCGAGAAGCCCAGATCTCAACCCGATTGAACACGCCTGGGATGAGCTTGGGAGGCTAGTCAGAAGGCGCAGTCCACCTCCTGCCACACTCAGGGCTATAACGCGGCAAATTATCCCGCGTACCACGCGTTTTCCGCGCATGCGCCGAGTGCCCGCGCGCTTGCTTGAGTGAGAGGTCTCTCTCTCACTCCCGCGCCCGAGCGAGCGCCATTTTTAGTGTTCACGCTAGCCTCAAAGCAAGCGCACGCGCGCTGCTCTCGCACCCGCGACCGCGAATTGTTATAATTTAATGTTATGTTTTAACACTACGTTCCTACTAGGCTAACATTCTAAAATTGGTCAAAGTGATTAAACGAACAGTTTTGTTAAGGGAACTAGTTTGTTTCATTGTGCGAAACCCCAATACACACGATCATACGTTATAAATGGCTGCCCAACAGTGAGGCTCGTGTTCACTCGATCGTGATTGTGTTTTTAGTGTAATTTAAACTTGTTTCGTACATAAAATTGTTGTGTAGTGTGCTACAGTAGGTTTTGCAAACTATTTGACTGTTCGTGCAAGCACTACAAGTCTGTACTTGTTGTTGCCAAGTGCTTTTGCCGCGCGGATAAGTACCTACCTAGCTACCAACCGTTCCCCGTTCGAACCGCAGCGGCTATTTGTGACTTTTATGTATATAGCTGAATATAGTTTGTGTGATTGAACTAAAATTGAGTGTTCAAATAGGTAGTGACGTTATCGAACTCGGTTTGTACCTATTCGCCCTAGACGAACTGAAGTGTTGGACTGTTGGTGATTGTTTACGTGTTGTTCGATACGAGACTGGTTAGTCTCGTTGTTCCTGTCGCTTGGCCGTGGTCGGCCGGCGGCCCTGACTGTTCCGTCGCAGGCGCGTTGCCGTGCCATCCCGCGCGCGCGCTGCGCCAGTCACAGAGCGTGCATAGCAACAACACCCAGCTTCGATGCGAGTTTGCCCCGCATGCCGCGCGACTTGAAGGGAAGTACAAATTACCTATTCAGCTTTCTTTCACACAGACGATTTAATTTAAAAGTGATTAGTCAGTCTGAATAATAGGCAATCTAGGTTATCCGAGTATACCTAGCTATTCAGTGTTGGACTTAAAGGGACATTTGCGTACCTACTATATGCCTATTCTGTTATTTTTACAAAGACTAGTTGTTCAGTGTGTGTGGACTTAAAAGGACATTTATGTACTATTTGCCTATTTTATTGTTTTTAAAAAAGAGACAGTAAAAGTGTTAAGCGAGTTTATACCTACCTATAAGAAATCTAGGTTATCTAAGGACCTATGCTTAGTGGTTCAGTGTTTAATGTAGTATAGACTGGACAATGGTGCTAACGCGTTCACGTGCGAATAGTGCTGGACACTTGTATTCGCCCAGAATGGAGCGGGGCCGCAATGATGATGACGAACCGGAATCGCGCGCCACTTCACCGCCGGCGCCGCCGCCGCCGCCTTTCGCTACGTCGACGCCATTGATAATCACCGACCAGCAATTGTCTTTTCTACTATCACGGGTTGGCAATAACACGCCTACTCAGTTACCCTCAAGCAGTAACAGCAATTTTGCTAAATGCACAGCTCGTTTCGACGGGGGGAAGGATAGTGATGTACTGGCCTTCATTGATGCCATAGAGATTTATAAGGAATGTGTTTCCATGGAAAATCCGATTGCTTTGCGAGGACTACCCATGCTCCTCACCGGCTTAGCAGCAACTTGGTGGCAGGGAGTGAAACACTCTGTATTATACTGGGATGACGCTGTGAAATTACTCAAACAAACTTACGGTCCTCGGCTCCCTCCTCATAAGATTTATAGAGAGCTTTTTAAAAAAGAACAGGGCGAAGAGAGCACGGACGTCTTCGTATGCAAAGCTAGAGCTTTGATAGCGCAGCTGCCACCGAAAACACTGCCTGAGGACCCCGTCCAGCTTGACATGGTGTATGGATTGCTCAATCGGCGAATTAGAGAGAAAGTGGCTAGATCATCCTTCACCACTTTTACCGAGCTCCTTCAAAAGGCCCGTGTCGTTGAAGACCTGTACAGTGAAGGCCGACCCACTGCTCCCGTCTCCGTTGCGCGTAGAGTTACTGGTGCTACGTCTTCTTCAGCTTCTACGGCCGCGACAACGACGACTGTTAATAACACACAGCCCGCTTCAAATTCAGGTGATTCTGTTGGTAAAAAGAAACCTAAAACACGATGTGGGTATTGCAGAAGATTTGGCCATACAACAGAAGACTGTCGTAAAGTTCAACTGAAAGGCAATAAGGATCATAATGACACAGCTAAAGAAAGCTCATCTACAATAATTTGCTTTGGATGCGGTGCACCTGGAGTGATCAGGTCAAATTGCGAAGTATGTAAGAAGAAAAACGTTACCCCGTCAACATCGTCCACTACGGAATTTCAGTCTATCGCGACAGTAGATATTAACTGTATTGATCCGCGAGTACGACCAAAATTGTATATAGATATTGACGGTGTTCGGGGAACCGCATTATTAGATACCGGTGCTAAATTGTCTGTAGCGAGTGCAAGCTTACACAATGTTTTGATTACTCATAATTACAAGTTTTCTCCTTTTGAAACTAGCATTGTATTAGCTGATGGTTCTAAGCGATTGCAAACTGTGGATACTGTTGATGTTAAAATAAAGGTTCACGGGATAATTGTACCGACTCAGTTTATTGTCCTACCCGGTGCAACTCATACCCTCCTGGGTATGAATTTCATTAAAGATGCTGGCATGGTACTCGACCTTAACTTGAATCGGTATTCATTTGGTTCGGTCGAAGGTTTTTTCCCTTTAGTATTCGAAAATGAGGTTCGTGATCTCGTTTGTTCCGCTGTGGGTCTCCGCGAGAACGAGGGCACTTTGCTGACCGTTTTGGATAAAGCCAGAATTTCGTCCCTTCTGGAAAAGAATAGGGATATCTTTGCGCCAGGGGGAGCTGCGACAAAATTCGCCGTGCATCGCATCGATACAGGAAATAGTGCACCTATCGCTGTACCACCATACAGGCTCACTCCTGCGAAGAAGGAGATCGTCAGGACAGAAATTGATAAAATGTTAGAAGATGAGATAATTGAAGAAGCAGAGTCGGAATGGGCTTCGCCAGTCGTACTTGTGCCAAAGAAGAACGGAGAGACGCGATTTTGCGTAGACTATCGCAAATTGAATGCCGTCACCCGCACGGACAAGTATCCCCTCCCAGTGATCGACGAACTTCTGTCATCGACCAAGGTCAATTGTGTGATGTCGACCTTGGACCTCAAGGCAGGCTATTGGCAGGTAGAAGTAGCTCCAGAAGATCGCCATAAAACTGCGTTCACGACACCATTTGGAACTTTTCAATTTCGTCGAATGCCATTTGGTTTGAAAAATTCTCCGGCTACGTTCCAACGGCTCATGGATCGACTGGGATCGGGGCTTGATGACGTATGCGTGGTTGCGTATCTCGATGATCTTTTGGTGGTCTCTGATGATCTATCCTCGCATTTACGGGACCTGCAAAAGATCTTTGATAGGTTGCGTCTGTTTGGCTTAAGAGCGAATAGAGAAAAGTGTATGTTTGCTCGAGACAAGGTAACATATTTGGGACACGTCATCTCAGCCCAAGGAATCCGGGCCGACCCTAGTAAGGTTCAAGCCGTTATGGACATGAAACCACCTACAAATCTAAAAGAATTACGCACATTCTTGCAAACTTGTGCATGGTTTCGGAAGTTTATCCCGAAGTTCTCGGACATAGCACGTCCACTAACTAACTTGACGAGAAAGGATGTAAATTGGACATGGGGTGAGGGACAGGCAGGAGCCTTTGTCGCCCTGAAAGAGAAACTCTCGTCAGCACCAATCCTTCGTCAGCCGGACTTCGGAGCTCCATTCATAATTCGCACCGACGCCAGTGCCTGTGCGTTGGGTGCAGTCCTAATGCAAGGGGACACTGCCAATGACGAACGGCCCATTGAGTACGCCAGTCGCCTGCTCTCGTCAGCCGAGCGTAACTACACGACGACCGAACGCGAAGCGCTCGCGGTGGTCTGGGCTCTGGAAAAGTTTCGGGGATATGTGGAAGGTGCACAGATACGTGTTTGCACAGATCATCAACCACTGAGGTGGCTGATGACTCTAAAGACGCCGAGTGGACGCTTAGCCCGTTGGGCTATGAAAGTTCAATCTTTCAATCTGGATCTGGAATATACTCCTGGTAAAAGTAACGTGATAGCGGATTCACTGAGTCGTCCAGCGCAGGTTGCTTCCGGAGCAGAGTTGTCGTCGTGTGACATTGGTCCTGTCTCGGTAGACTTACCTCATTTGAGTCCAGTTGAAGTACGTACAGCCCAGTTAGAGGATCCTGAAATAAAACAAATTATGAAAGATTTTGAAGAAAATGATTCTGCTGCTCGATGGTCAGACCGTGGCTATTACTTGTCGCAAGGAGTCCTTTTCCGCTTTGACTCGGACGGCGAATCGGAGGAGCCGCAGCTGGTAGTACCCGAGTCTATGCGTGACGATCTGTGGAAGGAACTTCATGATGCCCCCACGGCTGGACATTTGGGCCTAGAGCGCACTCTTAAGAAAATGAAGGAAAGGTATTACTTTCCCGGCATGCGACGTTACGTAACAGCTCGCCTCAAATCCTGCGACCTGTGTCAGAAATTCAAAGCAAGTAATCTAAAGCCTGCGGGTCTTTTGCGGACACCAGTACCGCACCAGCGTTTCGAGGTTCTAGCAATGGATCTTTTTGGACCTCTGCCCGAGAGTGGGAATGGTGAAAGATGGATTTTTTTAATCGAAGACACAGCAAGTCGTTGGGTTGAACTATTCCCATTAGTTGAGGCAAATGCAGAGAGTTGTGCTAAAATTCTTATAGAAGAGATATTCTTGCGGTATGGCTTTCCGAGAAGGGTGATTTCGGATAACGGGGTACAGTTTGTGTCGGCCGTTATGCAAAAGGCTATGCATGTCTTAGGTGTTAAACAGAGCCTTACGCCAGTCTATCACCCGGAAGCCAACCCTGCAGAACGCAAGAACCGAGAAATGAAAACATTACTGGCGATGCTGATAGATCCAGAGCATCGTAAGTGGCCGGAAGTACTTCCATCAGTAAGATATGCCATAAATACGGCACCAAATCAGAATACCGGACATTCGGCTGCTTACCTTACGTTCGCTCGTGAGTTCCGATCACCGGTAAATGTATCACATGATCTTCGGGCGGTAGTAGAAAATGAAAACTATGTCCCCCAGATAACTCCCTATTTAAAGAAATTCGTAAGTCATCTCCAAGAAGTCAAGTGGAGAATAGAACATCGACAAGATGTTCGCAAGGAGACGACGGACAAGGGACGTCGACCTGGCGTCAACTATCAGGAAGGGGATCTTGTTCTCGTAGAGGCTCATCGGGCGAGTCAATCCGCGAAGGGTTTTACTGCGAAGTTTGCGCCGCGTCGCGAAGGTCCTTTTAGAATTTTAAAAGTAGTGTCGCCCACCACATATGAAGTGGGTGACAAGGAAGGTAGGCCCAAAGGAAAGTACCACGCCAGTTTGCTTGTACCGTATGTTGGGGATCAGGAGGAGGTCCCAGTGCGAAGGGTTCGACCTCTTTCTAGTGTAGCCAAGTCAGTCCCGGGTCGTTCTGCTGACTTGGAGGGGGAGGATATAACGCGGCAAATTATCCCGCGTACCACGCGTTTTCCGCGCATGCGCCGAGTGCCCGCGCGCTTGCTTGAGTGAGAGGTCTCTCTCTCACTCCCGCGCCCGAGCGAGCGCCATTTTTAGTGTTCACGCTAGCCTCAAAGCAAGCGCACGCGCGCTGCTCTCGCACCCGCGACCGCGAATTGTTATAATTTAATGTTATGTTTTAACACTACGTTCCTACTAGGCTAACATTCTAAAATTGGTCAAAGTGATTAAACGAACAGTTTTGTTAAGGGAACTAGTTTGTTTCATTGTGCGAAACCCCAATACACACGATCATACGTTATAGGGCTCTAAAACATGCGCTGATAGAAGAATGGGAAAATATTCCCCAACACCGCCTCCGAAACTTAGTGTTCAGCATGCCAAACCGGATCCAAGCTGTAATTAGAGCCCGAGGCGGCAACACAAGTTATTAAATTGTGAAAAAGTTCCAAAACGTGAAAATTAAGTGGTTGACATATCGTTAAAAATTGATACTTTTTAGTATTTATCTTAATTTTAAGTTTGAAACTTTATTCATGCCAAATAAAATATAACTTTAATAAACTTCGTTAAGTTTACTATAAACTGCTTTTTATTTCATAAGTGTAACTACTATAGTTTAGGAGTAATTGCAATTTGAAAAGTGTACTACTTATTTTTGACGCCCAGTGTATTTATTCAAACATTACTTACCTATCGTAATTAAAAGTAGGGTGAACGTACCTAATACCAGCCCCGTACCTAATACCAGCCCCTTCACTTATTTGTTTGATAATAAGATTACCTTTCATTATTACGTACTCCTGTTGCCATTAAAAAAATATATATATTCGGTAGAAATTTTAAAACCAAATTTGGCAACACTAGCATAATCATGTGAGTGTCAGTTTCAAATCGAATCTGGGGGGCTACCACCTAAGCCGAGATCATAGAAAATTGTCTATGGTTGATCATATTGGTACCATGTAAGGTCACGTGACTTATTTCGAAGTTGATTTTCCAAAGAATGAATGATGCCCATGCGTACCTATGCGTACCCCATAAAAACATTTTTTTGTAAATAAAGAATGAACTGATGTTTTTTTTTCGCCATCTTATCTCATGTTTATGTTCCTTAGATATTGATATTTCTTATTCGTATACGAATATTCCTGAGCTTTCGGTGAACACCAGCGTATGTGGGCAACCACTACTACCTCAAGCTTGTCCAGCAGACTCAGCAGAGAAATAAAAGTATCCAAAGTGATTTTTAGTCTCGAAGTATGAAGTGGTCTTGGATGCTGCTCGCATACTGATTCCTCGACTTCTCATCGAATACCTGTCATAATGTTTTTCAGCAGTATGAACATCCATATACCTGGAAGATATAGACTTTGCGGATGATCTCTGCCTACTCGCTACTTCACGAGAACACCTCCAGTCCAAGGCCGACGATCTTGCCAATGCTGCTGCTGAAGAGGGTCTGCGCATAAACGGTAATAAAACGAAAGACATGCGCCTTAATACCACTGATGCAACGCCTATCTATACAGGGTGACTTTTTAATCACCAGCCAAATTTTTTTTACGGTGTCAGTAACGTTGATAGAACGTAAATAACGAGGAAAATATTTTTTTTTTCCAAAATTTTCAGATTTCGTTACCGCCTTTTTAACGTCTTAGAGGATAAATTTTCTAAAACGCAGAAACACGGGTGTCACAATTGTTCTGTAGAGTACTGTTACCAAGTTTCAAGTCAATTGGACGATGTTACTTTTTTTTCCATATAAAAATTTTGATTAATTTTTATGCTTCAGACGATCTAGCTTGAAATATTTATATGAAATATAGAAACAAAAAAATACGGGTCTGTTAAATTTTCATAAAATTTACGTACAAAAAATTTGGATGGTGATAAAAAAATCTTCCTGTATAAACGGCAAAGCAGTCGAAATTGTGAAGCGCTTTACCTACCTAGGGAGCATTGTAGACCCTATGGGAGGTACAGAAGCTGATGTAGAAGCGCGTATCAACAAGGCAAGAGCCGCATACGCACAGCTTAAACCCGTTTGGACGTCATCAATAATCACACAAACAAAAATAAGAATATTCAACTCGAACGTCAAGTCAGTCCTCCTGTACGGATGCGAGACATGGTTCGTCAAGAATGACGTCACCAGCAAACTTCAGGTGTTCGTGAACAAATGTTTACGTCGCATCCTGGGAATCTGTTGGCCACGAACCATCCCTAATGCAAGACTGTGGGAGCTAACTGACCAAAAACCAATGAGCAAGGAGATTCTTATAAGAAAATGGCGCTGGATTGGGCACGTCTTGAGGAGACCAAATAACCATCTGTCTAAACAAAGCCTTATATGGCAAGCTTGTGGTACAAGAAAGCCGGGCCGTCCCCGTACCACCTGGAGACGGTCAGTTGATAAAGAGGCTGCATCAACTGGTCTCAGTTGGAAAGACATCGAAGCTGCCGCCCAAAACAGAGAAGAGTGGAAATCCTTTCTGAGAGCCCTATGTCCCTGATGAGGGATAACAGGATTGCATGATGAACATCCATTGCAAGCTAAATATTACCCATTAGACAGATTGAAACTGTCCAAAAGCAAAGTGAAGTGATTCTAATGCAGAATACTGTCTGTCACAGACTACTTAGAAGGAAGATAGTTTTCTTAATTAATTTGGTGGATACCGGCACTGCACTGGACCACCCCTAACATGACCCACTGACCCTGCAAACTTGAGTTTTCCTAAGATGTCAGGACAAAGCCATCAAACTGATTCAATGAGCCTGAAATTTCACATGTGAGTGAGTGAAGAAATATAAGACGGTAAAACAGAACTTAGATACCACAAGCAAACTCAACTCCTCAATTTTTATCAAGTTACAAAATATATGCTTACGTTCCTTTTAATGTCTTTTCATTTTACATATTATTATATAAGAAATGGTGTGTGTCTATACCTAGCGGTGCCCCGTCACTGGGCAAAAATGAATGCAATTAATAATTAGCTCTAGATTTGTTCCATAACGGTGATATGTTAGACGCACCGAAACAGTGATATACTGGAAAAAGTTCAGTGCATAATTGAAACAATGTGTTTTTGTTTTCAAAACCAATTTCAAGTTTTCAAAACCAATGTCAGGTTCAGTTGTTATCTTGGAGATAGGCAGTGTTCTCTGGATAGGGAATCTAATAAGACAGCATAAATAAATATTTAAGAACTACTTAGTCAGTTAATTTTGAATCGCTGCTTTCAAAACCCAATATATTTATTTCAACAATATCTTGAAAATTACTGAATGTACTTAGTTAATCTTTTAATATGTTGAAGTAAACAAACACATACTAGGTGTACTGAAGCCATTCATATTGCAGAGTGCATACATGTGGTAACCTCATGTGCGGCCCTCTGTACTTTAGTATATAACAATTCAAATTCAAAAATAACTAGACTTACCCTAGTACTTAAGAATAAAAATTTGAAATATTTGGAATAAAACAATTTTTTTTAAAATAAGTTTTTTAATTCATATATGCACTTTAATTCATTTTCCAAAACAAGTCTCAATTCGTAACCCAAATTTCACTGAAATAAAGAATTATGCACAAAATTAACAATATTATAATTTCAGTAAATAAATAAAATAAATAAATAAATATCTTTATTTCACTTTAAACAATTTAAAAGTAAGCGAGTTGCTAGTGTCTCCATTTAGGCTTTTCGCCTGTGTTTGGAGCCACCGCTCTTCGTGAGACCATTCTATTCTTAATTTTAATTTTAAATCTATTGGTACATATCACAAATTAACACAAAATAAAAATATATATCATAAATTCATAATGTTAGTAAAAGTTGAAAGAGAGTGTAAGTGTGTGTGAATGTGTGTGTGTGTGTGTTACGAGTGTTTATTAATGTAGGTATCTGATATATTCATATGTTATCCGAGGTGGAAGAGCCGCTGAAAGGCCAGCCCTACGACTATGTGTTGGGATCAGTAACAGTAAAATGAAATCTTCAGTGATTCAGTTCTCACCGTACCTACATGCCAGTCATGTTTCACAGCCTTGTAAAACGTGTGGCTCAGGCCAGCAGACCCACGGAACTTAAACAACGAATTTAGGTATTCTATGTATGCCAATATATAACACCTATTGATGCCAAAAGAACCATATACAGGGTGTTAAGTAATTCGATCTTATCCTCTTGGGTGGTAAATAAGCCCATGAAACTGAACAACTTTCCCTAAGAACAAATGCCGAAATACGAAAAAAAATTTTTACTTCCCATACAAATTGCATCAGCTGATAAATCATTTTGTATGGGAAGTCAAAAATTTTTTTCGGATAAGATCGAATTACTTAACACCCTGTATAGTTGCCTTCATAGTTTAAGAAATATAGGTCATTGTTTGTGGGTTGCTTCAAGCGCTTTGGAGCTATAAAACAATCTTGGTGTGCCTGCTGGGCGGAGGGTTCAACGCAGCAGACCAAACATGATAGCAGGCACACCAAGATCGTTTTATAGCTCCGAAACGCTTGAAGCACTAGGTTTGAAACTTTTTTCTCGATGGCACCAATGAAAGCATTTAAGCTTAGAACTAGTACCATGTCTCTAACTTTAGCCATTTCCGTGTACGAGAGGTGGGTCTGCTGAGCTGTTATCCATCCAGCAGTCCCACAAACAACGACCTTTATTTCTTAAACTATGATGGCACTAGATATTGTTCTTTTGGCATCAATAGGTACTAGGAAGGCATTATATATTGGCATACATAGAATACCTAAATTAATTGTTTAATTTCCGTAGGTCTGCTGGCCTGAGCTTGTGAAACGGGTAGAGCTTTCAAAGTATCACCGTTGTTTGTGAGCAATACTCCATACTCCACCTAAAATGAAAATAATAATAAAGCTTTATTCATTCCACATGCATTATCTAACATAACATTACATTGCAATTAAATTAAATCAAATCAATTAATATTATAAAAAATGCAAAGTTAATAAATGAAATTAAGTTAATTAAATTACTTAATGTTCTTTTATTTAGATTCTTCATCATCTGTGGACCCTTTTGGGTAAAAGCCTCCTCCAAGTTATTCCACTCATCTCTATCTTTAGCAGCCTCCATCCATTGCTGGCCTGCTACTCTCGCTATCTAGTCGTCTGTTTGCTATGACATGAAAATGGATTTGGTTAATGAAAGTGGATTAATTGATTCTTATAAACTTATTAATTATTCCTGGCTTAAAATATTAGGTATATTGTGTATTCAAAAGTAACTAAATGGAAAGTTAAAGCTATTGTAGAGTTAATGACGGGGTTTTAGTAACTAAAAACCCCGTCATTAACTCTACAATAGCTGTGCAAATCGTATCCAATGTTTGCAAGTTTCCTGACATTGAAGCTGAAACCTTGGTTTCAGCTTCAATTATACATTTTAAACATTCAAGTACAAGTTTGTTTATGTGGGTAATGTAATGTTATTGCAATTCGACCAGAATCACGTAGCAAAACATTTAATTTTATTTGGGTACTTACGGTTAATGTTTTTAAGCTCAATACTCCCGCCAGGGAGTATTATGTTCCTTGGTAATCCTACACACACACACTTCTTGGTAGGTCATCAAAGGTAGGTTATGGCAAGCGGTATTCTTTATTTATCCCAATCAGTCAATCCTTTTTTAGGAATATTATTATGGCGGTCACTGGGTCATGTTACGGGTGGCTCTGTCTTCAAAAGTTATGACAATTTTGCCAATGCCAAGATTGGAATCTACAACAGCTTAGCTTCGAAAAACAGTTTTTTATTTAATTTTATTAAAGTCTTGCACGCTCATAGCGCCTGTAATAGTCTCGAGTAAATTGGACTCTCCCAAGAAAACTGCAACCTTTTTTGGAACCTGACATTGGCCTAATCAACAAAGGAGAGCCATAGACAAGAAATTGAATTGAATTGAGATCACGGTGCAAACAATTCTACTCTATTCTTGTGCATATATGGGTCTGTCTTTTTATGTAAGACAATTTTGCCAATGCCAATGTTGGAAACTAAGAGATCACGGTGCAAACAATTCTATTCTTGTGCATATATGGGTCTGTCTTTTTATGTAAGAAAATTTTGCCAATATCGAGGTTGGAAACTACAAGTGAACGCGGAAGAAAATTAAACAAACGGTAAATATTTTTGTTGTTGTCGTTTTTGATTCGCCTTACGATGACAGTCACAGACTATTTAGTTTATTGTTTTAATATTCGCATTGCGGCAGGCAAAGGTTAAGAATCATACAGCCTTGTCATCCTATGCAGTTTATGCGTTTTAATGTGACTGCACGACCGATGACCCATTTTTATTTTTTTAGTTGTTTTCAAAGTAAACAATAAAAATGTCCATAAATCAATGTTAAGGGTAATTAAAATTTAAACATACATTGAAAGGTAAATTATAAGAACAAAGTAAAATAATACTGCAGCATAACAGAACGCACAGCTAAGTAATTTGAATTTGATGTTCACGCAAAATATTGAAGTTGATTCAAAAGTTACCATGGTTTAGTAGCCGTCAAAATCAAAATCAATTTTTTTATTGAATTTTGGCGTACTAGTGTGAAAACAAATGAAAGAACGACTTTCTCATGATACTTGCAGTGCGTTTTGTTTTGCTGCAGTATTTAAATGTATTCGTTGTTTTTCATTACTTATTGATCTTTATTTTGATTAATTTAAAACTAAATGTTAATTTTTAATGTAATAATTATTTTTTTACCTTGAAAACAAAAAATAAATTGATGGGTTCTAATATTAAAACGAATTGTGACTGTCACTGTGTCACTATTGAAAATGTTAAAATCAAGATGTTTTGAAGAAAATTGAGAAGTTTATTTTGTAATTGTAGCATAATTTAACAATATTTTTGAGTTTTTCGTGTAGTACGTGTAGTGGTGTTGAGTCGGAAGACGAATTCCACGTAAAACGTATACTGTTAAACTAACTACTAAAGGTTTCAAGACCAAGTAAGTTTTGTGGTGTTTTCCTATCGCCGTGGATGGAATTTCATCTAGAATCTTTTCTAAAGCAGACTTTCTGAGGCATGGAAAATATTATCGCCGCATTTTTTACGCAGCCATTGGTAAGATATGAGTTATCTATTGTAATATCATTGGTAATCTGCCTATCAATCTTCTGCAGAAGTTCTCGGAAGTTGTCATGGTTTTTTCTGTACTTAGAGATGTGTTGAAAATACCTTCAGTGGTAAAACGCAGGTAGGTAGTTATTCCAAAGTGTTGGTGAACTTATCTATTAGTTTTGTAGGCCTAACACAAAAATCTTAATATTGTTTTACTGAGATTGTTTGTTTGTTCTTCTTTCTTACAATTTCAAGTCAATATAATGGAGCCAAGCCAAAGTGTTATCAAATCTAACATACTTAATAATCATAATAAGCAAATATTATCATACCAACTTTTACATATACTTATCATTATTTATGAACGTACCTATGTCTGTTCTATGACACATTATTTCATCATCACACTATACCTATTCACTTACGTTCAGGCTTCACTCTGCCGGTCTTACAAGAAACAACTTAGAGCTGAGTGAAGCCGTTTTTCTACACACAACACTGCACAAACACACAAGTACGAATTGCTAGGACTTTGCAAATATTTCCTTTTAAAAGTTTTGAAGAAAACTTTAAAAGGAACCTAATGTTAACCTAAATGTGTCAACTCAATTCAAAATATCTTAACTTCATAGAACATTAAATGTTTCGACTGTCATAACATAACATCTTAGTGCTCCAAAGTCATCATCATCCTGACCTGCTAGCGGTGCTCCCTGCTGATCAACAGACGATGCTCTGGTTTATTACAACCATTAGAGTTTCTTTACTTGATGTTGGTCACTTTTTGCCTTTCCCTATTTTAATACTACTTAAAATACTCTGACATTAGCAAAATCACAAAAAATCAAAAATTGAATGAAATTTTTCTAATTAAGTACCTACTTATGTCAATAACATTTGTTTGAGTCTGTCTGTTTGCAAAGGTGCAGTCTTCCCCCGAAAAGAACAGACGGGAAACTTAAAGGTTGTTCTTTTTGTTTTTTCATTACTTCCTATTTTTAACTGATCTGTCTCTATTTTATTTATTTTTTGTCTCCATCTTTTTATTTAGTTTTTCTATTTTGCTCATCTTCTGTTTGTGTTACCCAAAGATAATATCAACACTAGTATTTTCTGTTTACATTCTTTGTGTTGTAATGTCTGAAGTCATTTTTTTTTTTTTTATAAAAAACTAGCTTTTCACCCGGGACTTCGTTCCCGTGGGAATTTTCCCGTCAATTTTCCAATGTTTTTAATAGTTATTCTGCTATTCGGGATGGAGAGAAATACAATAAATCAAAAACCATGGAAACCGGTCCAGCCGATCTTGAGTTATAAGTGGTGTAACTAACACGACTTTGTTTTATATATTTAGATGGGTTCGCTCTTGACCACAATCTAGCTTAGGGAAAAGATGTGGTCGAGGATGTAGCGAACTCACCCAGAAGAAGCCTATTCACTCGTACTTTAAAGATATTTGGGTTGTATGAACTCGGAAATACAGACACCGGCAGGGAATTCCACTCCTTGGCAGTGCGCAATATAAAAGATGAAGAATAGCGCTCAGTACGTATCCGAGGGATCTTGACAAGATAAGGGTGATACCCGCAGTGCATCTGGATGTCCGATGGAAAAAAGGGGCAGGCGGAATGAGTCAATGCAGCCTCTGAGCACAGTCTCTGAAGTACATCTTATAAAAAACACATTTAGACTTCTTTTTTTACAATATGTTATTTCATTCTGAAGGAGATGAAGTTTTCCCAGTTATATTAAATAAGATGAAAAGAATTAATTAATCTGCTTTCATTAACTTAATTTATTTCCAGGTGAAGTGAGTCATCTTAGGTTTTGTAAAGCATGTGCAAAGTAAGCTTTTAAAAGATGACTGGCAAGCTTGACACTTTGGACCGGCCCTGCATTGTATGGCGCGCAGTATAAATCAGAGCTCAGCTTAAATTGGTAGTGTAAAGCGTGACCTGCTCTTGACTGTACGTTAGTGACAGCGCCGCAACAACACCGCGGTCCTATGTCAACATTGACAACGCCATAGGGCGAGCAATTCTTTGCGCGGGACCCTCGCGCAATCAAAGTGAAGTTTCACCGTGAGCCGAGCGCGAGTTTGTCGTTATCGTGGTAAAGCTGCTGAGAAAAAAAAATTCGAACTTTCTCAGGGATGTGGCTGCCTTTCATTAAGATAATTCTTCACGAACACAACTACTGCCATGTATGTACACTGAGAACACCGTCAATGATATGATAATTATTATTGTTGGAAGACTACCAATCAAACCAACATAATAACTTTGATTTATTGTGTATTGGGAACTTCCTAATAGAGTTACATGATTTTAACTAGTTGACAGTAAAGATACATAGTAAAAGGCTCTAGCACCAATCAAAAACTGAATGTATAATTTTTGGAATGATGGGTATTCGAATAAGAACAAAACTGAGAATGATGAGGATGGTTGAGAATAAGATGTATAGAGCCTGTTACAAGGACTTTGTTTGGAAAATGAGTGATATCTGATATAATAAGATTAACATGCATATATGAATAAAAAAACTTGTTCCACATAATTTTATTTTATTCCAATAAATTCTCCCAATAAATCACCTAGTAAACTAAAAATCAAACTGTCATAATTCATCCAAGAAAAAAACTGTTGAAAATAAATACAGAACTTTCTCCGGAATGTCCGCAGTCTCTTATAGGTGAAAATCACTTGTTGGAAGATGCATTAGCATTACGTCTTGTGTATACTGATGAAGTCGAAGAGTTGAGTTTCCTCATGGTATCTAGAAGTTCCTTCAGGTGTTTATCCCATCATTTTCTATCTTCACTCACATGTACAAGCAAAAATAAAATTCAGGCACATTGAATCAATTTTGTGACTTTTTCCAGACATCTTAACTGTCTGCTGGGAAAACTCAAGTTTGCAGTGGGTCTTTACTGTGCCAGTAGCCACTAAATTGATAAGGAAGATTATGTTTCTCCACAACATAAACACTTCTTCTGCAATCAAATTGCTTTTGTATAGTTTTAGTCTGTCTACTGGGTAATATTAAGTTTTTATCTAGTAGTGGTTGCCCTCAGAAGTACTTAATCACCAACAGATTTTCGTTTTCGCCAAAAATATTATTGTTGTGATTACTGTAAAAACTTCAAATGTTTATCTCCACAGCAAGTTACAATGACAAGAGCCAAGGAGTTTACAAGACTACATACTCTTTGATACAAGAGCGAGATGTGAAATGAGATTGAAGGATGGGAAACATCACGCGGGAAAATTTAAAATACATACAAAAACAAAACTCAAAATTACGAAAAAAAAATTTTAGTTTTGGAAGGTTTTCTTTCTTAGTTTATATACAAAATGACTTTCTAACAACAAATTTCCAAATTATGTATTTTATTAAGCCGCTAAATAATGTTTTTCAAAGGAAAACTTGCGATGTTGACGCCGGAGGAGTCGCCTACTTCAAAAGCGTGAAAATCAATTTCCATAAAGTCGGAAAATCCTTACATGGTACCAATTGTTTCAGAAAAAAAAAGAGTACGCATGGGATCGTTCATTCTTTCAAGCTTCGACTTAGACGGCCTGTCACGTGACGTGTCATGGCAGCCCAAAGTGAGATTTAATCCAATTTTGTCTTATGCTTCGTATGCTTCAAGATCTTTGAGAGCTTTGAGAACCCAATTTATATTTTTCTGACTTCTTATAGATTTCTTATATCCATATTTAAGATCCCCGACGTCATTCATTCTTATATTTTTCTCACTAGTTCGCAAACAATGCGTCCCCATGGTACCAATTGAATCAGCTTCCTTCCGTCAGCATCAAAATCATCGCGTCAAATTCACGCAAGAACGGTGGTAGCCTCCCTGGCACGGTGTGGATATCCGCCATTTTGCTATTTTACCGACAATTTTACCGGTAGCTAAAAAAAGATATATTTCACATATTTCTTGCTTTGCATGTCATGATTTGTTAGATTATGGGTTAATATATTGTAATGCATGGATTTCTGAGTAAATATACAAGTTTTGCCCGTGATTCTAGTAGAAATTGACAGGGCTGCAATTAGAAACACGAAATGTATGGAGCATCAAATACCAGCCCCGGGGGCTGGTACTAGGTACTCCATACATTCGATTGAGTACCTAATTACAGCCGTGTCTTAATAATAAGGGATGTCACAAAAGTTTTCGAAGGTTAAGCTTGGATCTCAGTGGAGTTGATTTTAGAGGAAATAAAGTGTAGGTAGTTCTAATGGAGATCGCCATTTTCCTAATTTATGGAATAAGCACAGTACTTAAGTAAATAGCGACAATTGTACCCGATTACCTCATTATTTACTCAACTCGCATGATATTGTACCCCATATTACCTAACTAGCTTTCCGCCCGCGGTTTCTCCCGCGTTAAATGAGTTTGCCCGTGGTAATGAAGTATCCCGCGTTAAATGTCATATCCAGGATCTAACCTAGACGTGCTAAATTTCTTCCTTGTCGGTCCAGTAGTTGATGTAACAAAATAAGAACCAAATGTAATCATGTAATAATGGAACACGTGTTATAGCTAAGCTATCAATTGATGGCGTTGTGCGCAATCAAAAATCGAAAAACTATTTTTTTTCGTTTAGTATATTATTGTAATATTTACATGTACTATATTTTTGAACTCAGGATTTCCTCCTCTTTCATATGGAATAAGATGCAGTAGCAAAAAAAAATTATAACCAGCACATTTTATTTATATCTAGACTTCCAGATAGAATTTAGAAAAATACTAAACATGGCAATCTAAGTTAGACCTTCAGCAATACAACGAAAAAAAACGCATTCATTTTGGTGCAGTAGTTTTTACGTGGCACGCGAACAAACATGCAGACCCCGAATTATATTTCGTGGCTGTAAACGCTGTGATTTACTAGTTTGGTTACAATTTTTAAAAATGCTCAGATAATCTTCTATTCACCTGTGAAGTTATACCTATATATAATGCAACATTTCATATGTGTTTTTTTTTCGAATTTTTAATTTGATTATCAATACCTTTTATGCAGCTTCGAGGCTATACAACTCAGTGATTTTATTAGCTTTGAAGCTTTAGAATGTAACATTTTATTTGTTTTTTAATTTTTAAAATGATCAGTATTAAGTCAAATTATGTGCAACAATTATGTAAAACTCAGCGATTTATTTGAGTTTTGTTGGATTTTTGTAATATTATAATTATTACAACCTTCTATCCAGCATTCAACAATTTTGTTTTATTTAACACATATATTATATATATATTATATAAAAAAAAAACAGAATATATGTATACCTTTTTTTTATAAATAAATTAGTAAAAAAGACGCCACCTTTCGAAAAATTAAGTATAAGCCGCAGTTCAGGCTTATACTAAATTTACTTTTAAATTATGTTAAGTTTTGTTTTTGTTAACTTTTCTAATTACCCGACTGCCAAAGAAGGAGGGTAATGTTTTTCGAGTGTATGTAAGTATGTATGTATGTCTTTTCCTTTGTGACCTCCTGTAGCCTAAACGGCTTGATGGATTTTGATGTATGAGGTATCGTTAGATTTGTCTTGATTACGGGAGTGTCATAGGATACATTTTATCCTAAAAGTCCCACGGGATTATATGCAGTCGGGTATTTTGTTTTTTTAATAATTAGAGTTATTTTTATTTGTTATTGATTTTTTGGGTAATTGGTAAAAAAGACTGATTTTGTTACGCTTACGCATTTATTCATTCATATTCAGAATGCAGCTCAAAGACTTTTAAGACATGACCCTATGCTAGGCTGCTATTCGGTACACAAAAGGCTGGTACTAGATACAGCGTGGCTGGAACTAGATACACAGGGTATTTTTCTGTTTGACATTATTTTTAAAAAAATCTACGCAACTTACGATTAATTACCCTAATAAATATAATTCTCAATTAAATAACCTATCATTTAAAATATATAACAGTAGTTTTGAGCTACAAGTTTATGCAGGATGATTTTTTAAACATCAAAATTGCACCAAAGGGCTGGCAATAGGGGCGTTCACCCTACCTATCATTTGAATAATTTGCCGTGGCAATTTGAAAAGGCGTAACTAAAATAAGCTACAAACTGCATTTCAGTACCAATATAACAGTACCCCGATTTTCGTCATTTTACAAAGTGACACGTTTTTGCAAACTGACGGTGCCGTTTTGTATATATGTACCTATTATTATCGCTTACTAGCCTTCCACATTAAATCTAAATTAATATTACAAAGATTTGATTGTTTGTTTGCATTGAATAGGTCCCGAAACTACTGGACTGATTGGAAAATTCCTGGTGAACATAAGCTACACAATTTTCCCGAATTCCCACGGGAACGAAGTCCTGGGCGGAATGCTAGTAGGTATTTTATATTTTTATTATAAAAATTAGTCACTTACAGTAAATTTTTACTTCCACATTTTTACCACCTTTAGTGGTAACATCACAAAACTGGCAATATATATTTTTTCATTGATTGATTTCTTCAGAATTTTTTTAAGCAATACAGGTAGTTCTTTGATGATAGGAATGTCTGGTTATTTGTCATTAGGCCTAATCAATATTAATATTTTTTTTGAAAATAAGCAACAACACTCTGTCGACTAACGACATCTAATGATTATTGTAGAAGTAATCTAAGAAGACGCCATTTCTGTTGTCATTATTAGTACTAGATGGCGCGTCTTCTTTTCAACACCAGATGGCATTATTCAAAATTGTTTGACTGCTCGCTAAGAGATGGCGCTGCTTGGAAAAGTTTTAATGGTAAATATTATATTCTTTATAAGTATATTTTTTTCAGTATTAATAAATTCTTGCTTTATTGAAATTCAGAAATGAAATACCTACTTAAGTACTTGTAATCTGTTCTGTATTTCAATAACACCGAATACAAAATTATACCAAAGCAATTAAGTAGTAATTAAGTACCTACTTAAAGAAAAATAATACACTTTTTGTTAAATATTTTTAAAAATAATTTAATTAAAGGTACACACTACTTACTTAAATCTAGTTTCGTAACTACAATAAATAAGTTGCATGGCAGGCGAATGATAAATAAATAACTTACATATTTAATTATATATCTAATATTATCTTACATATTAACTTACATATTATCTAACGGAACAAAATGATTTTAGAAGTTCTTAACTAAGTTTACATTTAAAAAAATACGTATTTTATGAAATCTTTGGCATTAAGTTACATATAAAAAAAATTTAAGCTCTAAAGACATTATTTTTCATTATAACAAACAGTTTTATTGTCAAAAACGTCATGGAGGTCCAGGCGCGGTCCGAAGGGGGGGGGGGGGGTCACAGGGGACATGACCTCCCCCCAAAATCTAAGGTCAAATTGAAAAATCTCAAAAATTTGCCAAATAATAAAAGGAAATTTCTAGCTATCCCCTAACCGCGATACATTTATAGTTTGCTGACATCTAGTGGTGTTTTTATGAACTACGTACGATGGCCAAAATAACTTGGAAATGACATCTAGTTTAGAAACAAGGAACCGAACTACGTAGTTTTGGTAATCCTAGCAAAATCGATATGCGTCGTTATGATAAAGATTGTATAACAATATTCTAATAATGTAATTTGTCGGTTTATTGTAAAGATTCAAGATAAAGGCTGTCTACTTAGTTGTGAATTGGGTGAGTGACCCCCTCCAAAATTTCTGGCTGCGACCGCGCCTGTGGAGGTCAGACGACAGTCGCTCCACTGTAATGACTTGACCTGCCAAATCCTGGATCATGGTCAAGCGTACCCCAAATGAGAAACGGGACTAAGCGCTGAAGCGTTCTTAGCCCATTGGCGCTAACTGCAGGGAACCTGATGGGTGACCAAAGTGGCGCTGTCGGTCCCGGCTGTTGTCGATTGACTACAGTCGTTAAAACCAAGTCAGAGGCCATTGTGCGGTTTGAAAACTCTGACATCAGGGTTAGCCAAATTCGCCACACACTTGACTATACCTACACGATAAGAAGAAGACGACTTCTCCGTGTGGTGATCGGTTGAGAATAACACCACCCCATCTCTTTCTGTGGGTGTCGTAAGAGGCGACTAAGGAAACACAAATGAGACCTGCCTCCTAGTAATCCATCCCAGGCAACGACACTTCATTTTTTTCTGAATCTGAGGTGTCGTCCTATGGTCTCATGCGGTGTGGTAGGCTCTGTAAAGGGCCGTCTGGTTCGCGACCACCCTCCTACCAAAGTCCGACGCCAAACAGCTTGCTGTGTTCCGTCGGTGCGTGGGAGTACCAGGGCCTTTATAGGCATTTTCTGGGTTAACTCGCTACATCGTCGACCTCATCTTTGACCTTATGGTCAAGATTGAGGTCAAGAGTTAACCCATCTTATAATAAAAAATAAAAAAGACTACTCTCCCATCTCATTTAACAGCCCCCCGATTGCGGTTTTGAACGTATTACCCAAAGCTAAACCGCTCACGTTTTGTATTCAACGTTTCTATTGATGGGGGGCAGGTCCACCATTAAGGTTTTTATGAGGGTAGTTTGTGACCTAGCGAGGTCGCAGCACTTCGTAGCCATGGTATGTAGGAAGCCACTCTCGTGTACACGCCTGGTCGTGATCTGAGGGCAGAATATAAATGATGTCTAGTGAGAAGTAGTACACATAAATTAGATAGGTAAATAAAAAATTAAACTGACTTCAAAAATAAAACAACAGTGAAAAATAAAGACAAATTATTATGACCCGTATTACAGAAGGAGACTCAAGTCTTGATCTATACTTAAGTATAGATTGTCTCTTTTTCTCACTATTAAAGTGACAAAGACGACTGCTACTTTAGCTTAGATCCGAGTCTGAGTCGTGTTCTCTGTAATACGGAACGTAGAATTAATTGACTGTTTATTGTTCAGACGGACGAGAAGAAACATATAAAGAGAGAGACGACACAAAAGGCACTGCTTATTTCTAGGAAGAAATTTCTTACAGCGCAAACTTTTAAGTAAAAAAATTAAACCGACTTCAAATTAAAACAACGGTGTGGGGCAGAAGAACAGCATATACCGACTTCAAACAGATGTTCTACACCTAGCAAATTTAATAATTTTGTCTTTTTAGTAGGTACTTACTGTTGTTTTATTTTTGAAGTCACCTTAATTTTTATATTTTTTTCCACTCAAGTTTTTTTTTTTTTAGTAAAATGTATAATCTATACTAATATTATAAAGAGTATTTTTGTATGTAACCAATAGACTCCGAAACTACTAGACCGATTTCAAAATTCTTTCACCAAGGATGCTACATTATCCCTGAGTAACTAGGCTACATAATTTTCCCAAATTCCCGCGGGAACAAAGTCCCGCGCGGGAAGCTAGTAAACAATATTAATAATGTTCAAATGCCTAGGTACTACATTTGAGGGTTGCACTCGATTTCCCTGGGATTCCATCACCAAATCCTGCCTAATGGCACTTTTGTTTGTTACGTGTATTTGTACATGTGCTTGTTTTGTCAGTCTGTCTGTCTTGTTCAATTTCTTGGGAAGAATCACCCCCTAAAGTTTTACTAACTAATTTAAAGTCAAAATACATTTTGAAATTCTTTAAAATATTTCATGTTTACATATACAGGGCTTTAGGTATCTCTCTTTCAACCTCTCGGGTGGTTAATCAGTCCATGAAACTGAACAACTTCCCCAAGAAACATAAGTCAAAATACGAAAAAAAAAATTTGAGTTCCCAAACAAACTTCATCAGCATGATCAAAATTTTGTTTTCGTATTTTGACTTATGTTCCTTGGGGAAGTTGTTAAGTTTCATGGACTGATTAACCACCCGAGAGGTTGAAAGAGAGATACCTAAAGCCCTGTACATACATAAGCTCACTCCTTTGTCCCATATGGGTAGGCAGAGACCACAGATTGCCACTTGCTACGATCCAAACACACCTCTTTCGCTTCCTCTACATTCATAATTTGCTTCATACATGCTCTTCGGATTCGGGTACTCCTAACATGGGTTATCCTCAAACATTACCTTCTAGCACAGCCTGCTCCCCAAGAGACGACACCGTGAAGCTGCCAGCGTGATGCTTGTGACATACAAGCCAGAGGACCCCCAGAGTCCCCCCTGCATGCGTCTACCCCCCCAGACAGGATACCTGAAAGTTTAGACTATATTTATCACCTACTAGCTTTTCGCCCGGGACTTCGTTCCCGTGGGAATTTTCCGTCAATTTTCCAATGTTTTTAATATTATTCAGTTATTCGGGACGGAGACAAATCCAACCGTTCCTGAGTTATAAGTGTTTTAAAAAACCCGACTTTGTTTTATGTATTAAAGATTTTATTTTATGTATGAAGAACCTGATGGGTGACCAAAGTGGCAATTTATCACGGGCGTTTCTGTGCTTCGGATGGCACGTTAAACTGTCAGTCCCGGCTGTTGTCGATTGACTACAGTCGTTAAAACCAAATCGGAGTCCATTGTGCGGTTTGATAACTCTGACACTAGGGTTAGCCAAGTTCGCCACACACTTGACTATACCTACACGATAAGAAGAAGAAGCAGCTCAAGTACAACGTGAAAACAACGCAATGGAATGTCAAGAATGTTTCAAAATGACAACGAAAGAGGCCGCAATCAAAGTAAAGTTTTACTGTCATTCCCAGGCAGCACACAAGTCAGATAACTGGTCAACAATGTAACCTTATACGAGGTTAAGCTTTATTATTTTTGTATAGAAGCTGTGGGTATTGCAAAGTGCTGTATAAACTTTTTTTTTTGCTATAATCTTGCTATTAGCTGAGTTAGTTTTGTAAAGTGCTGATTTTATTTCTAAAAGCTGAATAATCATCATAAACAGACTTGTTACTCAAGAGTTTGTGTAACCTTTTGTTACACATGATAATTCAATAATCAATAGTGAATAGGCTCCTTCTGGGTGAGCTTGCTACATCTTCGACCGCATCTTTGCCCTTGGGCTAGATTGTGGTCAAGAGCGAACGCTTCATTAATAAAAAAAATTAAAAAAAATCAAGCATGATACTGGATAATAGAGGTTCTGTTCTCTTTTAGCTGTATTACAGACCACATCTTGACAGAATTTCAGCTGCTGTATAAAGTAGGGTGTTATTTCTGTTATGAAGAATGTTCTTATGACTCTTATACAGAAGTTTGCTGGATATTCACGAAAAGTAGACATTTATTAAGCTAGAAAAACTGTTCTGTCATCGGAGGGCGTACCGCGCGAGTTTGTTGCAGGCCGTTCTAGCTATGCAGAAAGTAACAATATGCTATACTTCGTTTCTTTTAGCATTAGAATAGAATCTCTCGAATCTCTTCGTTCTTTTCAACCGACTCCAAAAAGGAGGTTCTAAGTTCGACTATGTGTATCTTTTTTTAAAGTAAACGTTCACCGATTTCTCCACCAAATGTGGACCGATTTTCATAACTCCAGATGTGGTCTCCACCAACCCGCATTGTGCCCGCGTGGTGCACTATGGACTAAATCCCCTTCGTTTTGAACCCTGAGGTGGGAACGTATATGGGCTGGTAAGAAGAAGTGGTCCCATTGTCACCAAGATGTTGGGATCCCAGGGAATTCGGGGGCAACCCTCGAATTAAATAGTCATTTACAATGTTTGTCGTTTACTTTCTAACTTACACTAAAAATGGAGAAATAAATATTTAAAAAATAAAATTTAACTGACTTCAAAAAAATCAAAGACAACACCATTTAATATGCTACGTATTGTACCTACTGGTTTGAAGTCGGAGGCAAGCCAAATAAGTTTGATAGTAGGTAGGCTACGCACGTCTCTGCCTTTGCACCGACTTCAAATAGATCAGTAGGTATTACGTAGCACATTAAATTATGTTGTCTTTTATTTTTCGCTTTTTTCAAGTCGGTTTAATTTTTTATTAAAAAATTTATTTAAAAAAAATTAGAATTGATTAAAATCATCATTACGTTATGTTAAAACTATACGTCTGTTTTATCAAAATTGGTCTAGCCGAACATCCATAGATCCTCACAAACTTTCGCATTTTTATTTTATTTATTATAAGATGGGTTAACTCTTGACCTCAATCTTGACCATAAGGTCAAAGATGAGGTCGACGATGGAGCGAGTTAACCCAGAAAATGCCTATAAAGGCACTGGTACTCCCACGCACCGACGGAACACGGCAAGCTGTTTGGCGTCGGACTTCAGCGACTTGTTTGGCGCATTTATAATACAAGTAGGAATATTTTTGTGCAATGCTCTTATTTCGTGCGAATATTGTTTTAATTCACGAAACTTACACTCGTATTCTAAGAAGTTAACTCGAAACTTCCTCCACTTAACTTCAGCTAAGGAAATCCTCGAAACAACCTCGAATTTGGTATTCTTAATTGTCACCTCAAGATTCCTTGAACGTGGCATACAGCTACTCGACGATAGATGGCACTAGCTAGCGTAAATCTTTATTTGATATAATTCTTTAACGATTTATAGATAATCCACGAAATCTTCAAATAATTCATTTTTCATATGAAAAAGTAGCATACAAGAAGTTCAAGCATCGAATAAAGCGTTAAGAAAATCTTAAGGTAGGTCGCGAGGTACGTTAACTTTGACAATTGATTACTCAAATCATCCTCGACTCCACTGAGGAAAATTGTAAAGTCGAGGACGGAAGTGTCAAATAAAAACGTCAAAATCCTTGACAGAGGTTGAGTGGAGTCGAGGAAATCTCGAGTTAACTTCTAAGAATATGGGTGTTAGTTATGTAAGTATTAATTTTACTTAATTTCAGTAATACAGAAAAAAAAGCTTCGAAACTGAATTCAGACAATCATTTTTCGGAGTTTTTTTTATTATACAGGTTGAAAAAGAACCTCCTAGCTTTATTGAAAATCCTGAACCAGTATCATCTTTTTGTTTACATAATTTCTAATGCTAAAAAAACGAAGTATAGTATCAATGACCTTTTTTTTACCAGGCCATTACGTCCCCACCTCTGTGCACGGCCTCCCTTCTAACCACTGTGTGGATTTAGTACATAGTGCACCACGCGGGCACAGTGCGGGGTGGTGGACCGCTCGTCTTTTGGTGGATGAATTTCTTGGACGGGCGGGTTTCATAATGATATTTATTTTCCTTCACCGTTGAGCAAGTGATAATTAGAAATCCGTACATAAACCCGAAAAGTGGTACAGTACATAAATCCGTACATAAATCCGAAAAGTGGTTAGTGGTACAGGCCCTCTCCAGAATTTGAACCCGCAACCTTCGGATTACAAGTCTGGCCTATTACCAACTGGGCTATCAACGCTCGGTCTACCTACTTGAAGGATAATTATTCCCAAAATTCCTAACTATTCCTACCTGCGCAGATCATAGAGTCCAGAATGGCCTGCTGCCTACCCCCTAAGATCTGGTTCTTCCTGCACGTCGTTAGGTCCAACACCGGGACTGCGGCGGCTCGTAGCACTGGCGCAAAACTTTCAGTGCTTTCTGAAACAAAGAAATACTTGTATACTAGCTTTCCACCCATAGTTCTAGGTCTTTCAGATGGCTCTTACAGCAACGAAACTATGGCTGTGTCGTTGCTAAAAGGTCTCTTTAGAATATGGAAGGCCACAGGTCTGGAGCTGTGTCGTTGCTCTGTTTAAAGCACTAGGGCATGGTCGTTGCTGTCGTTGCTGTTAAAAGCGTTGGTATAGGGTTATGTCATTGCTGTGACGACCAATGGAAAAGTGATTGCTTGTACCCGAAATAAGGCCATTAGGGCTATGTCGTTGCTATTATGTCCGCCTACCACTAAGTCTAGGGTTCGTCTAAGGTATATGAAGGTATGTATACCTGCCTGGTACCCCCACCCGCTGACGGCACACCACCGTCCGACCGAGTCGGACCGCTCGTCCGGCAGACAGATCGGCCGGACGTGCGAGTTGAATTGGACCCCGCCGCCGGACCGCGACACTAGCACTAGGGCTATGTCGTTGCTGTGAGGGCCATCTGAAAAAAAAATAGAAAAACATATTTTTCTTCATATGTGCCTTATAGAAATTTATATAGGTTAATTGGGGAATTCATATAGGTTGTTTCTTAGAGATCACTTACTACGCTGACTAATTTAAAAAACCCCCCCCGCAAAAAAGTAAAGCGGACATTTAAAAAGTAAAAAATAATACCTTTCGTTGAGCCATCAAATTCATTTCAGAAATACCTATATATATTTTAATTATCGAAATCGATGGATGGCACGATAGGGTTTGCTCATTAAAATGGCGCTATAATGTCGCGTCGGGGTACCGCTTTAGTGAATCAGTGAATAGTCAATCAAATGAAGGGTCTGATTCACTAAAGCGGTACCCCGACGCGACATTATAGCACCATTTTAATGAGCAAACCCTATCGTGCCATCCATCGATTTCGATAATTAAAATATATATAGGTATTTCTGAAATGAATTTGATGGCTCAACGAAAGGTATTATTTTTTACTTTTTAAATGTCCGCTTTACTTTTTTGCGGGGGGGGTTTTTTAAATTTTTAATTTAATTTTTATTTCAAAATTTTTAACTTATTTTCAAAATAATTAAGAGTGTACTAGTGTGCTGGATATCCTGGCCGCAGCATCAGCTCACGGTGTTGCCACCATTGCATTGTATGCAGAATCAAATACTGATCAAAACGAGTCCAAACACGACATATCTGCTATTATTTTTTCAAGGATGTGCTAGTGTTCTGGATATCCTGGCCGCAGCATCAGCTCACCGTGTTGCCACCATTGCATTGTATGCAGAATCAAATACTGAACAAAACGAGTCCAAACACGACATATCTGCTATTATTTTTTTAAGAGTGTGCTAGTGTTCTGGATATCCTGGCTGCAGCATCAGACCAAGAGTTCCATAATCCTGCATAGTTATTAAGCATACATGAGTGTTTCAAGTTTTAGGTCACATGTATGTTTGAAAGTAAAGTAAATACACATTAAGAGTCTAAGAACCCTACCGCAGCTAACAAAAGAGCTGATGACCTTGAAACGGCTGAACCGATTTTGATAAAACGTATCTAAGAACCATCGCCAAAAAACCTGCTTGTAAATAAAAAAAACCGCATCCAAATCGGTTCACCCGTTTGAGAGCTACGGTGCCACAGACAGACACACAGACACACAGACACACAGACACACAGACACACACACATAGCGGTCAAACTTATAACACCCCTCTTTTTGCGTCGGGGGTTAAAAAGACATTCTACATACAACTTGGGATATTATTTTAAAATAAGTAGTTAATTATACACATCAACGCGGTCTAGGGATATTGCACGATTTTTCATACAAACGAGGTATGTTTGAGAAGCTATAAAAGCATACTCCAGATAGATGGAGTGCTATAATTTTAAGAAGATCAAGTGCTAAACCTGAATTTTAAATTCTAATCAATAAATTCTGTTTTACTTGAATTTGTGAAAACGTGACGAAAATGAAATTTGACTATTTTCATACAAAAAGCAGGCAAAAAGTGCATTTTCGTTTTCGTTTCCGTCACGTTTTCAGAAATTTCAAGTAAAACAAAATTTATTGATTAGAATTGAAAATTCAGGTTTAGCACTTGCTCGTCTGAAAATTATAGCCCTCCATGTATCTCGAGTATGCTATTATAGCTTCTCAAACAGACCTTTTTTGTATGAAAAATCGTGCAATATCCCTAGACCGCGTTGATGTGTGTATATTAGTTCTTTTGACTTTTCACCTATTGGCAAAAGTGCAGTCTTACCCCAAGAAGAATCTTTACTTATTCTTTACTCATTTCATTTTTTCTCTCTATTTCTTTACGTATGTATGTGCTGTATGTTTCCCAAAGTAAATAAATAAAAAAAAACTCCGAGGGGTTCTTTTTCAAAAAAAGCTCATTACAAACTTTTCAAATATTAACTAAATCCGAAATAACTCTAGCGCTGAGTAGTTTATTCCCATAGTTGCTTGTCTGATAAACAATCAGAAATTATGTAACAGCCTGATATAAAATCTGTGATAATGTGATAATGCACACTACTATTATACAGATGAAAGTTTGTGAGTGTATGTTTGTGACTTATGCACTCTGAAACGGCTGGACCAATTTTGATAAAATTTGGAATGGAATAGAATAGGTAGAATATAAAAAATCTTTATTTTACAGGACATTCAGGATGCCACTTAAAACAAGTCAAGATTACAATGAAATATATACAAACGTACATTAAACGATTTAAATACATACATACACATTCGTTCTTTTGACCCTACTGACTCTACGCCTATTCGCAAAGGTGCAGTCTTCCTCAGAGAAGAACAGACAAGAAACTCTGAGGTTGCTCTTTTAAATCGCATTACAAATTTTCTTATTTGCTAACTTAAACTAAATCTGAAATAACTCTAGAGCTGAGCAGTCCATTCCTATGGCTGCTGTCTGATAGACAATCAGAAATTTTGTAATAGCCCTTTTCGCAAAGTTTTTGTTTAATTACTGTCTTAAATTTGTCCAAGCTGACAACCTGGGTTAACACATAGGCCATTAATTTCCCAGAATTCCCACGGGAAGGAGGGTTATACTTACTCTTCCTAAAGTCAGGGTGCGTGATAACCCGTTCCACCAAGAAACGTCTCTCGTGTTTGTCTTGTATCTTCAGACGGTGATCCCCCATCACCAGGCGGATGTGATCCAGTTGGAGGGGTTGCTGAGGAGAGAGGGGTTTGTTTTTTATTTTATCGACGATGGAGCGAGTTAACCCAGAAAATGCCTGTAAGGCACTGGTACTCCTACGCACCGACGGAACACAGCAAGCTGTTTGGCATCGGACTTTGGTAGGAACCAGACGGTCCTTCGCGAACCAGACGGCCCTTCGCAAAGCCTACCACACCGCATGAGACCATAGGATGACACTTCAGATTCAGAACAAATTGAGGTGTCGTTGCCTGGGTCGAATTAATAGGAGGCAGGTCTTATTTTTGTTTCCTTAGTCGCCTCTTACGACACCCACGGAAAGAAATATTGGGGTGGTGTTATTCTCAACCGATCACCACACGGCACAAACACATTAAAAAACACTACATTTTAAAATGAAATACATAACCGTGTGGTGATCGGTTGAGAATAACACCACCCCATCTCTTTCCGTGGGTGTCGTAAGAGGCGACTAAGGAAACACAAATGAGACCTGCCTTCTCGTAATCCATCCCAGGCACCGACACTTCATTTTTCTGGATCTGAGGTGTCGTCCTATGGTCTCATGCGGTGTGGTAGGCTCTGTAAAGGGCCGTCTGGTTCGCGACCACCCTCCTACCGAAGTCCGACGCCAAACAGCTTGCTGTGTTCCGTCGGTGCGTAGGAGTACCAGTGCCTTTATAGGCATTTTCTGGGTTAACTCGCTCCATCGTCGACCTCATCTTTGACCTTATGGTCAAGATTGAGGTCAAGAGTTAACCCATCTTATAATAAAAAAAAAATAGGCCCATCTTTATAGTCATATTCTGCGAATAAATTATTTGATTGATTGATTTCTGTACATTGCTTAACCTAACTGATGGGTTCAGGGCCCCGATTCTGTAACTTAAGTTGTGTGTCGATGGAATGGTGGTGTTGAGATGGCGAAATTGAGAACTATCCTTTCATACATGTAATGACGGCTGCTTTGACCGGTGGCGCCATCGCCAACTGAATTTTAAGTTTCAGGAGTTTGCAACTTTTCGATCGGTTGGCGGTGGCGCTGTTGGTCGAAGTGGTTGTCAGCAAGTATATGAAAATTCTCAATTTCGCCACCTGAACAGATAAAATGGCCTAAATTCCATCGACACACAACTTAAGGCGACTACAGCACCCGATAAAGGCAGCACACATAGGAATAGTGCCATCTTCGTCGATACACGAAGTTTACGGACTATGAAAGCGTGCGTGCGTAAAAACATGTTCGAAAGTTAGAAAAATGAAATTTATGGAAAGGTAATAGCTTAAATCGAAAAATGCGTTAACTACTTATCGAGAGTGTTCAATCACGAACATTTTCATAGCAAATTCAAGTTCCTGTGTACATTTTACTATCGTTTTTACAGCTTAAAAGATACACAATATTTGGTATTTAGAGGTGACTTTGTGAGCTTTTTCTATCGAACCAAAAGTGCTGAATCATGTTTTCAGCAAACTACTTATCTAGTTTATGTTCTGAATATTACCGTAGTATTTTTTTTCTTCGATTTAATGCAGTGCGTCATGCTTATCTACGCATCATAAAATCGTAATTTAGGTGCTGTAGTCGCCTTAAGTTACAGAATCGGGGCCCAGATCTGTAGCTCGATCACGATGTGCTCGTGCGCGGATTGCGCCGCGATCTATGTCAAAATGGCAACATTGACAACGCCAGAGGGCGAGCAAGCCTTTTAACTTTAAACCGCTAAATAGCTTTTACGACTGTTATCAATCGACAAAAGTTAAATCCGAAAGCCCTCCGAAGTACGGAAACGCTCGTGATGAATTGCCTCTTTGGTCACCCGTCAGGTTTCCTGCCTCTCTGTACGTTGCTTAACCTAACTGATCAGATTAGCTTCTTAAACTGACCTTATCGAAGCAATGAGCTGCTGAGACCACCAGCCGCTCCGCGATGACAGCGCCGCCGCAGTGGTGCTCGAAGGTCAGCTTCTCTGGGTCCAGCATCTGAATCTCGACCTGGAGAGGTTGAGACAGAATATATAGGGGAGAGTTTCTTAAGCTATGAGGGATTATATGGGGTTTTTATACTTTTACTAGCTTTTGCCCGCGACTTCGGACGTTGAGACCGTTTTCTGCTTGATAAAGTTAAATGAATTTGAAAGTTTCTTTCATTACATAGTCGCCATTTCAAAACAACGTCAGTAAGAGATGGAACATAAAAAAATATACGTGTACACTACCACGCGACTCATTCCAAACTGATGCGTCGCTAGACGTGTGGACAGGCACCAGACGTGCGCGCCAAATCCCTTTGATCCGACAAACAAAAACCGACAAACGACGGATAAGTGACAGACGCGTCTGCAGACGTCAAATACCTATCACGGACGATCAAATCACATCGGCCGATGCATAGGCAGATCGCATCTGCCGATGCATCTGCCGATGTGTAGAGGCAGCATGACGACGCATCAGTTGCGAATGAGTCGCGAGATTCACCACCTTTTCTATTTCTATTTAATTACTCTATTTCTATGCACACTCAAATAGTGATTAAACGTCCTAAATAAATATATAGTTGCGGCAGCTACGGTTTCAATTCAACGTCCATTTCGTGAGTGTTGTGTCTGTCGAGGACTTACACAGACTGATCGACCACAGACGCATCCAGACATAGATAAATAGATAACAGCTTTATTCACTCCAATAACACACATCAAAACACATAAACAAAGAAATAAGAAAAAGTTAAAAAATAAAAACAAAATTAAAAATAGTAAGAATCAGTCGACACTGAGTGTCACAGGAGTGAAGAGGCGCTGACTCAGCATTATGCTGCAGACAAAGACTACAGCGCTGATCTTCCGTCAGGACCTAGATGTAGTTTTAGCAAGATTGGCAGTGAAGGTGAAAATTTGAAATAGAAGAGAGGTGATGTAGAGTAAGTAGGTATGTTGTATAAGAATGATAGAATGACATGTGGACGCCTCGTGGTGATCTATCTTTTGATGCATCGGCGCACCTCGCAGATGCGTCGGCGTACGCATCTGCCGACGACATGTAGAGGAGCCTTAATACCCCGCAGTGCGTCTGGACGTCCGATGGAGAAAAGGGGCAGCTGGGATGAGCTCATGCACAAGACTTTCAATTATTTAGCGAACACACTTTAAGGCGACTACAGCACCCGATAAAGGCAGTACAAATAGGAATAGTGCCATCTCTGTATCTCAACAGGCCTGGGCCGGCAGTGCGAACAGTGTCGATACACGAAGTTTACGGACTATGAAAGCGTGCGTGCGTAAAAACATGTTCGAAAGTTAGAAAAATGAGATTTATTGAAAGGTGACAGCTTAAATCGAAAAATGCGTTAACTGCTTATCGAGAGTGTTCAATCACGAACATTTTGATAGCAAATTCAAGTTCCTGTATGCATTTTACTATGGTTTTTACAGCTTAAAAGATACACAATATTGGTATTTAGAGGTGACTTTGTGAGCTTTTTCTAACGAACCACAGTGCTGAATCATGTTTTCAGCATGAATTACTTATCTGATTACTTATCTAGTTTATGTCCTGAATATTAACGTAGTATTTTTTTTCTTCGATTTAATACAGTGCGTCATGCTTATCTACGCATCATAAGATCGTAATTTAAGTAGGTGCTGTAGTTTTAGAATAGAATAGAAAAATCTTTATTTTATAGGACATTCAGGATGTCACTTAAAACAAGTCAAGATTACAATGAAATACATACAAACATACATTAAACGATTTAAATACATACATACGCATTCGTACCTCTGATCCTACTGACTCTACGCCTATTCGCAAAGGTGCAGTCTTCCTCAGAGAAGAACAGGCAAGAAACTCTGAGGTTGCTCTTTTAAATCGCATTACAAATTTTCTTATTTACTAATTTTAACTAAATCTGAAATAACTCTAGAGCTGAGCAGTTCATTCCCATGGCTGCCTGTCTGATAGATAATCAGAAATTTTGTAATAGCCGCCTTAAGGACCTTAAGGACCACACTAAGGTTTTCCCTTGTGTCGTGGGTCCCTTGAAACATACATAAAGACAGACACGAACAACTACTATGACCCGGGAACAAACATCTGCTTTATACGTACAAACATTGTCCGATTGGGATTCGAACCCAGGGCCCGTCGATCAAGAGGCAGCGTCATTACCAACCGACCAAACTTACCGATTGGTGGTGATACGGTTCAAGATGAAAATAAACATTATTTACAAACTAGCTTTCCTCCCGCGTGGACTACATGGTATATCGTGCCCAACTGTGGGATAAAATGTAGCTTATGTCCTTTCCCAGACTCTAATATATCTCTGTACCAAATTTCAGTAGTTTAGGCGTGTCAGACAGACAGACAGAGTTACTTTCGTATTTATAATATTAGTAAAGAAATATTAGTAAAGATAAACACACTAATCCCTCCATATTAGCAAAAGCGCGCCAACTCAAACCCATTGCGCAAATAAAAAAACAATAAAAGAAAAAAAAAACAAAACAAAAGAAGATCGATTTCGCAGAGAACTTTTGAATGATTTTGAAAAGAGAAAGTCTTTTGAAGACAATAAGCGCGCTCAATTATCTCAACACATGTCGTTGTCAGTACTGAGGTTAAAAGGAGGTCGGATTTTCAATAGCTCATGAATAGTGATGTCAGAAAGAGTGTTAAAAATATCGATATATCCGAAACCCCGAAAAAATATTTTATACTAGCTTTCCGCCCGCGGCTCCGCCCGCGTGGACTACAGGTTATATCGTGCCCAACTGTGGGATAAAATGTAGCCTATGTCCTTTCCCAGGCTCTAATCTATCTCTGTACCAAAATTCATCAAAATCGGTTCAGCGGTTTAGGCGTGAAAAGGTAACAGACAGACAGACAGACAGAGTTACTTTCGCATTTATAATATTATATATAATATAATATATAATATATAATATATAGTAGGGATTTCACACCGCGAAGGAACGGAATTCTCTGCCTGCGTGTGTATTTCCGGGCTCATTTAACACGAATCTCTTTAAATTTCAAGTGAGTAGGCAACTTCTGGAGCTTGCTACAACCTAGACCGCATCTTCGCCCTTGCGCTAGGAGGTTCCCAAACTTTTTTTCTCATAGACCACTTTCAAGATTTTGCTAGTTCCGGTGGACCCCTGCAGCTACATTTCTACAATATTCCCATAACTCGACAAAAAAATTATGGAAATTTGCGTTGTGGCTGAGTTCCAACTACTTGCAATGACGAATTAAGAGTTTTCGATAAAAAAGTGAGAATTAATTGGTTTGTTAATAATTGATTCTGCTATGAGTGGATGTCAAGTAAAATTCCATCACTTTACTTTTTTGACATCTACTCACAGCACTTCCATCAATTATTTATCTGCCTAAAATGTAGGCTTGACTTCATAGGTGAAGTCAAGCCAATATTTCAGTTCTTCACTACCGAAACGAAACCAGATAAATTTTCGTGGACCCCGCTTACGAATTGTGAACCCCCATTTTTTTATCACGCCAACGTAAACGGACATTTTTTTGCCACGCCAATATAGACCCCCATCGAGTCGCCCGCGGACCCCTTGGGGTCCACCTGGACCACTTTGGGAATCATTGGGCTAGATGGTGGTCAAGAGCGAACCCATTATCCATAAAAGAAAACTCAATTTTGTGAGGTTCATATTAATAGGTGACTAAACTTGGCATCTCTCAGGCTCAATGCTAACATAGACGTCGATGTCATTCTACCTGTTCCTTACTGACGTGATGCGGTCGCACGAGAGGGTATAACGAGATACATACGTCAAAACTATGTCTTACATCTATGTGAAACCCACTATATTAAATAATGCGTAGCCTTAAAAAAGTAAGAATAAAATAATAAAGTCAAAGTAACAAAAAATTACGAACTACAGAATCTTACAAAATTATTTCCAAAACAGATTAACATTAACATTTATGTTTTTCCGTACAGGGATTGCAAATAATGAATTTGCCGTCGCATTGAGAGGTCAAAGTTAAAAATGGTTTTATTTCAAGAACAAGAAATATGTCACTTAAATACGTCAAAGTTACGTATGAATTAAATTGACCTTACTCCTCATCAACCCTGTCTAGAATTACCGTACAAAAGTAATTTTTTTCTTTGGTAGAATCATTGTCATCTATATGGATTGCCATAAAAATAAAGAAGTTAAGTCAAGACCTTATCCCAATGAGGGATTTTTTTTTTAATCTTTCCCCAGTCGCCGGATAGATGGCGCTAAACTAGGTACGTTACTGCAAGGAACGGAACGTTACATTATTTTTGATTAATTCACTTGAACGTAATTTTGAGATCATAAAACGAAACGTTATTGTCAGTAGTAGTAGTAATTTTTTTCATCCATCCGGATAGTAGTAGTACCTTTACGTTATTGTCATATCACATCAATATCACATCTACCACGCGTAGTTAGGCGATTTTACGAAAACAAGAACAACCAAAAACTGAATTATAACAAAGCGCGAGAAAACTAGGATGATGAATATTTGATGCAATGTTTTTCTCCAAGCCTTTTGGTTTTGGCACCTAGTAACGGAGTCAGTTCAGCGCCATCTAGAGAGCTCTGGGGAACTACTTTTTTTTAAATACCCAAACAGAAAACCTCCCATTTTCGGATAATATCCGGAACGAATGACTACACTAGTTTGCATATGCACTACTCTTTTGTGCCATTTGGTCAAAATAGGTTAAATAGTGTGATGTAACTTCGTATGCAATTAGTCTAAAATAATTAGGATGTACGGAAACTACCTGTTTTTAGGGTACTGTAGGCAAAATATTGTTGAAAGGGTCGAGTAAGCGCCCTACGAAAAAGTACTGAGACCAAATTGGTGATGTACTGAGAAATGCCATGTTAGGAGTACCCGAATCCGACGAGCAAGTATGAAGCGAATTATGAATGTAGAGGAAGCGAAAGAGGTGTGTTTGGATCGTAGCAAGTGGCAATATGTGGTCTCTGTCTACCTCAATGGGACAAATGTAAGCAAAATATTAATTTAGAGACTAAGGCCCGTAAATACAGAAGGAGACTCAAGTCTCGATCCATACTTAAGTATTGGTTGTCTCTTTCTTTCACTATCAAAATGACAAAGACGACTGCTAGTCAAGGATGGTCTGAGTAGCGTTCTGTAATAGGAACCTGAATATTTAACCATGATTCAATTCAGTCAGATTCCCCTGTTTAACAGCAGGGTCATGGAGGTCAGATGTCAATCACCGAACTGTCATTTAGATCATCTAGCTAGGTAAAGCGTACCCCGAATGAGAGTAAAGACAAAAAAGACTGCACCTTTGCGAATAGGCGTAGAGTTAAAAAAACTAATGTAATAATTTGACTTATTTTAAGTAACATATGCTAACTACTGTTCTCTATACTAATATTATAAAGAGGAAAGATTTGATTGTTTGTTTGTTTGGATTGAATAGGCTCCGAAACTACTGGACCAATTTGAAAAAATCTTTCACCATTAGAAAGCTACATTATCTTCGATGGATATAGGCTACATAATTTTCCCGAATTCCCACGGGAACGAAGTTCCGGGCGGAATGCTAGTGTGAAATAAAGTTATTTTAATTTTGAAAAAGTAATTCAATTGTTGTTTTTATATAAGTTCTACTGACTGACAGTCAACGTAACGGAAAATTGGTGCGAAAACTCATGAGAAAAGTGCAGATTATTTACCTATGACAGAAACAAAAAGTAAAAGTTGTGTTTTTTTATCAAAATTACACTTTTTTTTTGCCCCAATGTAATCGGAAGGTCGCGGGTTCAACTCCTGGTGCAGGCCTGTACCACTAAATTCGTGTTTTCGGATTTAAGTACGGATTTCTAATTATCACTTGCTTCGGTGAAGGAAAACATCGTGATGAAACCCGCCCGTCCAAGAAAATTCATTTTCGAAAGACGAGTGGTCCACCAATCTGCATTAGACCAGCGTGGTGGACTATGGCCTATAAATCCCGTGTTTCGAAGGGAGGCCCGTGCCCCTCGGTGGGGACGTATATGGGCTGGTAAAAAAAATGCCCCAATTATTTTAAAAAAACTTTTAACCTGGGGTTTTACTAAATCAATGGCGTCCTACTAGCGGTTAAATGATAATGGTGACCGTTTTACCCATTCAGGTGCGGTGGTGGTGAAATTGAGAGATATAGAAACCTCTTTGATGACTTCCACCCCGAATAGCAGCAACATCGCCTACCGAACGTTATGTTGCAAATTACTTGGCAAAAAAATAATTTAAAAATGAGTTTATTTTAATTTTTTTGTATTTTTTTATTATACAGGGTTATTGGGTGATAGTAGAGATCATTAGCTATCATATCACTCTCGGGTGGATAGGGAAAAAATGTACCAATTTCGAAAAAAAATCCTCTGTTTTTTAAGAAAAGTGGGTTTTTAGTAAAAAAAAACAAAGATAAGGACTTATACTGGCTCGGATAAAAACAACCATTTACAATAATTCTTTCTCTTCTTGATTTCTCTTCTCCGGTTGTACATTTTTCCGTGTTTTTATGTTTCTGTGATGTCCTATTTTATTGTGCAATAAAGTATATATAACAATAATAATATATAATAATTCGTAAGTTTCTTTTAAAATACAATTTAAAGAAGTATAACCCACTTATCTTAAAAAATAGAGGATTTTTTTTCAGAATTGGTACATTTTTTCCCACCTACCCGAGAGTGATATGATAGCTAATGATCTCTTCTATCACCCCTTGAAGGGATCGTGACGTATTACCAGTAACCCTGTATTATGGTTTTACTACTATAATATTGTTGAAATGATGTCATAGTTATCTCGTAGTTTAAGTTCAACTTCATTTAGGTTTAGAAGTTGGTACACTGTTTATATATACAATTCGTCTATTCCGCTACATACAAAATTATCATTATTACTAGCTTTCTGGCACTTTTTTAGTTTTTTCTTTCATAAGAACCTTCTCCTGACAATAAGGAACACAACAAAAAAAGAATCATCCAAATCGGTCCAGCCGTTCTCGAGTTTTGCGCTTACCAACAGATTTAGTGATTCATTTTTATATATAAGATTATATAAAAATTCCCTTAAACTACAAAACTACACTCTTTTAGCTTTCTTGTCATCGTACTACTAACCAGACTTAAATTTCTCGGGGATCTTTTTGTACACTTTAATACACATGCAGTAACAATTTAGTTACCGTATAAAGTACTTATTAACACTTGAAAGACTGCACATGCAATCGGTCACTTTCATCCCTAGTTGAACAATGTACTATTCTGTCTATCTATTCCTGCAGTAGATTAGACAATAAAAATAAATTGTTTCGATCCTTAGGTCCGTATTACATATAAGGAGACTCAAGTCTTGATCTATGCTTAAGTATTGATTGCCTCTTTCTCTCACTATCAAAACGACAAAGGCAACTGCTACTTAAGTGTAGATCAGAGTTTAAGTCCCGTTCTGTAATACGGATTTAACTCAATTAAAATTATAAATAAGGAAATGTAGTATTTCTTTTTTTGGGTTAAAAAGAGCGACCTGTTTTAAGTGGCATCCTGAATGTCCTATAAAATAAATATTTTTTCTATTCTATTCTATTCTATTCGACCCTCGGAGTTTCTTGCCTATTCTTCTCCTGAGGAAGACTCCTTAGCGAAGCGAATAGGCGCAAAGTCAAAAATGCTAATATAATTCACTACTTTGACATATTTTAAGTAACATTTTTTTTTGTTAAGTTTATCCCTTTCGGGAAAGGCAAAGGAAACTATGTCCATACAGCCATGTCTTCAGTGAAACATCTTCTTTCTTGAACTTAACCTAAGCCCTAAGCTCCTCATGTTCTGCGTAAAACCGGATAGCGTCTGTTTTACGAAAACTGGCGGCGAGAAGCACAACCGCGAGGATCTTTGTCGGTACCAAAAGGAGCAGAAACACTGTTATCACTTGAATTTTTCATCACTACACGAATTTTAGTCAATTTACTGTATAATACACTATCACTATTACACATTAAACAACTTTTTCACGCCGAAAACGAAAATTCAATTGACAAAGCAACCGCTCACGCCGAGTCCCCGCCAAAGACCTTTTAAGTAACATCCTGAATGTTCTATGAAAAAAAAAAAAAAATTCTTTATTTCAGGTATAAACCCATATTGCATCATATTTAAATACAAATTAATATATAATTAAAATAATTTAAAATAAACAATAACATTTTTAATACAATGTTATTAAAAATAGAATAATAAAACTATTTTTGACTTTGATCACTTAGTTACTAAGTCTTAGTACAAATTCATTCAAATTCAAAATATTTTTATTTCATAGAACATTCAGGATGTTTCTTAAAATAAGTAAAAGTTACATTAAATAATTGCACACAAACATATTAGTTCATTTAGGATGTTACAGAATTTATAAAAAAAGTGAAACACTAGAATATTAAAATCTAAATAGCAAAAAAAAGCAAATCAAAAAAGTAATTAAAATAAATTAAACACATACATACATATTCGTTCTTTTGACCCTACTGACTCTACGATTCGCAAATGTGCATTCTTCCCCAGAGAAGAATAGGCAAGAAACTCTGAGGGTGCTCTTTTAAATCTCATTACAAATTTTCTTATTTCCAAACTAAATCTGAATTAACTCTAAAGCTGAGCAGTTTATTCTCATAGCTGCTTGTCTGATAGATAATCAGAAATTCTGGAATAGCCCTACCTACGTACATACCTGCCAAGGGAATGCCCCATAGGGAGTTTCGGCACCACCCACTATCTTCCCGCGCCGAGGGTTAAAATCCACCGTCCGTGTACCACACTGCACTCTTTCTTTCCCGGGCTTTGCAATCAAATTCTGATTGAAATAATTCGTCGAAAAACTTGAAAAAGCTTTAGATGGCCGTGTATTGTTTTTATTGTAATACTCCATGTGGTTTATTTGATTTAAAAAGTAATCTCCTTCGATGCTGTTTAGAAATAGAATTAAAATTACTATTTCCGAACGCATTTTCACTTATAAGTTCTAATTTTGAACAAGGAAAACTTATTGCATTTGTTTTTTGATCGCACTTTTTCTGGCACTTGAATTTAGAACACTAATAAAATCTGAGTTTTTAAATTTATTTGTTTTTCAAACTTCGAAAACTTTTTTCACGGTTTTGGCAACGCACTTTTTGCCGCTCGAAAAAAAAAGATTAGTGGGACTAATGGCTGAAACTAACGTCTACACATCGCGACTTCCAAAAACGGAGTGTGCCATCGAAGTACCGATTTATTTTTTAAAATCGTCGCGTACGTTAAGCATCGATCACCGCACAATATGCTATACAGGATAATGTGGGTCAGTAGATTGATCTTGCGATTGACCAAGAACAGCTTGTCGAAAAAAAGTCGTAAGTAAAATGGTGGAAAAAATAACACAAGGAAATTACTTCGGATCATGCTAAAAAAAACCTTATAAATTATCACACAGTGCAAATAAATGTGGAATTAGGCACGTTGTTAAGTTTCAATTGGATTCCTAATAACTCTAAAATTAAAAATGTTTTCAAACAAACAAACCGCATCGAAATCGGTCCATATAGGAGCTACGATGCTACACACAGACACACAGATTCACAGATACCGCAGACATACATATGTTAAGCTTATAACACCTCTTTTTTCAGGGGCTAGTAAGACTTAAAAAAATAGCTTATAGATCATACAAAAAAATACCACCTCAAAAATGACCTCACAATACAAAGAAATTATCGTGAGATACGTTGTTAATTTTCATTAGCATTGTTAAAAATAGTGATTTGATAATTTTTTTAGTGGTTAGATTCTGAAATTCTGCAGCATTCAAAGTTTTCCTAGAATTCTCACGGGAAACTGAGAAAATTGTTTAAAAAAAATGTTCGACCATCTGTTAAATAAAACACCACTGAAAAATTCCATTAAAAAATAATTCAGAATGTTTTCTGGAATCAGGGTTTCACAAATAATTTTTAGGGAAAGAAACATGTTTGGCGCGAATGGGACTTGAACCCACGACCCCAGGGTCAGATCTCCTAGTGCCTTCAAGTCAAGCGGCGAAAATGAATATCCCTCACGCGGGTAAGTGTTTAAAAATTATGAAATCAGGGTTTCAGGTTTTGAAAAATGTCCCAAGCAGAAATCTAGCGAACTACAAACAAATAAGAAGCAACAAATACATTCAGTTTACAACCAATTCTTTTGAAAACAAATTGTTGTCGGCGCTAAGCCGCTCATTATAAAATGGCGACAACCATTTAGTTTAAAATAGAACCATTTATTTCTATCTTTAGATCTCTCGGTCTATAGGGCACCATGTCAAGGCAAAACTATTCAATAGGAGAAAGAGAAAAGAATGCATTTCTTTTATTCTCTTAAGAAGAAAGTTGTTTATTTACTTATATAGTAGGTTATTTAGGTGATAAACTAAAGAGATATAGGATAGGAGCTGAATAAAAGTGGGATAATTATGGCTATAAATTAGTTCCAAAATATGAAAGTTATATAAAGCGTAGTACCCTAAAAATGAGCACATTTTTAATGCCTTGGGTTCTTTAACGGTAATAATGTAGGAGAGTTAGAGTGGATTAAGAGGTATAAGAGATCTAAATATATAAAAGGAGAAACTGACTGACTGACTGACATATCAACGCACAGCTTAAACAGCTAAACGTAGGCACTTGAAATTTGGAAGGGACGTAGCTTAGGTACTGTAGAGGTGCACTAAGAAAGGAATTCCCGAAATTCCCACGGGAACGGGAATTAGCGGGAAAATCCTTTTGTATGAAAAATCTAAACCGCTTAAGTTAGACGCTTGAAATTTGGCATGCAGGTACCTTAGTAAACTTAAAGCTTAGTTGCAACAGGATATTGCAAAATTCCCACGGGAACGGGAGTTAGTGGGAAAAAACTCTTTTATGTAAAAATCTAAATCACGTAAGATAGATGTTTTCAATCTGTGTACTCTGTACAAAAAAAAATTAACCAAACGAAGTTGCGGGCATCTTCGCAACTCAGTCTTCTATATATACGCCGAGGTGACTACCAACCTCCAGTGATGGAGTGGAATTTGAAAGAGAAGAATAGATCTAACCATGATTTTTAGTAATATAAGTGTGGTATATAAGTGAATATCGACACTTGAAGAGTTACGGCAGAGCTTGCTAACTCTCAGAGCGCTGAAAGGGCTGGAAATACGTGATTATTAACTTCCTTTTACAAGCTTTATTTATTTTAACCTTTATGTAGAGATTTGTACATAAATCAATGAAAAACTAAGAAATCAGGGGGAAAAAGTTGTATAGTTTTTAAAATTGTTACAGCTATTTCTTGAGGTTCGAACATACTAAAAGTCCTCAAGGGTGGGGGTTGTGCTTCCTAGGCAAACGTGACTAACCCTGGTGTCAGATTTTCAAACCGCCAAATGGTGTCCGACTTTCTGGCTTCTACAGGATACCTGAGAAGAATTAGGGGATTCTTGTCTCCCCCCCCCCCGTCCTTGTCACAGCTGATCACATTTGTGATACTCCCGCCTTTCTAGTGTGACGTCACACATTTTGCAGTTTTACATCTAATAGGTAATTATTGAACAAAAAAAGCAGTTCTGAAATAAGATAAGTTTCCATTCTAATTATTTTTTAATAAAATTAACATCAAAAGTAACATTTCAAGAAATTAACAATTTAAACCTTATGTTTATATAGATAGAGTTGCAAATCTATTTGAGTTTTTCGTTTACAGTTCAAAGTTTGTGTTTTAACATTAGATTTTGAAATGTGACGTCACGAAATGAAGGACCGGTCCCACCCTCTTGTCACACAATGTCACACTTCGTCGACCCCCTCCCACCCCCTTAACGTGTGACGTAATTTATGGATGGCACATTAAAGTTTTTCTACCCCTCCCAGTCCAGCGTGGGAGTAAAATAAATTATTTATCTTCAAAACAAATCTCATTTACACATCAACAGTTTTCCAATGTCGCGAGTTATCTTATTTTCCATCATACGTTACAGTAGGTGAAGATTTTTTCCATTATCAAGGAGATTTACTACCGTTAAGGGGTATACTGTGGTTCCATAACTAACTTAATCTAGATATACAATATATCAATAAATTACTAAGTACAGCAATTATTATCGTTTGTTTTACCTAAGATACAGTTTTATATTGACTTTTTTAAAATTAGTAGGTACACTCACGAGCACGTCAAGCTTGACACTTTGGACTTTGGACCGGCCCTGCATTGTATGGCACACGGTATAAATCAGAGCTCAGCTTAAACAGGTAGTGTAAAGCGTGACCTGCTCTTGACTGTACACTGAGTGAAAAAGGGTATGGGAACAGCAACGCTGATTTTAAGCCCATCCGTAGTCAAATATGTTTTTTATTCTTCTGTTTCTCTGTTACGCTTTCACGCCTAAACTACTAAACCAATTTCGATGAAATTTGGTACAGAGATAGATTAGATCTTAGGAAAGGACATAGGTTACATTTTATCACAGCTGGGCACAATATTACCCGTAGTCCACGCGGGCGGAGCCGCGGGCGAAAAGCTCTATAGCAATAATCAAAACGCAAGTTGTTATTTTTGTAGTTATTTAATTAGTTAAAATAAAAACAATGATACAATTTTAATTATTTTAAACGGTAAATCTAAATAAGTTCTAATAAGAAAAAATAATTAATTGTGGAAATTAATGAAGTTCGTATAGTTCTGAATTAAAACTAATTGTATTCATACATAGATAATTTGTGAGCACTCGGAAAATCGATGATAATGACCCATAATAAGATGATAAGATTTCCATGTGCATTCAAAATTTACCTTTAGACAAATTTAGGACAGAAATTAAACAAAAACTTTGCAAAAAGGGCTATTACAAAATTTCTGATTATCTATCAGACAGGCAGCCATGGGAATGAACTGCTCAGCTCTAGAGTTATTTCAGATTTAGTTAAAATTAGAAAATAAGAAAATTTGTAATGCGATTAAAAAGAGCACCCTCAGAATTTCTTGCCTGTTCTTCTCTAGGGAAGACTGCACCTTTGCGAATAGGCGTAGAGTCAGTAGGGTCAATAGAACGAATGCGTATGTATGTATTTAAATCCTAATGTTTGTTTCTATGTATTTCATGTAATCTTGACTTGTTTTAAGTGGCATCCTGAATGTCCTATAAAATAAAGATTTTTTCTATTCTATTCTATTCATGAATAGCATTTTTCACCAAGACTGAGCATCTTTCACCAAGACACCCATTTGAAATCCTCAAAAAAAAAATTACGACCTCTCATTTTAGGGCAATCTGCTGGTCACTCAAGTGTCGTCCGTTGATCAGCAGGGTGCACCGCTAGCAAATTAGGATGACGATTTTAGAACTCCAATGTTATGACCACACACTTAGTCTTGTTATTGAGAAATCAATTCGGAGGCCTTTTGGTGGTTTGAAAACTCTGAAACCAGAATTTGTAAAGTTGGCTAATTAGCCAGTTAGGTTGGTAATTACTTGGTATCGTTTTTATGCATTATTTTATTTATTCATAGATGAACCAGCAGCATAACATATTTATTGTATATTATAAATCTATGAGCTAGGTAACAACTTTATTTTTTAATGTTTCGAAGGTCACCACAACCTAAATATTTAGCCAAATACAAAGAAATACGAAAAAGTGACGTTTTTTTCCTCAAGGTTAGGAATTGGTGTCAAATATTAGGTTTGGTTACTAAAAGTATTTAGAATTTTCCTTTTGCATTCGTATGTTCACGCCAATATGCCGTAACAGGACTCTTTACGCACAGATACACAGACATACACGTACACTGACACACAGATACACACGTAAAACTCAACACCCCTATTTTTTACAAGAAATACACATAAATAATTTTCCAAGTTAAAAACGAGTCACCGACTTCAATCCCAACAACAGTTCGCACAAAGTAGATAATTAGTATTTTTTGCAGACTACAATGCTTATTAGCAGATAACCACAAACGAAAATGTCACTCATTTATTTAGATGATGTTCTGGTCTGTAGTATTTTTTGTTTTAATAGATTTTTTATAAGTGCTAAATCATTTTCGATAAAATTTATATGGGACCATCTCTGGAGTATACTCTTTCGAACAAAAAAAGAATTTTGAAAATAGGTCTATAATTGGCGGAGAAATCGGTGAATAAACAAAAAAAAAGATACAGTCGAACAAAGAACCTCCTCCCTCTTTGAAGTCGGTAAAAACTAGCTTTTATGTGTATTTTTTTTGAGAATTAACTTTCATTTTCAAATCATTTAAACGACCTCCAAATTACCTATTTACTTTATTTTTATTAGCCCTTATACGTCCTAACTTATCTATTACCAAAACTAATTTCAAGCCCACAGAAATCCGGTAAAAACCAGATAATACCGCCTTAACAATTGTTCTAGTTTTAGAATATTTATTGGAAATTTGCATATTATCAACAATGTACTAACTTTGACCTATAATAACGATATCTGTACTAAGGACATACTTTGAAAGAGGTACCGTCAACAGAATATGCGGGTCGGAAGTACGAAGTCCATACCATCGCATAAGTAAGCCTTCTTGTCATGTAGGTGCAAAGTGTAGGTGTGTCACCGGAAAATGTTAAAACCCGTTATATTGTAATTTGACTTAGTAAGGTTATTTTCTTCATCTTCTTATCGTGTAGGTATAGTCAAGTGTGTGGCGGACTTGGCTAACCCGTGTCAGAGTTTTCAAACCGCACAATGGCCTCTGACTTGGTTTTAACGACTGTAGTCAATCGACAACAGCAGGGACCGACAGCTTAACGTGCCCTCCGAAGCACGGAAACGCTCGTGATAAATTGCCACTTTGGTCACCTAACGGGTCCCTGTCTCTGTGTACGTTGCTTAACCTCACTGATCGGTTGGGATCAGGAGCGCCACTGGGCTACGAGCGCTTCAGTAAGATTATAAACTCTCGGTACTTTGTGAACTGTCTCTTTTTTTAGGAACATAGGAGGTAATGGTAATACAAATTCTACCTTGCCACTTTCTTGCATCGCTTCCTATTCCCAAATATTGCATTGCTGCATGAGCTCATTCCGTCTGCCCCTTTCTTGGACGTCCAGACACACCAGCAATTGCCATAAAAATATAGCACTGTAGGCTACATAATTTTCCCACATTCCCACGGGACCGAAAAAAATATTGGCCGGTACTCAATTATTTTGCGAACCGTACTTACTATACAAATATGTATTGAACACACGACAGCTTCTCATAATTTTCTGCAATTCGAGGTCGATTGCATCAGATGTACAATACCATCTTTTTATACATACTTACTTACATGCATAAAGTCGCATAAGAAGAAGAATTCTTTCCAAATACACACATCAACACGGTCTAGGGATAATGCACGATTTTTCATACAAAAGAGGCCTGTTTGAGAAGCTATAAAAGCATCCTCGAGATACATGGAGCGCTATAATTTTCAAACGAGCAAGTGCTAAAACCTGAATTTTAATTCTAGCCAGTAAATTTTGTTGTACTTGAAATTTGTAAAAACGTGACGAAAATGAAAAAAAAAAACTGCGTAAATTCAACCGTTTTCATACAAAAAAGCAGGCAAAAAGTGCATTTTCGTCGTTTCCGTCACGTTTTTATAAATTTTAAGTAAAACAAAATGTATTGACTAGAATTTAAAATTCAGGTTTAGCACTTGCTCGTCTGAAAATTATATCCCTCCATGTATCTCGAGTATGCTTTTACAGCTTCTCAAACAGGCCTCTTTTATATCCTTAGTAGATCGGTGTGTAGTGCTCCTCCTATATTTTCATTCATATTATATCCTGTGTTTATATACATTTCTTATTTGCGCGCACATCACTTGGTTAACTTCGATATCTTACTCCAGCTTAGTATATTTTGATTGTCTGTTTAATTTTTTGATTTGTACTTTTATTTCTACCAGATATTTAATTAATATTTTGCCCGTTTATATAGACTCACCCTAAAATTGTTAGATATTAAAAAAAAATTCTGTACATATGTGAAATTACCCAAGATTTGGTTTTATTTTCGAAAAAAATACCTACTAGGAAAGTCTGTGGATAATAATATGTGTCTTAGTATCAGCTGATTTAAAAAAAAAACACTGTAATATGAGTGTGATAGCCCAGTGAATAACGATAGTCCAGTTGGTGATGAACCAGACCTTTAACCGGAGGGTTGTAGGTTAAAATCCTGCTGCGGGCCTGTACCACTAATAGTGCTCTGCCTTACGTCCAAAAAAGGCCGGAACATTTCGCTTCCGGAAACCAGCACCAAATTTTTATGTGTGGTTAGGCATGTCACCTGGACCCCAAAACTGCCGGGAGACACTTCGTGAGGTGTCAAGGTCACCAGTTATGACGTCATCAATGTGGCCGCCGCCGCGTTTTGAAAAATGTAAATTACTCATAAATTACGCAGTGCACATGTACGTGTGGGGTATCAAATGAAAGGATATTAAATATGCTGCATTGTTTTCATTGAATGTAACTGCGTAAATATGAAAACAACAAAAATATAGGACAAATAAGACAAATTACAGAAAAAAAAATACATATTTATTTTTATAGCTAGAGAACCATTTATATTACAGAGAAAAAATGTAGGGTACAAATAATTCTACGTTATTCGTCTATAGTTTACAATTTAAATCATCACAATCGGGTGAAAAAAGCCATAGTTATGCTGGTTTAACTAAAGCGCGGCGGATGCCGGATGCATATGAATGTTTGGGGTATCTGATGAAAGGATATTAAATTTGCTGCATTGTTTTCATTAAATTTAACTACGTAAATATGAAAACAACAAAAATATAGGACAAATAATACAAATTACAAAAAAAAATACATAATTATTTTTATAACTAGATAACCATTTGTATTACAGAGAAATAATGTAGCGTACAGATAATTCTACGTTATTCGCCTATAGTATAAAATTTAAATCATCACAATCGGGTGAAAATAGACACAGTTATGCTGGTTTAACATTAAGCGCGGCGGATGCCATATATTCAACCGACGTCGCCGGCGCGTTTTGAAGAGTCTAAATACACTGAACTGGGTACCTACCATGATCGTTTAAAAGCATTTCTGTTTAGGATCCAAATTTGAACTGCTTCGCAATTGAAATGTTTTTTAAATTGGTACCATGATGGCACTGCTTTTGAACTGCTCAGTTGTCTATGGTCCATTTTTTTTCTTGGTTTCTCCATTTTCGATAGGCAAAAGTCTTCAGATCTTAAAGAATTAACATAACACGTAACTTGCACGTAACTGATCAGTCTGTTTCGCTTCCTAGTACAGCTCTGTCCCCTTCTGAATGACAGTTCAAGTCTAATGGTCGCCAAATGAGAATAATCAAAAAAGCGTTCGGAAACCATAATTCTGTTTATTTTAAGATTTTATTTCAAAAATATTTAGAGTTTCAATGTTATAAAGACTTGATTATCAAAGCTTATACAAAATATTAATTTTTATGTAATAGGTACGAAAAAATTAACCAAAATAACATGTAATCATAATCAAGTTCAGAAAAAAAGATTCTCTTGAATTACGTAAACAAGTACTTTGAACACACGCATTTTGATATATCAACAAAAACAATTTTTGATTTTTGTCTTTTTAACCTTAAATTACTTTACTCTTCATTTTTAACAAAACATAATGATTGTATTTAAAACGTAGTGATTATATCCTCATTGATTGTACCATTTGTTCTAGAAGATAGTACCTATCTGGGTCCACTACTTACTGCAATGTTTGCTTTATGCTGTGTAGTTTTAAGTACCAAACTATGAATAATCTACTGAAATTCCCACCTAACACGATCCCGACCCACTGACCAATACAATTATACATCATTAAATCTACACTTGACGCATTTTTGCAATGAGTTAAAGTTTTGGTATTCAAGTTAAAATGACATGTTTTTGAGTAAGTACCTACCTAACCTAATTTACATGGGAGAAAAACTGAAAGGTCTAATCCTGTCAAATTCCAGGGTCAGACAGGTCAGTTGGACTTTATAAAAATTGTGAGACTTTCAGTAAGTAATCTGTTTTTAATTTTTTTTTTGTTACAGAATACTTTTCATTTGCTATACAATATTTATCGGACTCATCTCATTAAGTGGCAAACATGAACTAACTAGGCAGTTGTCAGAGGCGAAATAAATAGAAAAGTAGATTTACTGCTTCAGCAGTCAGAAATAAATATATTTGATTTGATTAAACATCTACTTACTATAGGTACCTACTTACCTATGCAAAGGTACTGATGACAATCCAGGCAATTTAATAATCAACCCAAATGAGCCATGCCATGATAAACAAAACAAACAAGAAAAATAAGTAAGTACTTAAGCAAGATAAAAAATAACATGATATATTCCACTTTTTTACCTACTGTTTCAATGCAAACAAACAAAATCATATGAAGTATAGTCATTGTTCTACTTGTATTGATGGTACAGATGGACCAAGTCTTAAAGAAATAAATGTGTTAGAAGAATATTATAATCGACTTCATAAATTCTTACACAGATTATTTCAATTCTAACTTTCACAAGTACCTACTATTTAATTATGTCATATAGCTTGTTTATAGGTACTTACCTATTTTAAAATAATGATGTACATACATACTTCGACAATTTTTTCTTTGTAATCTAAAATATAGTAGGGTTCTCTTTGCTGTCATTAGCAGAATGTACAAATTAATTTTTACCTAGGTACTTACTTGACTGTAAGAAAATGATCTTAAGGTGGGTCATGGTTCAAATGATCAACTGCACAATAAGGGCTACTCGAGGGTGCAGAATGCAGTTTATTGAAAGAGCCGACCAGCAAACTAAGAGAAAAGGGTAGTGCTTACTAACAATAATTTGTGTTAATACTTAGTAATTGGGACTTATTTTGTTACAGATTACAAAGAGAAAATTAAATCTGTACCTAATTATTAGTAGTGCAGAGGCTGAAATAGAATTAATGAAGAAGGCAATTTAAATCAGAACCAGTAATCTGCCTTGGCTTGGTGCAGCTTCAAATAGGATTTACTGAAAGGCTACAAAATTACCACATTATGTACTCAACTCAGTGCTGTTACAAGATGTAATTGTGTGTTAAAGTGACAAATAAATGTTTTATCTATTTATCTTTGTTGATGAAGTAAATGAAAAGTTTTACAACTTAAAAACCTATTATACACCTATAAGCCTCAAAGGGGTAGACATAGACAGAGTGTCACGGTTCTTAAGGTTTTTATAATAAAACTCACCGTTATTGTAAAACTTTCATGTAAGAACTTAAGATATCAGAATTGTCTACAATACAAATTGAATATGCAAAGAAGTAGTATTATATACATCTTTATAATTAATAAAGAAGTATTAAGTTTAAACATCTATTTTTCTTAATTCAAAGGTTTATCAACACCAGTTAAATATTATTTATTTATGGGATATACTTACAGCATTCAATCATGAGCACTATTTTCACATTCAAATTCTGATAATCATGAATAAGTTTAAATGATGTAGTAGGTAAGTACAGTGGTGTGAGGGGTGCTGCAATGATATGATATGTTCAACATACAAAAAAAGACCCTCTTGGTGCTAATACCGTCTGTTACAGTAAAGTAAGCCTAGGAAGATTTGGCAGATGGTACCTATGTTCTTTGTTTTTCTTTCACTAGTAGGTATACCTTGGAGCAATTAAAATTCCAAAATATTTTGATCAATAAATTTATTATAGTGTTTAACATTATCAATGTTGGTGAGTATTTTGATAATATTGGGAAAAACCATAGCAGCTGAAGAGGTCCTTACATGCAATCTGCTCCAATAGGCATCTGTAGCTGGAAGATGATTCAATCCAAATCTAAAACATAAAAAATAAATTACCTAAGTATCTGCTTAAATGAATAAATTAGTACAGAATTCAATCTATGTACAGTCAAGAATACGTCAAGCTTGACACTTTGGACTTTGGACCGGCCCTGCATTGTATGGCGCGTGGTATAAATAAGAGCTCAGCTTAAACTGGTAGTGTCAAGTGTGACGTGCTCTCGACTGTACCTACATACCTACCTACCTCCTACATAATGTAACTAATATTACAAAGGGAGAAAGATTTGATTAAGTTAAGTATTCGTTTCAATTTTCAATGTTCTCCAAAACCACTAAACCAATTTTGATGAAATTAGATACAGAGTATTGGTCCTGGATTGGGAATGAAAATAGGCTGCTTTATATCCCACTGCTGGACACGATATAAAGCTTACCCCTCGCAGGCTGAATCTATACTGTCATACTAAAGTCAAAATATATGCCTCGTGGGCTGAATCTATACTATCATACTAAAGTCAAACAAAATATATGTAGGGTAGGTACCTAGTTATTTGATTGTTTGTTTGAATTAAAGGCACTAAACCGATTTTGATAAAATAGATCAAACTTTGGGAATGAATAAAAGCTTACTTTTTATCCCACTGCTAGGCAAAACACAACTTGTAGTCAATGCGAGCGGAGCAACAGAAGAAAGCTCAGTTTGTTTGTTTTACTTAATTGAATGGATAGGCTCCGTGGAAAGTTGTAGGTACTAATGGTTAATTTCCTCAAAATTTACTTATGGTCACAAAATCTGATAATGATAAGTTATGAACTTATCATAAAAATGCCAGTGTGAGAGTCAACTCTAAGACGAATATCGCGCGTCATTAATAACAAAAACACAGTTTGCTATAGTAACACGGAGTCTTCACTGAGTTTAAGAGAATCTTTTACAGTATTCAAGAGGCAAGTAGGCTTCATTGAAAATTGCATCAGCATCACTTTCCTTGAACATCTGAAAAATAAAGTACAAATGCGTTTTTATATGCACACGTCATGAGCATTTCTTGTAAAACGAACCACATAATAATATTCCAGTTTTACTTACTTCCACTTTTTGTTCTATTATTAACCAATTTCACTTCACTATACATACGTTATTTTGCTACAAAATTAATTTGAACCGCCATATTTGTTTTGACAATTTTGACATTTCAGCCATCCAAATTAAATAAAAAAAAAAATTGTCGCTGGTCTGCCTTTGAATCGCAACAGCGCCAAAATTGAATCGCTAATAAGCCATCATGGTACGAATAAGCGTTGCAGACTTGTTTAGGTCCTAAATTGGATCGCGCTAAGCGATCATGGTAAGCCTGCTGCTCAACACACATGTATGTATGTATACATTCGGACATAAAATGAAAGCATATTTAATATGCTCTAATTTTCTAATGTAATGTACTCTGCGTAAATATAGAAATAAGAAAAATGTGTAACAAATAAATCGAATTAGAGACAAAAAATGATTTCTTCGTATATTGTTATGTTATTTTTCTATAGTTTAAAATTGAAATCATCTAAATCGGTAAAAAACAGACATAGTTCTGCCAGTTTAAAGATAGTTCGGCGGACGCTAACAACGCGACATGGGTAAGGCTCACGAGCGTTTTGTCCGCCCGTTCCAGTGTGTTATGAATATTGATGCATACTAACGATGGCCGTTTCTACTAATAATCAGGATGAAGACTTCACTTGGAAGAGAAACTACTTGCATCAATGCTTATGCATCAATATTCATAACACACTGGAACGGGCGGGCAAAACGTTCGTGAGCCTTAACCCACATTTATGCCCATGAGTAAACTAGTGTTTCAAGCTCTTTCTGATGAACTAAATTTTATATAGCTTATTATTATTATTATTATTATTATATATTTCTTATTTCTATATTTACGCAGAGTACATTACATAAGAAAATTAGAGCATATTAAATATGCTTTAATTTTATGTCCGATTGTATACATACATACATGTGTGTTGAGCAGTTCAGTGTATTTAGACTCTTCAAAACGCGCCGGCGACGTCGGTTGAATATATGGCATCCGCCGCGCTTTATGTTAAACCAGCATAACTATGTCTATTTTCACCCGATTGTGATGATTTAAATTTTATACTATAGGCGAATAACGTAGAATTATTTGTACGCTACATTATTTCTCTGTAATACAAATGGTTATCTAGTTATAAAAATAAATATGTATTTTTTTTTTTGTAATTTGTATTATTTGTCCTATATTTTTGTTGTTTTCATATTTACGTAGTTAAATTTAATGAAAACAATGCAGCAAATTTAATATCCTTTCATCAGATACCCCAAACATTCATATGCATCCGGCATCCGCCGCGCTTTAGTTAAACCAGCATAACTATGGCTTTTTTCACCCGATTGTGATGATTTAAATTGTAAACTATAGACGAATAACGTAGAATTATTTGTACCCTACATTTTTTCTCTGTAATATAAATGGTTCTCTAGCTATAAAAATAAATATGTATTTTTTTTTCTGTAATTTGTCTTATTTGTCCTATATTTTTGTTGTTTTCATATTTACGCAGTTACATTCAATGAAAACAATGCAGCATATTTAATATCCTTTCATTTGATACCCCACACGTACATGTGCACTGCGTAATTTATGAGTAATTTACATTTTTCAAAACGCGGCGGCGGCCACATTGATGACGTCATAACTGGTGACCTTGACACCTCACGAAGTGTCTCCCGGCAGTTTTGGAGTCTAGGTGACATGCCTAACCACACATAAAAATTTGGTGCTTGTTTCCGGAAGCGAACTGTGTTTTCCGTAACGCCAGGTACTATAATGTTTACGTCTTTTAAGATTTATGTACGGATTTTTCATTTATTGTCACTCGCATCGGTGAAGGAAAACATCGTGATGAAACTCGCTCGTCGTTTTCGCTCGGTGTGCGGTTCACCAACCTGCATTTATTAATTGTGCCGTTGTGCCAGCGTGGTGGACTATGGCCTAAATCCCCTTTTTGTTTCGAAGGAAAGCCCGTGCCCTACCGTGGTGACGTATAAGGGCTGATAAACAAAGGAGTGAGATGATATCACCTATTACCTTTTTTTATTATTTTACACGCTCACGCCCATAATCCCTAACGGGCTAGGCAGAGCATCAGTGGTTTTAGAACTACTAGATGCCACGATTTATACTAATTGTGAGGGTTATCAGATGGAACAAGTTGCAGATGGTGAGAGGTGATCAGCCTTTCGCCCATTATACAGCAAAACTCTCGCATCCCTCTTACAGACTTACTGTATACCTGGGAAGAGTAGGTAGCTGGCACATTCTAAGTTTTTCTTTCACTCCCAGTCCAGCATGGAACCTATTACATACTTACATAATTTTTTCTTGTTTATGATGAATCACGTCGAGTTTCGATCTTCAAATTCAAAGGTGATCAACTTTTGGATTTTTTTTAAACATGAATTTTAGGAGGTGGTTTTCTCTATAAAACTAAACAACTTTCACCATGGAACCTCTTTCAAATATTCACACATCAACAAGTTCAAAGGATATTCCACGATTTTTCATACAAAAGAGGTATGTTTGAGAAGCTTGCTGTGTTGCGAAGCTTGCTGTGTGCTGTGTTGCTGTGTTCCGTCGGTGCGTGGGAGTACCAGTGCCTTTATAGGCATTTCCTGGGTTAACTCGCTCCATCGTCGACCTCATCTATGACCTTGGTCAAGATTGGGGTCAAGAGTTACCCCATCTCGTAATAAAAAATAATTTAAAAAGTATCCATAATCTCAGACCTCTGCCCATAGCGCATTGTATGCACATTAAGAATCAGATATCCAAAAACAGTTACACGCGGTATTCAGTAAATGTCACTGAGTCACTCTGATTGTACTTCTGGAAGTGTGTCACTGCATGTCAATTATTGTCAATGTCTGTTATTAAAGTGCATTTAATTTCGTAACAACAACATTCAAAAACAAATCACACAGTCGAATTGAGAAGCTCCTCCTTTTTGAAGTCAGTTGAAAATGGGTTCGCTTTTGACGACAATCTAGCGAAGATGTGGTCGAGGCTGCAGCAAGCTCACCCAGAAGATGCCTATTCACTCGAACTTTAAAGAGACTCGGGTTATAATAGGTCTTTACCTATGAAATTGCCGATTTTTTCTCAAGCTTTATTTTATTCATAATTTATTTGATTGAACAGCTATTATTAAAATTGCTTTTTTATTTTAAACCTTGGCCATATAACGGAGATATTGAGTCAAATTAATACATATTTACTTTTATTTTATTTATTTTATTTTATTTTAGATTTATTTGCTGAAAAAGAAGCTCAAATATAGCTCATTTCATCCGTTGCCCGTTTCATTGCTTATTTTTGCTGTACCGATGTTACAGTTACAACTTTCAACAAAGTAAGTATGATGAAAATTAACTTAACGTTGTCCAAACCTTCCCACAAAATTTTGCTAAATTTGGATTTCGCATTCCCGAGAAAAATCTAAAAACGTTAGTATGGAAACTTCAGTTTTCCAAAAATATTGTATGAAAAACGGCAATTTCATAGGTAAAGACCTATTATGAGCCCGGAAATACAGACGCAGGCAGAGAATTCCATTCCTTAGCGGTGCGCAGTATTAAAGATGAAGAGAAGCGCTTAGTAGGGATCGGAGGGATCTTGACAAGGTAAGGGTGGTGCGTCTGGACGTCCGGTAAAAGAAAGGGACAGGTGGAATGAGCTCATGAAACTTCTGAGCACACTCTCCGAAGTACATCTTGTAAATTCACATAGGCAAGCTACTTTGCATCTATGAGCTAGGCTTTGTAGCTTCTTATTATCGAGTAGGTATAGTCAAGTGTGTGGCGGACTTGACTAATCCTGGTGTCAGAGTTTTCAAACCGCACAATGGCCTCTGACTTTGTAGCTTATCCTTATCTTTTATCTACACTAATATAAAGACGAAAGATTTGTATTTTTGTATGTAACGAATAAACTTAAAAACTACTGGACCGATTTCAAAAATTCTTTCACCATTAGGATGCTACATTATCCCTGAATAACATAGGCTACATAATTTTCTGTAATACAGACCTTAGTTAGGTGACTAGCCCAAGCTACGTATTGTGTTGTGTTGATATACACACATCAACACGGTCTAGGGATATTCAACGATTTTTCATACAAAAGAGGTCTGTTTGAGAAGCTATAAAAGCATACTCGAGATACATGGAGCGCTATAATTTTCAGACAAGCAAGTGCTAAACTTGAGTTTTCAATTTTAATCAATGAATTTTGTTATACTTGAAATTTTTGAAAATGACGGAAACGAAAACGAAAATGCACTTTTTGCCTGCTATTTGTATGAAAATAGTCGACTTCACGCAATTTTTTTTTTCATTTTGTCTCGTTTTCACAAATTTCAAGTAAAACAAAATTTATTAATTAGAATTGAAAATTCAGGTTTAGCACTGGTTCGTCTGAAAATTATAGCTCTCCATGTATCTCGAGTATGATTTTATAACTTCTCAAACAGACCTCTTTTGTATGAAAAATCTAGCAATATCCCTAGACCGTGTTGATGTGTGTATTTCTTAAAGGTCACCTACGTGTGCCTTCAAAACGTACTTTATCGATCCCAAAGACTTTATTAAGATGCTTAATTAATTTGACGGCCGGATTGGTCGAGTGGATAGTGACACTGCCTCTTGATCAGCGGGTCGTGGGTTCGATTCCCAGTCGGGGTAAATATTTGTATTGAAATCAGATGTTTGTTCTTGGGTGTTCGTGTCTGTCTTGATGAGTGTTTCAAAGGACCCACGACACGAGGGAAAAGCTTAAAGTGGTATTTGAGTGTGTAGCGTAGATTATTATTATTGTATAATAAATTAAACAATGAGATCAATATATACACACTTAGCAGATATGAAAATAAACATAAAATTTCCAATTGGTTGCAAAGATTCGATTACAATGACACAGAAAGCTTACTCAAAGCCGTTTCATAACACAATTTTACTTTGACTTTTAAATTATACGCCTTCTTTACATACGCTCTCTCTCTCTCCCTTACACACACACTCACACACACACACACCGCTTTTAGCTTTAAGTTAAAATAATTTTCTAATTTTGATCTACTTAATATCCTAAGTAATTTCCGTCCTTAGATATTAGGTACCTATGTATATGTACATTTTACTAATATTGTTAGCTGCGCGGTGGGCTCCTGGAGACCTGCGATACAGGTTTTACCTAGTGCGGGCTCCAGTCTCCCACTTCTCTATGTGCTCAATTTTTATGTACAACTTTTTTGGAGAAATAAACATTTATTATTATTATTATTATTACTGGCATTCCGCTCGGGATTTCGTTCCTGTGGGAATTCGGGAAAATTATGTAGCCTTCGTTACTCAGGGATAATGTAGCATCCTAATGGTGAAAGAATTTTTGAAATCGGTTGAGTAGTTTTAAGTTTATTCGTTACATACAAAAATACAAATCTTTCCTCTTTATAATATTAGTGTGGATGTAGATAATTTAAATTCGTCATGCAGTTTTGTAAATGATCGGACATCAAAAGTCTGTCCCAAACACACCATACGCCACAAGTAAAGCCCTACATTTCTCCCGCCCACACGTCCCATACAATAGAGATAATATCGAACGACAGACTGACATACTGACATTTTAACTTAACTGTCCCACAAAACTCACTGTTGTTCATCACACGTGGTAGAGTTCTAGGAAATGTGATTCGTATAGGGAAAAGGACAGTTCGTCTTAGAACAGAAAGAAGGCGATCGAATGATAGACTAAAGATATCAAAAGATAAGTTTTTTTTTATTGTGTCACCTCCAACATTTGATCGCTTATAACTTTTTAATGGAAAAATTAATTTTGTTCAAATAAACCTAAAAGACTCCATACACAATTCACCAATTCTTACAATAAAAAAACCGTTTTTTTTAGTTAAAAATCTGGGTACTATCATAACTTTTTCTTCCTTGCACTTTCCCACTCCAAGTGGGGTGGCTCGGATCTCCCAATTTTGCGGCGCCAGGACTTTCTGTCCAGGGTTGTCGGGTCGGGTAATTTACTAATTTAAACATGCTGGCAGTGCCGGATTTATATCTTTTATGAATGTAGGCCACTTTTTTTGCCGCCCCATAAATAATAATCTTCCATTTGTAGTAAGAAAGGCACAAAAGTTAAATAAACGAAAACTAAGAAAAAGCGTAAAAAAAGAAACAAGAATGACATTGTAAAATAAGCTGTGCCTTTTGTGTTCGTTGTAATATTCGTGATAATATTCGTGATATTTGTCTGTAATATTCGTGATTTTTCCTGTGTACAATAAACTGTTAAATAAATAATTAAATATGTTTTACGGGACTTTTTAAAAGCAAAATCATATATATAATATTATTTTCGATAGGAATGAGTTTCTATAGGGATTTAACGTATTGGTATAAAAAAACCATGAGAAAACCAGGGAGCTTGCAATAGTAGGCAAATTTTTATGCCTAAAGTTGACTTTGTTAGGGAGTGAGACTTCTGTACGTTAGTACTATTATTTATTCTGTGCTTTTATCCTCTGAAATCTGCCACCCCTAGGCCGCGGCCTATACGGCCTATTGACAAATCCAGGACTGCATGGTGGTCCACCAGGTGGGAGGGCGTCCTCTGCCTCTTGTGTTTCCTGTAGGTTCAGGGCTTTCTTCACAATATGCTCATAGTCTCTTCGCATTACGTGTCTGTATCTACCATCATAACGTATTACTATCATAATTTAAAAAAAATTAGAACTAATGAATATCGGGGTATTCATCGCTTATAGTAGGGATGTTGACTAATTTATTTTTATTATTTATCTGAAAAAGGTACTGAATCCAAAACCAAAAACCGAAATAATTTTTAAAAACTATTGAGAAATAAAAAAGTTGTTAGTCTATGTCTATGTATGTTGTCTTTGATTACTGTGTAATATGGCGACTATTGTAATGTGAATAGTATTGCAAAAAATTCCAATTAAATACCAGGCTATTACCTGACTTCTCGTTTATTTGCTACAGGTTATGGGCCCAGTACAAAGTCTAAAGTATTTTTCGTCGAGATTGGATTGAGTAATACGAGTTCGTCGTGCTATGGAGATGGAGCAGCAGCCTTCGAATTCGAATTTCGCGGGCTTAAAGCTGACTGGTGGAGAAAACTGGGCGGTGTGGAAGTTCCAGTTCGAAATTATTCTCAGGGGAAGAGGATTATTTGAGATAGTCAGTGGAGTTGACAGCTGTCCATCAGAAGAAAAAGCACAGAAAGAATGGGCGAAGAAAGATGCCAAAGCTCAAGAGCTTATAGTGACACGTATGGATTCTGGTCCGCTCACACATTTGTTATCATGTACGACGTCTGCATCTATGTGGACTAAGTTGAAGTCGGTGTATGAAAAAGAGTCCGTTGTGAGCATCCATCTTTTACAACAGAAGTTCTTCACTATGGAGTTTAAGGATAATGTGTCAACATTTATGTCTAAGTTAGAAGAAATACGAATGAAATTAAAGCAAGCTGGAGAACCAATTTCTGAAAAAATGGTCATAACCAAAGTTTTAATGGCATTGCCAGAGAGATATAAGCATTTTCGCTCAGCTTGGGAATCAGTTCCTATTGAAAAGCAAAACTTGGATGAACTGAATTCAAGACTATTAGTTGAAGAAGAACGTTTTGATGTGAGCGAAGATACAGTTGCGTTGGCCAGTGTACACAAGACGAATATGAAGTGTTATACTTGTGGGAAACAAGGCCATATGTCTAATGAATGTTTTAGAAATCAAAAGAAGAAGACATTCGGACCTTGCTTCTACTGTAAGAAAAAAGGCCATGTTGTTGCGGACTGCAAGGCGCTTAAAGCAAAAGAAATGCGCGAAACAAAGCCTAGTTCAAGTCGTGATGTGAATGCGTTTATGTGTTTTACTAACAGAAGCACTCCGAGCCTTGAAAAACCTTGGTACATGGATTCAGGAGCTACTGAACATATGTGCGGTGAAAAGTTATTGTTTAAATCATTATGTGAAGAGAACGGTTTCTGCAAAGTAACGGTTGGTGATGGAAAGTTACTAAGTATTATGGGCAGAGGCAAAGTTGAAATGTTTGCCTGGAACGGCGAAAAGTTTATAAAAACCATTTTGTCAGATGTGCTGTATGTACCTGAATTAAAGTTCAATTTGTTTTCAGTGGGATCTGTCTTAGACAAAGGCATTTCGTTAATTTCGGACAAAGAATATTTTAAGTTTGTTAACGAAAGTGGGGAAGTTCGTGCAATAGCAAGAAGAACTGAAAAGCTATCTCAAATGATGTTTACGTTGTATGATACGAAATCAAAGAGTTTGTTAATGAAACAAAAAAGTTCAAATAAGTGTGACATGCACACTGACATGAGTGACAATATGTCACAATATTTTGATAATTCAGTCAATACTGAAAAACTTTGCCATCAAAGAAGTGTATCTGTGAATTTACAGTTCTTGAGAAAGAATAAAGGAAAAAATAATTATATGTTGAATTGTTCAGGAACTAGTCGTGTAAAGGAAAAGACGCCGGTCAAAGTTTTCCAGAAGAAACCGTTAGTTAATAAACTGCAAGTTTTCGGTATGTGTGATTCAGTATCCAGTGCGAAGAGAAATGACACAGAAGTAAAAGGTTTCTATGATAAAAAGTGTGTCCATGTAGTCAAAGGGAATAAAAAATATGTGAACTGTGTCGAACAGGTATTTGAAGAAAATGAGAAAGAAGAGAGTGAAGAAGGTGATTTCGAAGAAGCTGTAGAGAGTTTTGAAGATAGTTTAGAAGAAACTGTTGACGAAGAAAGTCAAATATGTCGAAACTCTGTACGTTCAGGAGAAAATTTGAGACCTCCAAAGTTCTTAAAAAGTTACGAAACGAGCCTTATAGGTAAATCTACGGAGACAATTTTGGAGATTGTAAAAGGTGTCTCGAGTTACCTATTTGAAAGGGTCTATGGGTAAAGTCTTGTTATATACTAGATCGCCAGGTAATAAGATTACTAGTTATTGCGATGCAGATTGGGGAGGAGATCAGACTGATCGCAAAAGTGTAAGTGGAATGATTGTCTTTCACAACAATAATCTGATATCCTTGACGTCTAAAAAACAGCAGACAGTTTCGTTGTCATCGGCGGAAGCTGAATACATTTCTGCATCTTTATGTATTTCTGAAGTTTTGTTTGTCAGAGGGTTAGCAAGTGAGTTTGGAGAAGTTGGAGAAGTTAAGGTGTTGGTCGACAACCAAAGTGCAATAAAAATGTTAAATAATAGTGAGAAACTAAAAGAAGTAAACATATTGACATCAAGTATAATTTTGTAAGAGACATTGTTATGAAGAAACTTGTGATAGTTGAGTATGTACAGACTGAGGAAATTTTGCGGATATGTTTAAATAATGTATAGTTTAATTGTTTACGTGATTGTTTATTTGATTAGTAGAATTTTCAATTTTATGTTTGCTTTAGTTATTCAATTTCTAGTTAAGTGTTGTTTGGTTATTTTTTGTTTAGCAAACTAGAAATTGAGGGGGGGTGTTAGTCTATGTCTATGTATGTTGTCTTTGATTACTGTGTAATATGGCGACTATTGTAATGTGAATAGTATTGCAAAAAATTCCAATTAAATACCAGGCTATTACCTGACTTCTCGTTTATTTGCTACAAAAGTAACAAGCTATTTAATTTCAATAGAGGGGGAAACTGTCAAACAACGATAAAGAGATGCACTTACTGGCACGTGACGTCACCGCCATTTGTTTGCGTAGGTAAAAACGAGATAGCTAGCTCTCCCCACAAAACGAGATAGCTGGTCCTTACGTCAATATAAATGCTAATAACTTGTTCATTTATAAACCAATTTTAATGCTGTTTTCGGATATTAATAAATTTCTAGCATTATTTTATGTTTCACAAGCAAAATTTCGTAAAATTAAACACTGTCAACCACCGTATTATAACTCTTAAATGGCCTGAACTTTTAGCTAACAACGATATCGATTTCGTAAGCTTACAAACAAAAGAAACAGCGTCGAAATCGATCTATTGGTTTAGGAGCTACGATGCCACAGACAGACACAGATATACACATCAAACTAACTATTTATTAATCTGTGCTAACACCCCCTTTGCTCATTATCTGCTAACTGTGCTAACCTTCTCGGTGATAGCCCAGTTGGTAATGAGCTAGACTTGTAATCCGAAGGTCGCGGGTTCAAATACTGGTGCGGGTCTGTAGCACTATAAATTCGTCTTTTATGATTTATGTACGGATTTCTAATTATCACTTGCTCAACGGTGAAGGAAAACATCGTGATGAAACCCGCCCGTCCAAGAAAATTCATTTTCGAAAGACAAGCGGTCCACCAACACGCATTTGGCCAGCGTGGTGGACTAGGGCCTAAATCCACGTCGTGTTTCGAAGGGAGGCCCGTGCCCCTCGGTGGGGACGTATATGGGCTGGTAAGAAGAATACCCCCTTTGTAGAGGTTTTAAAAACCTTACGTTTTTGACTAACTGGCTTCTAAAATATATCTAGGAAGAGATAGCAGCTAAGCTTTTCTTTCTCTTTCGTAGTAATAGATATGACTCATAATAATAGTGGGCGAGTTATTACAACCGTTATAAAACAATTACATTATACTGTCATTAATCTTATTAGAATTATAATGATAATATAACAAGACCCGTTGCATAAACTTGCTGTCGTCGAAATTATGATGTTCGGTAATTAATTATAATTGTACAATGATTAATCGTTTATTGTTTATGAAGGTCAGTTTTTTATGGTTTATACAGGGTGACCCACGGCTATGCCACATGGAGGGAAAGTACACACACACACACATTTTACTGACATTTACTTTTTTTTTACATTTTTTTTTGGACATTTTACTGAAAGAAGGCTTTAATTTTTAACCGACTTCAAAAAAGGAGGAGGTTTCTCAATTCGAACGTATATATATTTTTTTTATGTATGTCCGCGGATAACTTCGTCGTTTATGAACCGATTTTGATAATTCTTTTTTTTTGGAAAAGGGAGTATCCCAAGGGTGGTCCCATGGTATCTCTGATGGTGGAATCCTGAAGAAATTGAGGGAAACTCTCGAAAAAATTGTCTTTTTTTTTGGGATTGAAGTCGGTGACTCTTACGTTTTTGACGTGGAAAATTATTATTTAAAAAAAACACTGCACTCATTCATTTTTAACCCCCGACGCAAAAAGAGGGGTGTTATAAGTTTGACCGCTATGTGTGTGTGTGTGTGTGTGTGTGTGTGTGTCTGTGTGTCTGTCTGTGGCACCGTAGCTCTCAAACGGGTGAACCGATTTGGATGCGTTTTTTTTTAATTTACAAGCAGGTTTTTTGGCGATGGTTCTTAGATACGTTTTATCAAAATCGGTTCAGCCGTTTCAAGGTCATCAGCTCTTTTGTTAGCTGCGGTAGGGTTCTTAGACTCTTAATGTGTATTTACTTTACTTTCAAACATACATGTGACCTAAAACTTGAAACACTCATGTATGCTTAATAACTATGCAGGATTATGGAACTCTTGGTCTGATGCTGCAGCCAGGATATCCAGAACACTAGCACACTCTTAAAAAAATAATAGCAGATATGTCGTGTTTGGACTCGTTTTGTTCAGTATTTGATTCTGCATACAATGCAATGGTGGCAACACGGTGAGCTGATGCTGCGGCCAGGATATCCAGAACACTAGTACACTCTTAATTATTTTGAAAATAAGTTAAAAATTTTGAAATAAAAATTAAATTAAAAATTTAAAACCCCCCCCCCCCCCGCAAAAAAGTAAAGCGGACATTTAAAAAGTAAAAAATAATACCTTTCGTTGAGCCATCAAATTCATTTCAGAAATACCTATATATATTTTAATTATCGAAATCGATGGATGGCACGATAGGGTTTGCTCATTAAAGTGGCGCTATAATGTCGCGTCGTCGGGGTACCGCTTTAGTGAATCAGTGAATAGTCAATCAAATGAAGGGTCTGATTCACTAAAGCGGTACCCGACGCGACATTATAGCGCCATTTTAATGAGCAAACCCTATCGTGCCATCCATCAATTTCGATAATTAAAATATATATAGGTATTTCTGAAATGAATTTGATGGCTCAACGAAAGGTATTATTTTTTACTTTTTAAATGTCCGCTTTACTTTTTTTTAAATAATTGCCTGGCTGAGCCGGGACGGGAATCGAACTCGGTACACGAGAAAAAAAATGACCTGTAGTTTTATCATACCAATCGGAAGGTTTCATCGTAAGGATTATTTTTTGCTAAATAACTAATTAAAGATTTCACTCGTCAACGTAAAGGGCCATCCATAAATTACGTCACACGAATTTCATGATTTTTTTGACCCCCTCTCCCTTCTTGTCACAACTGGTCACATTTGTAAGACTCCCCCCCTCCCTAGTGTGACGTCACATATTTTGCATATTTTCTATTTTTTGTAATTTTATAATAAAAGCAGTGCTTTATAGTTGTTATTTTTTTTGAGAACTCAAAACTTATTGTCTCAACCAAAGTAAAACGTAAAAAGAGTGCTTGGGACTGAGGAGGTTAAGTTTGTCGTTAAAAGTTAACACGTTTTGATACTCAAACACATTTTGAAATGTGAAGTCACGAAACTTATGACCCCTCCCACCCCCTTGTCACACAATGTCACACTTTGACGACCCCCTCCCCTCCCCTTAACGTGTGACGTAATTTATGGATGGTCCCTAACTACCTCAATGTGATTTAAGGCGACTACAGCACCTAAATTACGATTTTATGATGCGTAGATAAGCATGACGCACTGCATTAAATCGAAGAAAAAAATACTACGGTAATATTCAGGACATAAACTAGATAAGTAGTTTGCTGAAAACATGATTCAGCACTTTTGGTCCGATAGAAAAAGCTCACAAAGTCACCTCTAAATACCCAATATTGTGTATCTTTTAAGCTGTAAAAACGATAGTAAAATGCACACAGGAACTTGAATTTGCTATCAAAATGTTCGTGATTGAACACTCTCGATAAGTAGTTACCGCATTTTTCGATTTAAACTGTCACCTTTCCATAAATCTCATTTTTCTAACTTTCGAACATGTTTTTACGCACGCACGCTTTCATAGTCCGTAAACTTCGTGTATCGACACTGTTCGCCCTGCCGGCCCAGGCCTGTTGAGAGACGGAGATGGCACTATTCCTATGTGTGCTGCCTTTATCGGGTGCTGTAGTCGCCTTAATATCGAGCCTATGTTATTGTGTGATACTTGGCAGCGTATAGGTGAATAGCGCGTTACTTATGTGCCATAGGTGCGTGATTGTGTGCGTGCTTGAAATAGGAATGGGTGCTACAACCTTTTTAAATGAATTGGAATTGGGACTTTATTTTATTATGATGTATCTGTTGTAATCCTTACTAATATTATAAATGCGAAAGTAACTCTGTCTGGCTGTCTGTCTGTCCGTCTTTCACGCCTAAACTACTGAACCGATTTTGATGAAATTTGGCACAGAGATAGATTAGACCTTAGGAAAGGACATAGGCTACATTTTATCTCACAGCTGGGCACGATATAACCTGTAGTCCACGCGGGGGCGGAGCCGCGGGCGGAAAGCTAGTATTTTTATACAGCATGTGGTTTATTAGTCCTCAGGAAAACCTAAATCTGCTTGACTACACAACCCTTATAAATGGTTTAAAGATCTTTATACAGGGTCACCAGAAATTCGATACATTTCCTTCCAAGGGGTTAAAGTAGAGCTCATTTGCAATTTTTTTTTTAATTCCTTCCCTAGCCGATAGTTATAGTTTATGACAGTGTTTTTCAATCTTTTTGAATTCGCGACCCCTTTGGATCATATAAAGTTCTGGCGACACCCTAAGGTCCCTAAGACCCTGTTAGGCTAAATCTATGTACTACTTCGAGGATTTTAAAACACATAATAAAAGAGTTTAACGCGGGGTAGACGCGGAAGGCGGGGGGCATCATTATACAGCCTTTTCACTGAAATTGTCTTAGTTTAGTGTAAGATTTACACATTTTAGTCTTTTTCTTTTACCTGCGACCCCCCGAGTAAGGCTTCACGATCCCCCCGGGAGTAGCGATCCACAGTTTGAAAAACACTGGTTTATGAGATAATCGCGTTTATGTTTTTTTTGATAAATGCCGATTTTTGACAAAAAAGCTGTGTAACTTAAAGAATTTCCTATTGTAATCTTTTTTTATGCATAATCTGAAAGCTGACATCTCAACGGTTCCTAGAGATTATAATAAGCTGAAGTAATACCAATGACCTTCATGTTGTGGACTTGGAATTGCGAGAGATTTAAAGGTAAAAAATGTAGTGCCACTTTGTCGTGAATTTGTGCAAAAAAATGTATGGAATGTGTCGTGCAGATTACTTAAATAAATGCCTTATTTCACTAGCTTTCGAAAGTTCCATACAAAATTTATATAAAAAACTTTACAAAATGTAGTAAATAAGCTCTACTTTAACCCCTTGAAGGGAATGTATCGAATTTCCGATAACCCTGTATATTATTCAAGAATTTTTTTTTAGTTCCCATACAAACTGCGTCAGCTGATAGCGCATTTTGTATGGGAAGTCTTTTTTTTCATACTTCGACCTTTGTTCCTTGGGAAAGTTGTTCAGTTTTATGGACTGATTTACTACCCGAGAGGTTGAAAGTGATTTACCTAAAGCCCTGTATACACAGAAATACAGATACACACGTCAAACTTACAACACCCCTCTCTTTTTTATCGGGGGTTATAACATTCGGTTCAATTTGGTTCGGAGTTGACTACTCTCCTGACTGAAACTCCAAGCGCTCTCGGTTTCATATACTTACTTAAATAGATAGATAACATATGTATTTATTCACTACTCTGTGTAGTCGATATGTTTGTGGAGCCCCTACAGTGGCCTTGTGGAGCTCCTACAGAGGCCTTGCGGACCCCCAGGGCTCCGCGGAGCACACTTTGAGAATGGCTGGTGTAAATAAAAGAAAACCATATTCGAAAGTATTTGATTCGTGTATTTGCATACTTCATTAGTAGTAATAACAAAAAAGAAATCTGTATATTAAAATTAAATAGTGCTCTATAAAATAATTGTTTGTAAATGTTTAAGTAACTAATAAAATAATAGTACAGACAGCTGCAGAGATACCTGACCACCCCTTCCAGATAAAGATGAAGTTGTCTAATGTCTATGACAAAACATAAAATTTTAAAATTGCGATTAAACCTTCGCGTTCTTTTTGAACGCATGGTGTACGAGATTTGTATCGCACGCGGCGTAAAATAAACCAGCACGGACGCGACGGGTTAAGGAGACTACAGCACCTAAATTACGATTTTATGATGCGTAGATAAGCATGACGCACTGCATTAAATCGAAGAAAAAAATACTACGGTAATATTCAGGACATAAACTAGATAAGTAGTTTGCTGAAAACATGATTCAGCACTTTTTGTTCGATAGAAAAAGCTCACAAAGTCACCTCTAAATATCAATATTATGTATCTTTTAAGCTGTAAAAACGATAGTAAAATGCACACAGGAACTTAAATGTTCGTGATTGAACACTCTCGATAAGTAGTTAACGCATTTTTCGATTTCAGCTGTTACCTTTCCATAAATCTCATTTATCTAACTTTCGAATATGTTTTTACGCACGCTCGCTTTCATAGTCCGTAAACTTCGTGTATCGACACTGTTCGCACTGCCGGCCCAGGCCTGTTGAGAGACGGAGATGGCACTATTCCTATGTGTGCTGCCTTTATCGGGTGCTGTAGTCGCCTTAAGCGTAATAGGGAATACGCATGATTTTTTTTCAATTTAAAAATTAATCTTTATTCATGTAACAAACAGTTTAGTAAAACTATTTTTCGAATAAATATGAAATTAAAAAAGATATAAGTCATCGAAGATTTATTTCCATCTCTTTCTAGCAAAACGAAATTTAACACGGAGTTTATATGGACGTAGTGACATGTGACGTCACAGTCCATGTCGGATCTCTGTCTAATCGGTGCGTAATTAATAGTTTTAAATGCGTATTATTGCGTATATCGGCCGTATTTCTTGGCCGATTTTAATTTTAATTCACTTTTTGTCATCTCAACTATACGGTATTTTCATATTTTGTTAATCAATGCGATATAAAAAAATTCATGCATATTAGTTGACAAAACTATATTTTTATATAAAATATCGTTGAGATACCTAAAACATTTCGTGAAATAACTTCATCCTTATTTGATAGGGATGGTCAGGTATCTCTGCAGCTGTCTTCACATGAAATGTTAGGTAGAATTTGCATAAACTCAGGTCACAATGGAATAAAAAATGATTATATGATTTATATATGTTTTCATTGATTTCAGAGTAAAGTAAAATGTTAATTACCATATAAACTTTTTCCATAAAACCAATTAATTAGAAACATCATATTAATTAGAAACATCAGCTTTAAATTATTTATAACACTTTAAATTTTCGCGATTTGAACACATAATTAAATTCTAAAACGGGTTTAAATTCGCGTATATATTTTGCCTATTCCCTTTGTTTCGACGCGGTTGCACGCCTCAGCGTAATTGAATTCACTACGGGTCGAACCACAATCCACCACTCCGATGATATCTTGCTGAGACAACAGCAGTCTACCCTTGACCACGGCGGCGGCGCGTGCAACCGCGTCGAAACCAAAGGAATTGGTAAATCTAAATATATTTACCAATTCCTTTGGTTTCGACGTGGTAAAAATTGGTAAACCTAAACGGCTAAACGTAGGCACTTGAAATTTTGAAGGAACGTAGCTTAGGTACCGTAGAGGTGCACTAAGAAAGGAATTCTCGAAATTCCCACGGGAACGGGAATTAGCGGGAAAATCCTTTTGTATGAAAAATCTAAACCGCTTAAGTTAGACGCTTGATATTTGGCATGCAGGTACCTTAGTAAACTTAAAGCTTAATTGCAACAGGATATTGCAAAATTCCCACGGAAACGGGAGTTAGCGGGAAAAAACTTTTGTATGTAAAAATCTAAATCACGTAAGATAGATGTTTTTAATGTGTGTACAAAAAAAAATTTACACGCAAACGAAGTTGCGGGCATCAGCTAGTAAATATATATACTTACGCGAATTTAGACTCGTTTTAGAATTTAATTATCATATCGTGTTCCTGCTTATTTAAGCAACTAATGACCTTTAAATGTATAAACCTTACGCTTAGAAAGTCAATAGTTTTTCGCACGTGTATCTTCGATTATTCTGTACAAATAAAAATATATGTATATATTTTTTTAATGATTGGCATTGGTGATATGACATTTCAGGTAAATTAGAAGATATAGAAAACCCTTAGAGGTTCTAAATGACACGGCAGCACATCAACGTCGCCCTTATCTTGTTCGGAATAGCGCTGACTTTCATTGTGCAAATGGGTGACCTGACTTGCCGTGTCTGTACATTAAAAAAAAAAGTTCCTCTGATATTAAAACAGACCTTTTGTCAGTCTGAAACATGCATTTAGATGCTTTTATACATAAAATTAACGAGGTCAACCAATATCATACCTACAGGGTGAAACTGAAAACTTTAGACAAACTTTGAGAAGTGAATCTAGCCATGATTACGAACAACTTTTTCTATGGGACCCTTTTTCCTACCAAAAATTAAAAATCTGCTGCTCCATACAAAAGTTCAATACCTACTCAACCAAAATGTAAGGAACAACTGATTTTTATTTTTTAGTAGAAAAGGTGGTTCCATAGAAAAAGTTGTTCCATCCTCCATCCCTCATTAGATTAGATCCATCCCTCAAAGTTAGTCGAATGTTTTCAATTTCACCCTTTAGATGGGTGATCACAAAAAAAATATTTCAAGTATGTAAGGGGCCATTACGTCACACGAATTTCATGTTTTTTCCTTCCTTGTCACAGCTGGTCACATTTGTGCGATACCCCCCTCCCTAGTGTGACGTCACATGTTTTAAAATTTTACATCTAGTAATTATTGAATTAAAACAGCAGTTTCGAAATTGGTTTCATTTCCATTTCAATTATGTTTAAGTATACAATGTTTTTGAGTTATTCGATAAAAGTTTCAAAGTTTATGTTTTAACACTTAGATTATAATGATTTTGAAATGTGACGTCACGATATTTAGAACCCCTCCGACCCCCTTGTCACACAATGTCACACTTGTGATGTAATTGATGGATGGCCCCTAATATGTGTAGTCAAATGGTCGCTTACAAAAGTATGTAACTGTGAAAATGAAGTGATTTTTCTTTAACAATACAAATCAATAAGATTAAATATGTACTTTACAGTTACATAGGGAGCCTTTATTTAGTCAAAATTAAGGATGTGAATATTCCCATGGTACTAAATTAAGGATGTGAATATTCCCATGGTACTAAAATAAGGTTTGGTCGAGTGGTAGTGGCGCTGCCTCCTGATCGACGGGTCCTGGGTTGCAAGTATTTGTGTAAAAAGCAGATGTTTGTTCTCAAGTCATGTTTGTGTCTGTCTTTACGTATGTAGACTTCAAGACAAGTGAGTAATTTTTGGAAGTACCTTCAGAACCTGGAAGCTGAAAATTGGCCGTCGGCCCGGGCTAGAGGTATTCATATATTAATAGTACATATTAGCACTACTCTTTCCTTACTCTCTTACTTTTGGTAAGTAAGAAAATAAGTAAGGTCTGGCGGCCCTGGGATCTCAGTTCATTAGTTACAGTTATAATAAGAAACAGAACACAACAAATATACAATGGAGTCTTTAATAATTAAACTGTTCTGTGTTTGGCAAAATAAACTTTATTATTATAACGTGCACATTGCACAATTCCTCACACTGAGGAAATACTATTTTTTTTCACATTTCGATCTTAGCATACATGCTTTGGAAAGTTGTTCTGTTCAATTTATCAGGTTATTCACATCCTTAATTTAGCTAAAGAAAATCACCAATAAATTTATTTCCAATTCTATTCTATAATAAAGTACAATGATTGTGACAATATAAAATAATTTAACACGAAATTAAGTACAATGGAAAACTTATCACAGGTAAATCTCGCCTGACGATTTTGGCCAAGATGGCCGATTAAAAAAAATATACAAGAGTAGTTCCTTAAACCATACACTCTATAGACGGAGTACTTATGACGTCACAGCACTTTTGAAAGAGATGCAAACATGTGAGTTCCTACAAGATAGTAAGAGATAGGTTACTTTAACGCCATCTCTTTTTGCGTAACCCATTTTTTGATGTCACGATTTTCAATTCGTGACAAACAAAGCGTTTGATATGCAGCTTCTGTCGGTCATTACGGTTTTTAAGGTTTTGTGCATAAAGTTTATTCATTTTTGTGGTGAATTTGTGAGAAAAGAGACTCCATTAGTTAAGTTGTTGTACAGTGAAGTATGGTTGGGTGCAGGGAAGGGGTAAACTATTGCTATCTAAAAGGGGCACGCTTCTGGCTCCGTCTACAGAGTGTATGGTCTAAGAGTAGTTTCACTAACTAGGGTTAAGGGAAAGCTTAGCCAAATCTGCGATCCTGAGTTCTGACTTATTTGTGACCATATCGTATATCAGAAAATGATTCAAAATATTTACGTATTTTTTATTTTTGTTGCTGTGTACAATTGAGTCATTAATTTTTATACGAAAAATTTTGCAATAAAAACAATATCTTCCACGCTAGACTGAAAGCAAAAGAAAAAACATAAAATGTTCCAGTTGCTAACTCTTCTCCAGTATAGCCAGTAAGGGACCATCCGTAAATTACGTCACACGTTAAGGGGAGGGGAGGGGGTCGACAAAGTGTGACATTATGTGACGAGGGGGTGGGAGGGGTCATAAGTTTCGTGACGTCACATTTCAAAATGTGTTATGAGTATCAAAACGCGTTAACTATTAACGACAAACTTAACTCCCTTAGTCCTAAGCACTCTTTTTACGTTTTTACTTTGGTTGAGTTAAGGTTGAGACAATGAGTTTTGAGTTCCCAGAAAAAAACAACACTATTAAGTACTGCTTTTATTAAAAAATTACAAAAAATGGAAAATATACAAAATATGTGACGTCAAAATATGTGATGTGACCAGCTGTGACAAGAAGGGGGGAGGGGTCAAAAAATTATGAAATTCGTGTGACGTAATTTATGGAAGGTCCCTAAGTGGGACGCGAGGGTTTTGTTGAATTTTGGGCGAAACACTGAAAACCCATCACCACTATACTCACGTTCCATCTAATAAAGTGGTTCCAGAACCCCATGGCGTTCTACCTGTATGAATGAATGAATAAAAAAAACAATAATAACAGCGTAAATCACAAAAATCAGCGATGTATATCACATTTTAATCGCAACACAGCTGTTTCGCAGTACGTTGCGTAACGCTAAAGAAGCTGAGTAATGAAAATTCTTTACTGACGATATACAATAGAACGAGAGGGCGGAACGAAATTTAAATAGAACAAAATGTTAGATATGCAGGATACAAGAATTTGCTAAGCTTCCTTACACCTTGTTTAAATGATGTTCATTCAACCTTACTTAAGTAAATCTGAATATGAAAGGCTGTGTGCACACTACAGGATTCTTAGATACCTTTCGAAATAGACCATAGCTTACTTTACAAAACTTGATATTAAATTAGAAGAAAAGAGCGCTAGGCGAACGTACACACATCAACACGGTTTAGGGATAATGCACGATTTTTCATACAAAAGAGGTCTGTTTGAGAAGTTATAATAGCATACTCGAGATACATAGAGGGCTATAATTTTCAGACGAGCAAGTGCTAAACCTGAATTTTCAATTCTAGATAATGAATTTTGTTTTACTTGAAATTTGTGGAAACGTGTCGTCCTATGGTCTCATGCGGTGTGGTAGGCTCTGTAAAGGGCCGTCTGGTTCGCGAACACCCTCCTACCGAAGTCCGACGCCAAACAGCTTGCTGTGTTCCGTCAGTGCGTGGGAGTACCAGTGCTTTTATAGGCACTTTCTGGGTTAACTCGTTCCATCGTCGACCTCATCTTTGACCTTATGGTCAAGATTGAGGTCAAGAGTTAACCCATCTTATAATAAAAAAAAAATTTTAATGCCGTCCTTGTTCACGTCAACAAGACAGAAAGTGATAGTGGGATATTCAAAGTGGCATTAACTTTAATGGACAGGATGTGTGAGGTCATAACGTCTTAGTGCTTCCAATCCTCATCTGCTAGCAGTGCACCCCGCTGATCAACGGACGAGTTTTTTTTTAAATTTTTTTTTATTAAAAATGGGTTTGCTCTTGACCACAATCTAGCTTAGGGCAAAGATGTGGTCGAGGATGTAGCGAGCTCACCCAGAAGAAGCCTATTCACTCGTACTTTAAAGATATTCGGGTTGTATGAGCTCGGAAATACAGACGCCGGCAGAGAATTCCACTCCCTGGCAGTGCGCAATATAAATGATGAAGAAAAGCGCTCAGTACGTATCCGAGGTATCTCGACAAGATAAGGGTGGTACCCCGCAGTGCGTCTGGACGTCCGATGGAAGAAAGGGGCAGCGGAATGAGCTCATGTTCTGACGTACTACAGCCAGGAAAGTGTTTCTCTACTTGATATTGACGGTTTTGCCATTCTACAGGGCTTTAGGTAAATCTCTTTCAACCTCTCGGGTGGTTAATCAGTCCATGAAACTGAACAATTACCCCTAAGGAACATAGGTCAAAATACGAAAAAAAATGTTGATCTTTCATACAAAATGCGCTATATGCTGATGAAGTTTGTATGGGAACTCATTTTTTTTTCATATTTTGACTTAGAATAGAATAGAAAAACATTTATTTGGTACTTTTACATTAAAGAAAACTAAGACTAAACTAATAATAAACTAAAAACTAAGTAAAAGAGTACCAAAAAGGCTTTCATTCACTCAGCAAAATGCCGCGGCTCCGAAGAGCCATCGACGCTGGTTTTCAGTGAACGCCTGAGAGAGGGGAACGCTGCCGTATCAGAATATAAATTACACTGGAGGGACATGTTCCTTGGGGAAGGAAGTTGTTCAGTTTCATGGACTGATTAACCACCCGAGAGGTTGAAAGAGATTTACTTTAAGTCCAGTATATTTTAATTTTGATTCAAATACCTGCCTGGACTCTAGCAAAATCACGATTGTGGATGCCATTATAGACATTTATCTGCAACTGGGTATTACATAGTCTATGATATTATTTATTCCAGAAAAAACCTATAGTCTATTCCGCAACCACACAAGCGCACACACAGAGAAATCCAGATTACCCTCTCAAAAAACATCGTCAAACTTTAATACAACTTCTGGCCAAAAAATCTAGCAACCAAGCCATAAAGACATTTTAAAAAATCAATGCCATTGAAAGACACAGTGACAGAACAAGAGGTAAACTGACGCCACTAAAAGATGCCCAATCATCAGCGGGAATCCGAGTTTGAAGAACTGTCTGAAGGTGATCTTGTACCCGTGCTGTTCCGCCACTCCTGCGCAGACCACGTTTGCGCTGGCGCCGATTAGTGTGCCGTTACCTTTAAAAAATGGAGAGTTTTTTAATAGAAGACTTTGTTACATTTTATCAGCGTTCTTCTTCTTATCGTGTAGGTATAGTCAGTGAGGTCAAGCAGTGAGATCAAGCAACGTACACAGAGGCAGGGAACCTGATGGGTGACCAAAGTGGCAATTTATCACGAGCGTTTCCGTGCTTTGGAGGGCACGTTAAGCTGTCGGTCCCGGCTGTTGTCGATTGACTACAGTCGTTGAAACCAAGTCAGAGGCCATTGTGCGGTCTGTAAACTCTGACACCAGGGTTAGCCAAGTTTGTCACACACTTGACTATACCTACACGATAAGAAGAAGTCAAGTGTGTGGCGAACTTGGCTTACTCTTGGTGTCAAAGTTTTCAAACCGCACAATGGCCTCTGACTTGGTTTTAACGACTGAAGTCAATCGACAATAACCGGGACCGACAGCTTAACGTGCTCTCCGAAGCACGGAAACGCTCGTGATAACTTGCCACTTTGGTGACCCATCAGGTTCTCTGCGTTGCTTTCATGTTAGACTGGAAGAGAAAGAAAAACATAGAATGTGCCAGCTGCCAGGTCTTCCCAAGCTCCCACTGCTCTTAGCACTGTCCCCCCGGGTGAAAATGGGACGTTTTTTCTCACTAGTCCTTTTTGCTTTCAAAAGGGACAAAACGTGTAAAATGTCAACATCTGGGACAAAAATTTCCATCTGTTAGCGTTGTCAGCTAGAAGGGAATAGTGTCGAAGTCGAAGTCGAAAATAGCTTCATTTGATAGAACATTCAAAATGAGGATGTAGCAAGCTCACCCAGATGATGCCTATTGACTCGAACTTTAAAGAGACTCGGGTTATATGAGCCTGGAAATACAGACGCAGGCAGAGAATTCCATTCCTTAGCGGTGCGCAGTATAAAAAGATGAACAGAAGCGCTCAGTACGGATCCGAGGAATTTCGACAAGGTAAGGGTGCGTCTGGATGTCCGGTAGAAGAAAGGGGCAGACGGAATGAGCTCGTGCACTCACCTCCTAAACAGGCTCCAAAAGACAGCGCCCAGATGAGCGGCGGCGTGGGTATGTTGAGGGCCGGGTTAGCGCCCAGGGTGGTCACCACTCGCACCATCATTGTGGTGAGGGGGATGTTGTCCACAAACGCTGAGGCGAGTCCTGAAACCTGGATGAAAGTGAATGTGAGGGTGAGTAAAAACTAAATCAAATAAATAAATCTTAATATACAGGGTGGCCAACTTGGAGGTATATAACTTTTTTTTGCCGCCATTTTGTTTTGGGGGTAAATATGACAGGTGTTACATAAATATTACTTTGTGTAGATACGGCAAATTTATTATGGAGCGTTTTACGATGGAACAACATGTTTTAATTATTAAAACGGTTGTAGAAACATTAAAAAGAATGTTTCCCGTAAAGTCAGAAGTGGAAATTCAAACATTTAAACTCAATCGCTTGCTCACTTTTACTTAAAGTTTATTAAAACACATTTATAACATAACATTGCACGATTCCTCCATTATTGCCCGATTGTCTTTTGTTTTGTCATCTGTCATTCGAAAGTTTAAACAGGTTCTATATTTAAATCAAACAGTCTTTACAGCCAGAGTTGCAAACGTAATACAAACTCCTTGGTGATTTTAAATTAATCCAATTACCTAAACCTTTATATGAATGGGATAATAATACATAGCAAAAGGTATATTTAACATAAGAAAAGCCTATACGGAACAATGACGCTAACACCCGGTCGATTAATTCCGAGAAACGGTGACATTGATTGGCCCCCAAGATCGCCTGAACAGCTCCTAACTTTTTTCTGTGGGGCTATCTAAAGGGACGTGTCTGTGTTAACATGCCAATGAACCTTCAGCAATTAAAAGAACATATTCGAGACACAGTCACTGAGATAACGCAGGAAATATGTGAAAATGTGATGAAAAACGCGATGAAAAGGGTTCACATCTGTGATGCTGCTAGAGGTGGACATTTGTCTGACATTATTTTCCATGTTTAACTGCCGGCCCTAAATAATATATTTAACAAGGAATACTTGATATATTTTATATTTCATAGAATAAAATTACAAAACTAAAGTGTATACCTGTTAATTGGCCACCCTGTATAAAACCAAACTATTCGTAACTAAGTCGGGTTTGTTCGAACCCTTATAACGCGACCGATTTCATAGTTTTTGGTTTGTTGTATTAGTCTCCGTCCCGAATAGCAAAATAACTATAAAAAACATTGGAAATTTGAAGATGTATGATTGTGTGGATGTTTGTTACTCTTTCACGCTCAAACCGCTGGACCGATTTTGATTGATATGGAGATAGCTGACACCCTGGATTAACACATAAGCTACATAATTTTCCCATATTCCTACGGGAACGAAGTCTCGGGCGAACATAACATAATATAACATAACAAAAAAGCAAAATACAACAGAACAGGACCACCCCCGTGTGGTGATCGGTTGAGAATAACACCACCCCATCTCTTTCCGTGGGTGTCGTAAGAGGCGACTAAGGAAACTCAAATGAGACCTGCCTCCTAGTGATCCATCCCAGGCAACGGCACTTCATTTTTTCTGAATCTGAGGTGTCGTCCTATGGTCTCATGCGGTGTGGTAGGCTCTGTAAAGGGCCGTCTGGTTCGCGACCACCCTCCTACCGAAGTCCGACGCCAAACAGCTTGCTGTGTTCCGTCGGTGCGTGGGAGTACCAGTGCCTTTATAGGCATTTTCTGGGTTAACTCGCTCCATCGTCGACCTCATCTTTGACCTTTATGGTCAAGACTTAGGTCAAGATTTAACCCATCTTATAATAAAAAAAAACAGGTTTTTAACCCCCGACAAAAAAGAAAGGTGTTATAAGTTTGACGTGCGTGTTTGAGTGTCTGTTTATCCGTCTGTGGCATCGTAGCTCCTAATAACCCAATGTGTGTTTTGTTAACTCTCGGTTAAAAAAATGCAGTTTGATAGCAGCGGCAACGTAGCTCGAATAAAGACCCTTTCTCAGTCTACAACGCAATAAAATAATTTCAAAAGTAACTTTGAAACGAAGCATTTTTAAGCACTAGTTCCCTTGTAAGATTTCATCAGTAAAACCTATAAAAGTGTTTGCTTAAGTTAATGGATATCCTCAGGAACACGGTGTATACGTTCTACAGTTTTAACTTACCCACAGAATGAGTAACAAAGCGACTGCCAATCTCGCCTCGGCGTCGACACTCATAATCAGCTCCTCAGTGATACCCCCGATAAACTGGATTAAACCTAACTTGGATAGAGCCTGGAAAATAAAACAAATAGAACATTGTAAACATATCAACGTAACAACACACTCATTGTATCCAAATGGCGTAGGGGCAAAAAATAAAGTATACGTCCCCAACTAAACTATTTAAAATCGTTTGCCGTATTCGTCGAATTCCGAATTCCAGATTTGCTGTATTGTTGTAATCCAGATTCGTCGAATTCCAGATTTGTTGTAATCCAGATTCGTCCTGTGATAATTAAAGTCACGTTCCTGGAATCTGATTTATTTATATTCCGATTGTAGGATAAATTTTCACTAGTTCGATTTATAGTTTGTAAGTCGGAGTCCGAGGGGCTCCGACTTACAATTTTTTCTTGTACAGAATACACAGATTGAAAACATGTATCTTACGTGATTTCGATTTTTACATACAAAAGTTTTTTCCCGCTAACTCCCGTTCCCGTGGGAATTTTGCAATATCCTGTTGCAACTAAGCTTTAAGTTTACTAAGCAGGTACCTTAGGTACCACGGAAAACTTGATGTAATTTGTATGGGAAGTCAAAATTTATTTTTCGTATTTTGGCATTTGTTCTTAGGGAAAGTTGTTCAGTTTCATGGGCTGATTCACCACCCGAGAGGATAAGATCGAATTACTTAACACCTATTTGTATATTTAAAGATACTGGTTCAGGATTTTGAATATAGCTAGGAGGTTTTTTATCACCCAGTATATTCTCCTTATCATAAATGGGTGAGGCCTATCAAAATCTGGCTGCTAGTATTTTAAATTAAATGTTTGTTTATTGATTTTTCGGATTCATATTTACACCGTATAAGAGACCTACTTACCTCCATTAAAACAAACAGGGACGCAAAAAACAGGAGCGTAGACCATTCCACTCTGTGCAGGATTGGCTCCAGGTCATCTCGATCAGCCAGGAGGAGGATCAGGATAGCACCCAGTAAGGCCACCCATCCGAGAGACACCTTATCTGAAACATCACAGGAACGTTAGCCGACTTCAAGCAACGTACACAGACGCAGGGAACCTGGCAACGATTCTGTAACTATACACATCAACACGGTCTAGGGATATTGCACGATTTTTCATACAAAAGAGGTCTGTTTGAGAAGCTATAATAGCATACTCGAGATACATGGAGGGCTAGAATTTTCAGACGAGCAAGTGCTAAACTTGAATTTTCAATTCTAGTCAATAAATTTTGTTTTACTTGAAATTTGTAAAAACGTGATGAAAACGAAAACGAAAATGCACTTTTTACCTGCTTTTTGTATGAATTTACGCAATATTTTTTTTCATTTTCATCATGTTTTCACAAATTTCAAGTAAAACAAAATTTATTGACTAGAATTAAAAATCCAGAATTAGAACTTGCTCGTATAAAAATTATAGCCCTCCACGTATCTCGAGTATGCTTTTATAGCTTCTCAAACAGACCTCTTTTGTATGAAAAATCATGCAATATCCCTAGACCGCGTTGATCAAACTTTGACTACTTTAAACTATCGCAATTTGAACACATAATTAAATTATAAAACTAGACTGTTGTTGTGTCAGCAAGATGCATCGGAGAGTGGTGATCCGAATGATTGATTAATTATGGATTCTGTAACTAAGTTGTGTGTCGATGGAATGGTCGCTACTTTACCCGTTCAGGTGGTGAAATTGAGAACTATCCGAATTTTATACATCTAATGACGGCTGCCCCTCGATGGGGACATTTATATGGGCTGGTAAAAAAAACAACGGGTTGCACTCCGGGAGTGCCGGCAGAAGTGAAAACTTGAACATTAACGTTGTGCAATGTGCATTTAATATGGAAATAAAACAAAATACACAAAAAGAGTCCGTTATTCTCTCAGGATTCGAACCTGACGACCTGTTGCTTACAATCTGGCAACTTTTCCACTCGACCAAACTGTCTCTTTTAATTTAGTAAAATAGTCTATCGGTATTTGCGCACTATGTGCGAATAATCATTGACATCGTTGTCATCTGTCACAGAGATAATTTTACCATAGGGCTGCCATCCGTCCGGGCTTCCACCCGCCCATACTTTAAACTGCACAATGCTGCTAAAGAAGTTTTCACTTCAAAAAAGGTGGCAACCCTATCCTACGCATTTTCGGTCACGTGACATCTGACGCGAGTTCATCGCGAGTTTATCATTTTTTCCACCGCCACCGCCAACTGAATGTTCAGTTGCAGGTACCTAGTTTGCAACTTTACGTTCGGTTGGCGGTGGCGCTGCTGGTCAGGGAGGCTGTCAGCGAGTATATGAAAATTAATTAGTTCTCAATTTTGCCACCTGAACAGATAAAATGGCCTCCATTCCGTCGACACACAACTTAAATTACAGAATCGGGGCCCTGATTGCTGACCAAAGTGGCAATTTATCACGAGCATTTCCGTGCTTCGGAGGGCACGTTAAGCTGTCGGTCCCGGCTGTTGTCGATTGACTACAGTCGTTAAAACCAAGTCAGAGGTCATTACGCGGTTTGAAAACTGACACCAGCCGGGCTATGATGATCGCAACGACATATTATCTCACGCGTTATCTCGTGGTCACGTGACTGTTTCGACCAATGAGATTACGAGAAAGCGTCACGTGACCACGAGATAACGCGTGAAATAATATGTCGTTGCGATCATCACAGCCCGGCTGGATTAGCCAAGTTAATTTGATAAAAAAAATACAAAAAAAACCTTAAATTATTAGATTCAATTTAAAATGTTGAAAAACACTACACTACCTTAAAGTGTAGGCAGAGCGTGAAAAAACTTACTTAGAGGAGGGATGGAGTGCAGGAAGAATAAAGTAACGCAAAACACGATGACTATCGACGATTTGATTAGCAGGACCTTGTCGCGGATGTGATACTGAAAATAAAACAATTAACATTACTACTAAACAATTCTTGAGTAATACATCTTCTTCATCAGCCCATATACGTCCCCACTGCTGGGGCACGGGCCTCCCTCGATAACATGAGGGGTAAATGCCATACTCACCACGCTTGGCGGACGGGTTGGCGAGGGTTTTGATATAATTGCAGAGTTTTCCTTCTCTGTGTGCAGATGAACTTGCTTGCATATTTACCTTAGTCGCCTTGTACGACACCTCGGTAAGAAAGAGGGTGGTCCTATTCTACTCTGCCGGGGACTCACACGGCTAGTAATACATATCTTAATCTATATCTATAAAAATGATTCACTAAATCTGTTGCTACTCGAAACTCGAGAACGGCTGGACCGATTTGGATGATTATTGTCACGATCAGGTTTATAATAGGTCTTTACCTATGAAATTGCCGTTTTTCATACAATATTTTTGGAAACCTGAATTTTCCATACTAACGTTTTTGGATTTTTCTCGGGAATGCGAAAACCAAATTTAAGCAAAAAATGCGTTAACTACTTATCGAGAGTTCAATCACGAACATTTCGGAAGAAGAAAAATTAGATTTATGGAAAGGTAACAGCTTAAATCGAAAAATGCGTTAAACTTATCGAGAGTGTTCAATCACGAACATTTTGATAGCAAATTCAAGTTCCTGTGTACATTTTACTATCGTTTTTACAGCATAAAAGATACACAATATTGGTATTTAGAGGTGACTTTGTGAGCTTTTTCTATCGAACCAAAAGTGCTGAATCATGTTTTCAGCAAACTACTTATCTAGTTTATGTCCTGAATATTACCGTAGTATTTTTTTTCGATTTAATGCAGTGCGTCATGCTTATCTACGCATCATAAAATCGTAATTTAGGTGCTGTAGTCGCCTTAAACTGAATTTCATTGAAATCGTTTTAGACGTTTCTAAAAAATAGAATGTGTTAGTTGCCAACACTTCACAGACACTGTACTATGTCTGAATCAAATGTACTTTAGGGGCCATCCATAAATTACGTCACACGAATTTCATGATTTTTTGACCCCCTCCCCCTCCTTGTCACAGCTGGTCACATTTGTAAGACTCCCCCCTCCCTAGCGTGACGTCACATATTTTTCATTTTTTGTAATTTTCTAATAAACGCTGCACTTTTAATAGAGTTGTTATTTTTTAGGGAACTCAAAACTCACTGTCTCAACCAAAGTAAAAACGTAAAAAGAGTGCTTGGGACTGAGGAGGTTAAGTTTGTCGTTAATAGTTAACGCGTTTTGATACTCATAACAATGACATTTTGAAATGTGACGTCACGAAACTTATGACCCCTCCCACCCCCTTGTCACACGATGTCACACTTTGTCGACCCCCTCCCATCCCCTTAACGGGTGACGTAATTTATGGATGGTCCCTTATCGTGTGAGAAAGGCCGACAACCTATCACAGATGCTCATGGTTTCTTCTAATAATTCTTAGAATATTTCGTTAACTATAGGAATTTGGAAAAATTATGTTGCCTATAGAATTTAATAGAATTTTTGATTATCTGTTAGACAAGCAACCATGGGAATAAATTGCTCAGCTCCAGAGTTATTCAGAATACAAAGTCAATTAAAATTAAAAGTAAGAAAATTTTTATGATTGACTTAAAAAGAGCGACCCTCGGAGTTTCTTGCCTTTTCTTCTCCTGAGGAAGACTGCACCTTTGCGAATAGGCGCAAAGCCAAAAGTGCTAATGTAATTCACTATTTTGCTCAATGATTTATATTGATTTTGCTAATGTATTTTTATATCTTTTTCAAGCAGCACTTTGTATGTTCTATGAAATAAACATTTTTGAATTTTGACTTTTATGTGTAATCCAGGGTGTCAGCTATCTTCACACCAAATTTTATCAAAATTGGTCCAGCCGTTTGCGTGTGAAAGAGTAAGAAACATCCACACATCCATCCATACAAACTTTTATAATTGTAAGGACTAGTTTTCCGTCCGGGACTTTGTTCCCGTGGGAATCCGGGAAAATTATGTAACCTATGTTACTTAGGAATAATGTAGTATTCAATGGTGAAAGAATTGTTGAAATCGGTCCAGTAGTTTTTGAGTAGTCTTTCCTCTTTATAATATTATACTAGCATCCCGCTCGGGACTTCGTTCCCGTAGGAATTCGGGAAAATTATGTAGCCTATGTTACTCAGGGATAATGTAGCATCCTAATGGTGAAATAATTTTTGAAATAGGTCGAGTAGTTTTTAAGTTTATTCGTTACATACAAAAATACAAATCTTTCCTCTTTATAATATTAGTGTAGTTATCAATGTTTCCTACCTTTCCTCTTAACTCTCCAACCATTGATTTGAAACTAGCCTTGGGGCACGCCCTTTTACCGCTTTCTCTAACGGCTTTTTCTAGTTGAACCTGAAAGAAAAAATATCAAATATTTATTTGTTTATTACACTCACTGCCACGACTGAGGAAAAGCCTCTGCATGTATGTGTCTGTGGGTGTGTATGTGTCTGTGGGTGTGTATGTGTCTGTGTGTGTATGTGTCTGTGTGTGTGTGTCTGTTTGTGTGTATGTGCGTTATGAGTGCACGAAGTAATCCCAGTGTGCATGGCTTAACCTAAATGGGTTTTTTACTTAATATTAGCAACTTCTACATTTCAAAGGAGAATGGGTAATTTTGTATGGACACTGGACCCAAAAACATTTGACTGTTGCGTAATTGTCCGTGTTGTTTTTTTATTGCCCTAGTGGAGTAGTTTCATTATTCTAAGAAGCAGGTTTGAATTCCATTGGAGAAAAAAGATACAAATTATTTTATTTAAGGTACATAGCGCGTTATTTTATCATTATATTGGCTGTTCATCACTGAATATTGATTTTTTCAAGAGCAAACCAAACCAATTCGTTATAACTATTTAAAAAACAGCAAGTTCAAAGATGGACACGTCTCAGAAATTGCTTTTTTTCAAAAAATTTATAAACAATTGGTTAAAACGAATGACACTTACCTGCAGTTTCTTTATCTTCCTCTCGAGTCTATCCTTCACCATACACTCGTCTTTACTAAGCTGCGGTAGAGAGTCAGCCGCGCGCCGCCATATTGCTATTAGCTTGTGTAGTTCTGTCAACATTACATTAACGATAGGTATCAAATATAATAAGACAAGGGAATATGCATTAAGTCCGTGGATGCACAATTAACTGTAATAGTAATAAAAAAACACATTAACTGTACTCAAATAAAGGACCATCCATAAATTACGTCACACGTTAAGGGGTGGGGAGGGGGTCGACAAAGTGTGACATTGTGTGACAAGGGGGTGGGAGGGGTCATACGTTTCGTGACGTCACATTTCAAAATGTGTTATGAGTATCAAAACGCGTTAACTATTAACAGCAAACTTAACGTCCTCAGTCCCAAGCACTCTTTTAACGTTTTTACTTTGGTTGAGACAGTCAATTTTGAGCTCCCAAAAAAAATAACAACTCTATTAAGTACTGCTTTTATTGGAAAATTACAAAAAATGGAAAATATGCAAAATATGTGACGTCACGCTAGGGAGGGGGGAGTCTTACAAATGTGACCCGCTGTGACAAGGAGGGGGGAGGGGTCAAAAAATCATGAAATTCGTGTGACGTAATTTATGGATGGCCCCTAAGTATAGGGGAAGAAAACTGTTCGGCGCGAATGAAACTTGAACCCACGACCCCAGGATCAGATCTCCTGGTGCTCTAACCAACTGAGCTATCGTGCCTTCAAGCCAAGCGGCCAAATGTCTCATTCCCTTACTAAGCACATTACGTCGTGCGTGGCGGTTAGCGCCATCTGTGTCTAGTACGGAGAACTATAGACTCATACCACTTATTCTAAGTAGATTATGACAAAGGCGAAACCTGTTTACAATTTTTGATTTAGTATTTTGAAAACGCTTATCCGCGTGAGGGCATCGTTAATAATAATAATAATAATAATAAGCATTTATTTGTCCATTAAAAACATTTAACAATTATGACAACAAAACAATATTTATAATGTATGTTCTAAGGACAAATTGGTCTGTGGCCTCAGACTGACTAAAACCTATGGAGGGTTTAAGTCGCTGTTATTCTGCCACAGCCTTATAATTACACTAACGGAGAAACACATCAAACGTATAGAAAAAATAAAATTATATATACCAAAATAATTAAAAATTAAAAGAGTACGTGAACAGAATATCACGGAGAGCCATACAAATAGTATTATTTAAAATAACAAGCAGCTTCCTCGGACTGCTTCAAGAGTAGCCAGCTTAAGCAATGTTTTTGGAAGGTTGACACATGCCGACACAACCCTTAGCGTAAAGGCGGGGGAAGATCATTCCAAATTTTCGCTGAAGCGATCTTGAAGCAGCCCTCGGAATACACCAAACTCGCTACACCAAATACGTTTCGTCCCTGTCATAATCTACTTACTTCGAACAAGTGATATGAGTCTGTAGTTCTCCGTACGAGACACAGATGGCGCTAACCGACACGCACGACGTAATGTTGTAAAACAAACATCTCCTTTTTACACAATTGTATCAAGCACACGCGGTAGCCCAGTTGGTAATGAGCCAGATTTGTAATCCGAAGGTCGCAGGTACAAATCCTGGTGCGGGCCTGTACCACTAAATTCGTCTTTTCGGATTTATGTATGGATTTCTAATTATCACTTGCTCAACGGTGAAGGAAAACATCGTAATGAAACCCGCCCGTCCAAGAAAATTCATTTTCGAAAGACGAGCGGTCCACCAACCCGCATTGTATACGCGTGGTGGACTATGTACTAAATCCCCTTCGTGTTTCGAAGGGGGGCCCGTGCCCTGAGGTGGGGACGTATATGGGCTGGTAAAAAGAAATACCTTGAATTTCCTTAGGGACGCATAGCCTCAGTTTGCTGGTGTCTCTGAAGATGAACCGGAGCTGCAGCCACGTCTGAATGCAGACCAGTACCACCCCAACCGTCATGTGTAGCGTGAAATTCATGAAGTTTATTCCCTAGAATTTGAAAAAAATTAAATAAAATTTTTATTTTACATTTATTATCTCACTTTGTAATTTAATTGAAGCGTTATGGACTTGACAAATTTTAATTTTTATTTTATATGAAACCTGATATTTGCAGAAGATATGTAATTTGGCAAAACATTATTCCACTCGCAAGATTTATTCCATTCTTATTCTATTCTGGTACCATCAGAATTAGCGGTGGAGGAAAACATCGTGATGAAACCCGAACGTCTGGGAAAATTTGTTTTCACTCGGCGCGCGTTACGCGGGGTACTTACGAGCTTCTACAGTATACATGGGATAAAAGTTGGCAGCTGGCACTTTTTATCGCATCCCGCTTACTGGACTTTATAGTATGCCTGGGAAGAATTGGCAGCTGCCACTTTCTATTTTATTTTTATTTATTTAACTTAATGCACTAAAAGTACAAGGGCGGACTTAATACCCAATGGCATTATCTACCAGTCAACCTTAGGGTGATTGGTGAGAATGAGTGGTAGGTGCACACCTCATCCGAGGTGAAAGATAAAATAATAAATTATAAACATTATACTTACGAAACTAAATATAAATAATAAAAAACATAATTTATATATGCCCTAATAAAAATATTATAAATAAATGTATAATATACACAATACATACGAGTTAAGAATGAAGAAGTCAGTTCAAGTCATACAACGATCTATCACGTCCTACTTACTGGATTTTATAGTTTGCCTGCGAAAAGTTGGCAGCAGCCACATTCTATGTCTTTCTCCCATGCCTAGTCCTAAATGCCGGGGCTTATATACATATTTTTTTGTTTTAGAGTTGTTTGTTTTTTTTTAAAGATATTATTTGCATTTATAGATTTGATGTCCGTGCCCTTCTCTGGATTAAGTTTGTCTTGTTGTACTTGCTTTTTCAACCGACTTCAAAAAAGGAGGAGGTTCTCAATTCGACTTTATTTTTTTTTGTATATTTGTTACGCGATTACTCCGGCAACTGTTGTCCGATTTTCAAAATTCTTTATTTGTTCGAAAGAGTATACTCCTGAAGAGGTCCCATATAAATTTTATCGAAAATGATTCAGCGCTTTTAAAAAAAATCAACAAAAACAAAATATACTACAAACTAGAACATCATCTAAATAAATGAATGACATTTCTGTTTGTAGTTATTTGCTAATAGGCATTGTAGTCCGCAAAAAACTAGATATCTACTTTGTCTGAGCTGTTGTTGGGATTGAAGTCGGTGACTCATACGTTTTTAACGTGGAAAATTATCTTTAAAAATATTTTACACTTTCCATAGTAGTTTACAGTTAATAAATAGCTATAATAAAAATATACTTATTATTAATTTGGTTAAAAAGACTTACACTAAGTTGTACAGCCTTGTTGGAGGCGATGATGACATTAGGCGGGTCACCCACGGGGGTTGCTGTCCCGCCGATGTTGCTGAACACCACCATCGACATCAGGATCGGCACTGGGTCCAGGTCCATTACTTCGCAGAGTCTAGAATTTAAAAAAAACAACGGGTTGCACACCGGGAGTGCCGGCAGAAGTGAAAACTTGAACATTAACGTTGTGCATTAATATGGAAATAAAAAAAATACACAAAAAGAGTACGTTATTCTCTCAGGACTCGATCCCTCGACCTGTTGCTTACAATCTGGCAACTTTTCCACTCGACCAAACTGTCTACTTTCGTTTTAGTAAAATAGTCTATCGGTATTAATTTGTGCACTATGTGCGAATAATCGTTGACATCGTTGACATCTGTCACTGTCACAGAGATAATTTTACCATAGGGCTGCCATCCGTCCGGGTTTCCACCCATACTTCAAAGTGCACAACGCTGCTAAAGAAGTTTTCACTTCAAAAAAGGTGGCAACCCTATCCTACGCATTTTCGATCAGGGTCACGTGACTTCTGACGATCTGACACGAGTTAATTTTTTCCCCATACTCTAAAAGTGCTCAACGCCGCTAAAGATGTTTTCACTTCAAACATTTATACACACATCAAAAAAAGTTTGCGATCACTTGGAAAAGTGCTAATATTTTTTATTGTAGAAGAATAAAACTTAATCACTTTTTATCTTTTGATTCCTTATTTAAAAATATGAAATTTAAATATAAAATAATTTCGTAATTCAAATGTTTTTTCATTTAAAAAGACAATCAACCCTTGCTTGCTTTCATTCAGAAATCTGACATAGTCGCAACTTATCAATATTTTCAATTTATTCAAAAAAAAATAAGTTGGTAACGATGCCGAGAGGATTAACTGCAGTTTTACGAGCCAGAATTCTAACTTTAAGTGGAGAAGGCTATTCCACGAGGGAAATATCACGCAGAGTTCATGTATCCCAACCCTGCGTGGTGACCACGTTGGAGAGGTATCAGGGCATGGAAGATTTAGCTGATCGACCTCGCAGTGGTCGCCCAACTGTTCTTACTGCAATTCAGAAGCGATATATCAGATTACTGGCTGCCCGTGACCCAACAATGAACGCTACTAAAATGAAAGCAGAGCTGCGAGCTGCCACCGGCCGCGAAGTTAGCACCCAAACGATTAGAAATTGCTTACACCAAGCTGGATTACGAGCAAGGAGATCCTGGCGAGCACCTCTGAACTCACAGCAACGGAAGCGGCGCAGATTGCAATGGGCTAGGCTCCGTCAAAATGAAGAAATTGAGGACGAAAGCATCTGGCAGAACTGCCTCTTCGTTGACGAAACGCGGATCAGTACACATCCAGATAACCGACGTGTCCGTGTCTGGAGAAGACCTAACGACTCTGAAAGGCAGAGAACTGCCACTGGAACCGTTCAGCAGGGCGGGAAATCAGTGTCCTTTTGGGCCGGGATAATGATTGGGGCTAGGACGCCCTTAATCCCGTATCAAGGCACCATGACCGGAGCCATGTACAAAACGATTGCAATCGATGGATACGTCAGACCATTCCGCATCAACCACGGGCGCCAATTCATAATGGTAGATGATAATGCGCCCGCACATCGAAACGGACGTGTTGATGCTGCTCTCCAGCAATACGACATCACCAGGTTAGACTGGCCTGCCGGCTCGCCTGACTTAAACCCGATCAAGCATGCGTGGGATGCTCTTAAGCGAGCTGTTTGGGACCGTCAGCCACCTCCGCGAACAGTGTCAGAAATCAGGGCAGCTGCTATTGAAGAGTGGGACAGGTTACCACAAGAAATGCTAGATAACTTAATTCTTAGCATGCCCAGAAGGGTTTCCGCATGTGTGCGAGCCAGGGGAGGAGTCATTTTATACTAACTATTAATTTTTTCGTAATAAATTTTGTTTGTTTTTTCATTAATTCAAATTTTTCATTACATTACATTTAAGCCAAAATTGCATTTCCTAGCTTTTGTTAATAAAAAGTAAATAATTAATAATGATTCTTTTATTTACTTAGTGCATTTTCATTATAAAATCATAAAACGTAAACAGTTTCTTTAAATAATTTATATTTTAAAGAATACAACTGATTTTGCTACTAATCGTAAACTTTTTTTGATGTGTGTACCTTTCACTCATGCAGTCCTAAATATCCCTCACTAATATTTTAAATGCGAAAGTAACTCTGTCTGCTTGTCTGTAACGCTTTCACAGCTAAACTACTGAACCGATTTTGATGGAATTCGGTACAGAGATAGATTAGACTTCGGGAAAGGACATAGGCCACATTTTGTCCTACAGCTGGGCACGATATAACCTGTAGTCTACGCGGGCGGAGCCGCGGGCGGAAAGCTAGTAATAAAAATAAATAAATTATTTATTTCTATTCTTAAAAGAAAAGCTTCTGGCTAAACCACTTTATTCCGAGCCTTTGATAAAATATTAGTGTCACGTAAAATCAAATCATTTATTTCAAGCTAAACATTGCTCATCATTACATTTCATTCATTTCATTCAATCAAATTCATTTTATTCATTACATTTCGAAAAGTATGTTATATTTGGATAAATAAATAATAGCCGCAACCACGCAGTTGCAGTTTTGTAATACAATTGGCCTGCTCATCTTGAGGCGGAGTCCTTTCAAGATAATTTTTCTTTTTTTCTCTAATTGAGATAGTCTCATGTTTTTTTATCTAAGTCTTTATTTGTTAAGTTCCGTATTGATATTTAGTTTTTTTTGTTGCCTTTTTAAACATGATTTTAAACTTATTTTCAAAATATGTTTTTAATTCAACTTATACAGCATGGGTTTAAAAATTTTCAATACTTTTCCTATCACGCTGTGTATGTAAATACTATTCCTTAAAACTTAAAAAATTCACAGATTTCGTACCTCTCACGACTATCGAGCACATTGGAAATGAATCTTTGGAATTCGAAAAATCGTCGTTCTGACTTTTTTTCAAAAAGGTTAGGCTACAGGACAAACCCTTAACCCGATCGTCTTAGTTTTAGGCTCAAATTGTAGCTGACTAAATTGTCCAGAGGAATTTTAATCAAAATTTTGATATCATTACTCGTTTCCAAAATATCGAGCGCCAAAATAAAAAAAATGTTTCAAATAATTCTTTTTGCAACTTGCACGTGTCTTTTGAGCTTTTATTGAATATCATATCTTCACAACTCTCCGAGATATAAGGGGATCACACTTTTTCGTGAAATCGGAGCCTACACTGGAGCGAACGAAAAGACATTTCCAATGCCAAAAATAATAATTTCTTACCTGATAGTAACAGGCGTCATTAGGAGTACTGTTGTCACGTTGTCCAGGACAGTGGACAGCACAGCTGTTATTAGACATAACAGCGTTATCAGTGGCCATAGCTTCCCTTTAGTCACCTGTAACAAAACAAAAACAATTGACGAATCTGACGTACACATTACATTATAATGGAAGCTTAACAAAACTAGTCGGAGGCCGTTGTGCAGTTTGAAAACTCTGACACCAGGGTTAACCAAGTTCGCCACATAGTTGACATACCTACACGATAAGAAGAAGAAGCAAAAACTGAAACCTAAAATAAATGCTTTTCCAGTAGAATTTCCGTGAGGCAATTTTTTTGGTTAAAAAATTAAGTATTTATACGAATACCTATACTCCATTTTGTACTGAAAAATAATAAAAACAGCGAAAAACACAAGAAACCAGCAATGTACACACGGCAGCACATCAGGCTGTTGACTCCAACGCATGGAGATAACCTGACGTGTAGCTGATTCTTCATCATCAGCATCATGTCGTCCACACCGTATCCGGTGACGGCGACTCCTATAAATTACGCTGGTGGGCTCTAATATGGCTGGCGAAACCGAATTTAGCTTTAAAGACTCGGTTGCAAGATGCACAGTATAATTGGCCAGCTGAATCGTGTGTGTAAGAGTAGGGGGGTTTTGGAGTGAAACCGTTGGAATCGCATCACCATGCTATTTTCAAAGCATTTGTGGTGCGGTTCCCGACGTTCATGCTGAAGACAGTCATGAAGGAGAGCTTTTGGCCGGAGGGCGTGGTGTTCCGCCGTTTTCGAGGGAGATTCCCGGTTATAGACACCCCCGAAAAAACACCCGGGAAATAGTGTCAGTTAAGTTTTAATTTTGTTAAATAATATTTTATATGTATGTTAGTCTGTAAGGTATTTATCTATGGGCCTAGTTGCCTGAAAATAAATGATTTTATTATTAAGTATTATTATTATTATTTGGCCTAGTCTTCCGTACTTGGCGTTTCGCCTCGAGGTCTTTCAGACGCTCAGATTCAAAACGGTCGACACTTTTATAATTGGTTCGACGCCATTCCGGTGTTCGACGTGCCAGACCCCCCAAACTGTTTTGCAATCGTATTGCCACTCGCGCCCGGTACTGCCTTGTAGGTGGCAGCTGAAAATCAGTGTTTTGCCACACGGTAAAACTTTATACTGAGCTGCAACCTAGTTTCCTGCAACACACACTTACTTTGCTTTGTTTTTTTGTTTTTTTTGCTTTAATTATTGTTATTATGTGTGTTCTATTTCTCTATGTTATTACGCTGTCTCTGTGCTTATCTTATCTACTTTCTTTGCTATTTATTGTTTATTTGTTCCTTATTTCCTTGTTTGTTGAATTGTGAAACTCTATCGTTGCTTTTGTCTTTGTCTCTTTCTGTACTGACTCTTTGTAAGTGTGTACTGTGATGGAAATAAATTTCTTATCTATCTATCTAACTCTCACTTGGTCTAGTGAATATTAGTGTCTGTTCCTACATCACATTCTAATGGCGCAAGGCGTGGTGCCCATAATGTAAAATCCTTAAATTGACGTTTTCCGGGAAAAAAAAATACTTGTAGCCCATCGTAATAGGGAATATGCATAATTTTTTTTATCGCATCGATTAACAAAATATGAAAATACCGTAGTTGAGATGACAAAAAGTGAAATAAAAATTAAAATCGGCCAAGAAATACGGCCGATATACGCATTTAAAACTATTAATTACGTACCGATTAGACAGAAAGATCCGACATGGACTGTGACGTCACATGTCACTATGTCCATATAAACTCCGTGTTAAATTTCGTTTTGCTAAAAAGAGATAGAAATAAATCTTCGATGGCTTATATCTCTTTTAATTTCATAGTTATTCGAAAAATTGTTTTACTAAACTGTTTATTACATGAATGAGGAATTATTGAGGAATTATCTTGCATATTCCCTATTATGGGTATAGTTTCCACCATTTATTTCTTTGCACACATGACAAATATACTGGGTGAAAACAAACCTCCTAGCTATATTCAAAATCCTGAACCAGTATCACGCAAAGAACACATTTTAAAAAAAATTTTTTTTTTTCAATTGGAATAGTTCATTTTTTGCTTAAACGTAGACATTACTTCTACACCAGGCACGCGAGGGGTACGGGTAGCGCTCGGGGGGTGCGCCCGAGTGGTGTCTACGTTAAAATGATATAACAAACATACATAAATATTATAATATATATATACATAAATAAATAAATAGCCTCTTTAAGGCGACTACAGCACCTAAATTACGATTTTATGATGCGTAGATAAGCATGACGCACTGCATTAATCGAAAAAAAAATACTACGGTAATATTCAGGACATAAACTAGATAAGTAGTTTGCTGAAAACATGATTCAGCACTTTTGGTTTGATAGAAAAAGCTCACAAAGTCACCTCTAAATACCAATATTGTGTATCTTTTATGCTGTAAAAACACACACACACACACAATACTCTTTATTGCACATAAACAAAAAAAACATAAAACATAGAATTAAACAAAAAACAAATGTTCATGATGTAGTGTGCAATCCGGCGGCCTTATTGCTATAGAGCAATTTCTTCCAGGCAACCGGGGGGTGAAGGAACCGATACAGAAGGTGAAGCGGTAGACGTGCAAAGAGTAATTAATATAACTTATACATATCTATACCTAAATATATAACACGATAGTAAACGATAGTAAAAAACGATAGTAAAATGCACACAGGAACTTGAATTTGCTATGAAAATGTTCGTGATTGAACACTCTCGATAAGTAGTTAACGCATTTTTCGATTTAAGCTGTTACCTTTCCATAAATCTAATTTTTCTAACTTTCGAACATGTTTTTACGCACGCACGCTTTCATAGTCCGTAAAACTTCGTGTATCGACACTGTTCGCACTGCCGGCCCAGGCCTGTTGAGGGACGGAGATGGCACCTATATGATATTCTCAAAAAAAAAATCGACTTCCCATAAAAAGGCAAATTTGATAGCACATTAAACTTTGGTGAAATAAACCTGAATTTTCCATTCTAATCCAACGCGGCAATGCGGCTAGTGTAATGGGTACCTTTGCGCCTGGAATGGTCCGGGGCGGATTATTTGACTAATTAATTAGTTTATAAGGCTAATTATGTATTATTTTATAATTTTGACGATTTTGTTCTAATCAATAAATTTTGTTTTACTTGAAATTTGTGATAACGTGACGAAAATGAAAAAAAAATGCGTGTCTAATTTACGCATTTTTCATACAAAAAGCAGGCAAAAAGTGCACTTTTTCACAAATTTGAAGTAGGTAGGTACTTAAACAAAATACATTGACTAGAATTGAAAATTCAAGTTTAGCACTTGCTCGTCTGAAAATTATAGCGCCACATGTATCTCGAGTATGCTTTTGTAACTTCTCAAACAGACCTCTTTTGTATGAAAAATCGTGCAATATCCCTAGACCGTGTTGATGTGTATACTTAGACCTTAATTATTTAATTATTATTTGGCCTTAATTTTCACTATTTTAAAGTCACCTAATATTTATTCCTTTAACCCTTTTAGCGCCAAGAGTTTTCGTCAAAAACGCCCACCACAGTCCACGACATCAAAAAATAAAAATAAAAATTTTAATGTCGTGGCGTATGGCGAACGCTTGGTGAACGATATTAAAGTTAAAAAAATAATTGTCTGATATAATATCAGACATTGTCGGCGAGGGCACGAAACTTAAGGCGACTACAACACCCGATAAAGGCAGCACACATAGAAATAGTGCCATCTCCATCTCTCAACAGGCCTGGGCCGGCAGTGCGAACAGTGTCGATACACGAAGTTTACGGACTATGAAAGCGTGTGTGCGTAAAAACATGTTCGAAAATTAGACAAATGAGATTTGTGGAAAGGTAACAGCTTAAATCGAAAAATGCGTTAGTATCTTATCGAGATTGTTCAATCACGAACATTTTGTCGCAAATTCAAGTTCCTGTGTGCATTTTACTATCGTTTTTACAGCTTAAAAGAAACACAATATTGGGTATTTAGAGGTGACTTTGTGAGCTTTTTCTATCGAACCAAAAGTGCTGAATCATGTTTTCAGCAATATTTTTTTCTGCGATTTAATGCAGTGCGTCATGCTTATCTACGCATCATAAAATCATAATTTAGGTGCTGTAGTCGCCTTAAACGTCTGATATATCAGACATTGGCGCTGAAAAGGTTAAATATATAATTCTAAAAGTAAACAGTCTAAGGCGTTGTTACATCTTGGAAAAAACCTGACGTAATATTAAGTGACGTAATATTAGAAACACAATATTGGGTATTTAGAGGTGACTTTGTGAGCTTTTTCTATCGAACCAAAAGTGCTGAATCATGTTTTCAGCAATATTTTTTTCTGCGATTTAATGCAGTGCGTCATGCTTATCTACGCATCATAAAATCATAATTTAGGTGCTGTAGTCGCCTTAAACGTCTGATATATCAGACATTGGCGCTGAAAAGGTTAAATATATAATTCTAAAAGTAAACAGTCTAAGGCGTTGTTACATCTTGGAAAAAACCTGACGTAATATTAAGTGACGTAATATTAGAAACACAATATTGGGTATTTAGAGGTGACTTTGTGAGCTTTTTCTATCGAACCAAAAGTGCTGAATCATGTTTTCAGCAATATTTTTTTCTGCGATTTAATGCAGTGCGTCATGCTTATCTACGCATCATAAAATCATAATTTAGGTGCTGTAGTCGCCTTAAACGTCTGATATATCAGACATTGGCGCTGAAAAGGTTAAATATATAATTCTAAAAGTAAACAGTCTAAGGCGTTGTTACATCTTGGAAAAAACCTGACGTAATATTAAGTGACGTAATATTAGAAACACAATATTGGGTATTTAGAGGTGACTTTGTGAGCTTTTTCTATCGAACCAAAAGTGCTGAATCATGTTTTCAGCAATATTTTTTTCTGCGATTTAATGCAGTGCGTCATGCTTATCTACGCATCATAAAATCATAATTTAGGTGCTGTAGTCGCCTTAAACGTCTGATATATCAGACATTGGCGCTGAAAAGGTTAAATATATAATTCTAAAAGTAAACAGTCTAAGGCGTTGTTACATCTTGGAAAAAACCTGACGTAATATTAAGTGACGTAATATTAGAAACACAATATTGGGTATTTAGAGGTGACTTTGTGAGCTTTTTCTATCGAACCAAAAGTGCTGAATCATGTTTTCAGCAATATTTTTTTCTGCGATTTAATGCAGTGCGTCATGCTTATCTACGCATCATAAAATCATAATTTAGGTGCTGTAGTCGCCTTAAACGTCTGATATATCAGACATTGGCGCTGAAAAGGTTAAATATATAATTCTAAAAGTAAACAGTCTAAGGCGTTGTTACATCTTGGAAAAAACCTGACGTAATATTAAGTGACGTAATATTAGAAACACAATATTGGGTATTTAGAGGTGACTTTGTGAGCTTTTTCTATCGAACCAAAAGTGCTGAATCATGTTTTCAGCAATATTTTTTTCTGCGATTTAATGCAGTGCGTCATGCTTATCTACGCATCATAAAATCATAATTTAGGTGCTGTAGTCGCCTTAAACGTCTGATATATCAGACATTGGTGCTGAAAAGGTTAAATATATAATTCTAAAAGTAAACAGTCTAAGGCGTTGTTACATCTTGGAAAAAACCTGACGTAATATTAAGTAAATTTTTTTGGAAGTGACACTATTAGCAACTAGCGATAACTTCAAAAAACTGACCAAGAGTGAGATTTATATATGAACTGAGGGTTCTGTTAAGTCTTTGATACTCTAATAAAATATGTCCCTTCGAGCTGATAAAAAGTCTCCTAAGGGACAAATGGAGGGCTAAAGAGTGTGACATTGACATTGTGTTTAAGGAATGTTAGTTAAGACGTTCTATTGCGATTTTGTCCACTACTTTTTTATTTTTTTTTATCTACACCATTATTATATAGAGGAAAGATTTTTGTTTCTCTCGAATAAACTCAAAAACTACTGGAGTGGTTTCGAAAATTTCTTCACCAGTAGAAAGCTTCCTTATTTGCGGATGTCACAGGCTACATAATTTCTTAATTTACATAATTTCTTAATTACATAATTTCTCGCCTTTGTACACTTGGTTTTTCCAATTGATTTTAATAACTATGTTTGTGTGCAATAAAGAATATTATAATTTTCCCGACGTCCTACGGGAACGAAGTCCCGAGCGGAAAGCTAATCAACCCATACAATTATATTATACACATCAACACGGTCTAGGGATACTACATGATTTTTCATACAAGAGAGGTCTGTTTGAGAAGCTATAAAAGCACACTCGAGATACATGAAGGGCTATCATTTTTAGACGAGCAAGTGCTAAACTTGAATTTTCAATTCCAGTCTATAAATGTTTTACTTTAAATTTGTGAAAACGTGACGAACATGAAAAAAAAAATGCGTAAATTCGACCATTTTCATACAAAAAGCTGGCAAAAAGTGCAGTATGCTATATAGCCTCTCAAGCAAACCTCTTTTGTATGAAAAATCGTGCAATATCCCTAGACCGTGTTTATGTGTGTATATCCCTAACAAAGGGCACTGAGAAAAAGCAATTTTCTTGCGGAACCCTAAAAAGACTGCCAAAATGATTTATGTTTGTTTGTTTGTAGCTAACTTTAAGGGCAGTCATAATAAAGTGAGACGTCAAGGGCATACTAACTATTGTGTTTTTTAAGGTTTAAGTAGATCAATGAAAAAAATATATGTGAGTATGTTTACGGTTTCCTAATGATACATAGCTCCTTCTTATCGTGTAGGTATAGTCAAATATGTGGCGAATTTGGCTAACCCTGGTGTCAAAGTTTTCAAACCACACAATGGCCTTTGACTCGGTTTTAATGACTGTAGTCAATCGATAACAGCCGGGACCTACAGCTTAACGTGCCCTCCGAAGCACGGAAACGCTCGTGGAAAATTGCCACTTTGGTCACCCATCAGGTTCCCTGCCTCTGTGTACGTTGCTTAACCTCACTGATCGGTTGAGATCAGCGAGCGCCACTGGGCTAAGAGTGCTTAAATAGCTAACTGCCAACTCTGCCCAGTGCCTTTATAGGCATTTTCTGGGTTAACTCTTGACCTCAATCTTGACTATAAAGATCAAAGATGAGGTCGACGATGGAGCGAGTTAACCCAGAAAATGCATATAAAGGCACTGGTACTCCCACGCACGGACTGAACACAGCAAGTTGTTTGGCGTCGGACTTCAGTAGGTGGGTGGTCGTGAACCAGACGGCCCTGGCCCACCACACCGCATGAGACCATAGGACGACACCTCAGATTCAAAACAAACTGAAGTGTCGTTGCCTAAAATGGATTACTAGGAGGCAGGTCTCATTTGTTTTTTTTTTGTTGCCTCTTACGACACCCACGGAAACGGTACTTTTTTTTTGATCTTCCGTAGATACCTGCAGAGAGGTTATTCTGCGCAGTCAGCTCTTTTAATTATCAGTAACAATTTATTGTTTGCTTAATGCATTATATGTATTATACTATTGTTATGAGGATCGTCTCAGTGTTTTTTCCCATACAAACGGCGTCAATGGATTCCATCCCCTAAACTTCAACGGATCCCTGTGGCATTTTGGTACAGGTAGTGTCAGGAACACCAAAAACTAGGTCTGTACGTTTTGTTTTATTTGATATTTTTAGTAGACAAAAAGATATTTGGGACTAAAATTCTGCATTTTTTGCCAAAAAAATTATCAACATTTAGGAGGTGACTGTTGAAAAACTAAGAACAGTTTTGGAAAAACAAAACGTACAAACTTCGTTCATGCGCTTACAAATCGATAGATACTAAAAACGTACGATTTTATTAAGTTTTTAGGCTAGGAATTCATTGACGCCTAAACTCATAATTTTGGAAATAAAACTCGGCATTTCGCCGGAAAACTGCAGTTGTCCCTTTCGCACAAGTCTGAGGCGGGTGGTCGACATCGAGACAGCATGAAAAACAACTGAGACGCTAGTCCAAACTGAGACGCTCCTCTTAAGCAAGTATTACAGTTAAAAAAATTTTTAACAAGTACAGTTTCAATTATAACATGATGATTATTTGAGAGTCCGTTACGCGATGATTAGTAAACTCGATTTTGTCCACCACAAAAACTTCAGTAGGCAGTAAAGTACATCACTTACTTACTTCAAAAGTGAAGACAGCGAGGTAGTCAAACATCCCCGTCTCAGCCATGATGGCGACGATGAGCATCATGCTGAAGAGCAGCAGCAGGGTCTCCGCGTCCAGCCAGGATATGATCTCCATGAGGGAGGGACGCTCGCCTGCTATTGATAGGGTGGCCACTGCTGCAGTGGAGACCAGAAGGGCTGCCATTGTTCGGTTTATTACCTGAAAGCAATAACATTAGATTTTGGCGGGACGTCCTCATTTGTAGCCTAAAATTGAATGTTTAGTTGACGTTTAGTCCCACTTTTCGGGGATTACTCGACGGTGTTGCCCGGAGGAGTCTTACTGGTTACTAGCCGGCCGCCCGGAGCGAAGCGCAAGAAAAGCGCGAGGAGAGGGCGCGACGTATTTTACTGATTATCTTCAGAAAAAAAATCATTAAGATACGTTTTCTATGACTATCCACACCAAAATAATTGTAAATTTAGTTTTAAACTCACAAGTATAAGTAGTAAAAAACTACTGATTTATTTACGTTTTTTATTATGTCCCGCTTTCGACGAAAGAATCTCGTTTTTTTACTGAAAAAGTTTCTGAATCCCGCTTTGCCCAAAAAAAAAACTAGCAACGCTGCACCCGCTCGCCCCTTGTCAAAATTTCTCGAATTTGTGCTAAACGCTTTTCTACCTACATCTTTTATACTGCGCAACGCTATTCCATTCCTTAGAATTCTCTGCCTGCATCTGTATTTCCGGGCTCATATAACCCGAGTCTCTTTAAAGTTCGAGTAAATAGGCATCTTCTGGGTGAGCTTGCTACATCCTCGACCACATCTCCGCCCCTGGGCTAGATTGTGGTAAGAACAAACCCATTGATTATAAAAAAACAACCGGTACCAGAAAAGTACAGGTACCGCTTTTTAACCGACTTCAAAAAAGGAGGAGGTTTCTCAATTCGACCGTATATTTTTTTTATGTATGTCCGCGGATAACTTCGTCGTTTATGAACCGATTTTGATTATTCTTTTTTTGTTGGAAAGGGAGTATCCCAAGGGTGGTCCCATGGTAAGAAAACCAGGATCTGATGGTGGAATCCTGAAGAAATTGAGGGAAACTCTCGAAAAAATTGCCTTTTTGGGATTGAAGTCGGTGACTCTTACGTTTTTGACGTGGAAAATTTTTCTAAATAAGTATTAGTGTTATAGCGGCTAGCGGTGATAGCCCAGTTGGTAATGAGCCAGACTTGTAACCGAAAGGTTGTGCGGGCTGAAATCCTGGTGCGGGCCTGCACCAATAAGAATGTTTTTTCGGATTTATGTACGGATTTTTCATTAATTATCACTTGCTCAGCGGTGAAGGAAAACGTTGTGATGAAACCCGTACGTCTTTTTTTTATTCTTACACAAAAAAATTACATAGAACAGGATACACAATGGCGAGCTAACTCATAATGAGTTCTCTTCCAGCTAACCTAAGTGACAGAGAAATACTATTGAAGCGGGCAGAAGTATAAACGTTCTTAATTCATATCTATAGAGCCCGAATCTCTTTGTACATTTTTTCATGTCTTGTATATAAAATTGGAGGTCCTGATTCACTGACTTATCAACGCTCAGACCTAGAAAGCTGAAATTTGGCAAAAAAGGTGTCTTTGATGACGTAGGCCGGCACTAAGAAAAGATTTTTCGAAATTCAACCCCTAAGGGGACGAAATGGGGGTTCAAAGTTTGTATGGAGAAAACAATTCTTTTTGACATTTTGACTCGACACTTCGTCAAGATATACCCTGAAGTAATTAAACGGACACGTGTTTCGCAATTTTTCGAAAATCATCCCTCAAGAGGTCAAGAATAGGGTGACTAAAAAGTTCTTTGCGCAAGTGAAGCCGCGGGAAAAGCTAGTATATGTATAAATCTTTTATTTGTTTAAACTTACCTCAAAAATTATCAAAATATACAATCCAATGAGCAGTATTGTAGCATAAATGACACCAGTCACGATTGGCAATGGATACTCCAAATAAGTGAACTGGAAAGGAACGATATTGGACGCTGTGCTCTTCATCATAAGGTAGAAATCCGTTAAATTCTTCGCTGCTACTGCCAGGGTATGAGTCCTCACTTCACCGACGTTAAGGTCTAGTTGTGAGGGCTCTTGGAGAGCTACTGACCAATTGCTGGCGCCCTGTGAGAGGAAAAATAAATATACGTATAATTCAAATTCAAATTCAAACTTTTATTGCTTCGTGAGTTTTACAGTTCTTGTATGGTATAATAAGTACATCACGAACCCCGTTGGGGCACTGCAAATAATGATTTATATTTTTATAACCTTAACTAACTTATACTTATGTTTTACATATTTTATAATTCTTATATTTTAAAATTTCAAGAAATCTTTAGTAATTAATTAATTTTATGCTTATCATCTAGGTATTCCTGTAGCGTGTAATAGCACTTGTACAGTAAATAATCTTGAAGATTTTTCTTATAAGTATTAAAGTTGTTCTCATTTTTTAAATTACTTGGCAACTTATTATATATTTTTACTGACATGGCACAAGGTCCGGAACTAAACATCTGTAGTCTAGAAGAGGGTATTGCTAAGTTGTTTTTGTTCCTTAAATTGTGCGGTTGAGTATATTGATCTTTGGCCTGAGAGAATAGATCTTGATTCTTTTTCACGAACTTACATATGTCCAAAATATAAATGCACGCAAGTGGAAGTATTTTAAATTTTAAGAAATGTGGCCTACAACTTTCCCTAGATGATATATATTATTATTATAATATATAAATTATTAGCTTCTTTCTCTTATATCTAACTTGAATTTTCTATGAGTTTTGCTGGATTAGTCAAGAGTTTAAAATACTTTCACAAGACTTGCAAATAACAACATTGCAAGAAATGTATTGTAAACAGTGTCAGGAGTGTCCGTTTTTCTTTTAATTACATTTCATTGCACAAGAAAAAGTAATATAGTAGGTTTTAAAGAATAAAACCGTCCAAGTGCGAGCCGGACTCTATAAAAACAAGATAAAAACCATTCTCTCTATAAAACAGGCAAAAAAATCACGTTTATTGTATGGGAGCCCCCTTAAATACTTAATTTATTCTACTTTTTAGTATTTGTTGTTATAGCAGCAACCGAAATACATCATCAGTGAAAATTTCAACTGTCTCACTATCGCGTTTCATAAGATACAGCCTCGGACAGACTTATCTATAAAAACGAGTTTTGTATGAGAGCCCCCTTAAATGTTTATTTTATTCTGGTTTTTAGTATTTGTTGTTATAGGACCACTAGAAATAAATAATCTGTGAAAATTTCAACTATTTAACTATCACGGTTCATGAGATACAGATTGTTACAGACTAACGGACGGGCAGCGGAGCCTTAGTAATAGGGTCCCGTTTTTTCCCTTTGGGTACGGAACCCTAAAAAACTAAAAGAAACTAAGATTATACATACGCTCACGCATATAATCCCTTACGGAGTAGGCAGGGCGTCAGTGGTTCTAGCGAAGAAACTACTTGATGCTACGTAAAATTTTAATATTTTAACATTATCACCCTGTCTCAACATTTTTTACAGCGGCGAGGCTGCAGCGGTGATATTCTGCCAGTACCAGAAATTAAAAGAAAGTGAGAATTATCATTATTAACATAATTATTACTTTCATTCGTTCTACTACCTACTTATTTTCTATAATTCTTATCTATATATTATTTAACTATTACTATCTATCTCTTTTCCTTTTCTTACTAATATTCCTACTCTTAATCCTGTTTTTCTTTGTTTGTTCTACGAAGTGCGCGTATAGTTTTAAAGGCACTGACAGAATATCAGCGTTGTGGCTCCAACCACAACACTATGCTGAGTCAGCAGGGCAATCGCGCTAAAAAAAGTGGATAGAATCGCAATTAAAACGTAGCTGGGGGGCTACCACCTAAGCGAAGCTGATCCTGATTGAACGAATGGAATGATGGTCATTGCTGTAATTGGTTCATGTCGTTAATCAAGGTCTCCTTATAAAGAAGCAATGGACAACGTTCCATTCGTTTACCCAGCATTAGCTTCGCTTTAGGTGGTAGCCCCCCAGCTATGTTTCAATTGCGATTCAATCCACTTTTTTTAGCGCGATTGCCCTGCTGGACCTCTTCCTTGACCAGCGTTTCACATCACGATTCCCCTTGATGTTTTTTCTTTGTTTATATTTGTGTGAAATTGTTTGTTTTATGTTTACGTCAAAGTTGCTGGTCATTGAATAAACGTATTATCTATCTATCTATCTATCATTTCTAAGAAAGTAAGTAAACTAACCTTCATTTCTAGCCCAAATCTTCTACTAGGTTTGGGTGCTAACCAGAACTCCACTTTGGGTGCCATTTTCATTGCGGATGAGTTCAAGTTTGCCTCATCCCTCTCTGATAGAAAAGGCCCTTTAATTTGTAATCGTATGGATATTTCCTCTGCTTCAAATAACTTAAATTCTGAAACAGAAATTTTTTTTTAGTATTTTTAAAACTTACCCGCGTAATTTAGGGAAAGAAAAATGTTCAGCGCGAATGGGACTTGAACCCACGACCCCAGGATTAGATCTGCTGCTCTAACCAACTGAGCTATCGTGCCTTCAAGCCAAACAGCGAAATGGGTTTGAAACTTTCTGGCATATCCACCCGCCGCCAGTTTTTTTTTCGAAATCGCAGCGCACTATGAAAGTGGTATGTATGGGTAGAGGACACATAAATGAACAAAAAATGACAGTAACATAGTATCCTAAAGTTTGAAGCCGTCAGTGTACAGTTTTAAACAAGCGCTCAAATTTTAATTAATTAATCAATGGAGTTTTACAAAATTATTACACACACACCAACACGCACCCGCACATACACACACACACACACACACACACACACACACACACACACACTTACGCACTCATACATGCGGTTGTATTATTGCTACACTTTGGTTGTTTGCACGTGTCAGTTTGTTTTGTTTTGTTTATTTTGCATGTGTTTTATGTCTTTCATGTGTATGGTATTGTATATGTCTAACTGTCTTGAAATCGCGCTCGACGCAACAACTCACTGTGGTACTGACTGAAAATCAGCGCTTTAGTTTAGTGCTACAGCACATGCTGAGTCAGCGCCATTTTGACTGCTTTAGATAAGTATTGTGTTGTTCTACTTGTTTGTATTGTTTCTCTGGGGGCAGTCAAATAAAGTTATATCTATCTAAAGTGTCATGTTACTGAGATATTCTGAAGTAAAGATGTCGTTGACGGATGGATGGATATGCCAGTTTCCATACAAAAAGTTTCGAACCCCTTTCTCATTCCTTCACTAAGCACATAACCTCACACACGACGTAGTAAATTATTTGAGAATTTTTTTTATTATAAAACTATTTTTGCGCCTGCGACTTTGTTCATATGGAAGAACAAAAAAAGAAAAGAAAAATATTAAACGAAAAAAATGATTTTCTTTTTAAATCAAGCTTTTGTTGAAATGTATTTTTTTTAAACCTTTTCATTTGATACCCTTATCATTTATCATGGGAGTGCAAATAAAATAACTAGTCCACCATTTTGGATATAGAATGATGTTACTGGATACTCTTTTTAACCGTGTGGTGATCGGTTGAGAATAACACCACCCCATCTCTTTCCGTGGATGTCGTAAGAGGCGATTAAGGAGACACAAATGAGGCCTGCCTCCTATTAATCCATCCCAGGCAACGACACTTCATTTTTTTCTGAATCTGAGGTGTCGTCCTATAGTCTCATGCGGTGTGGTAGGCTCTGTAAAGGGCCGTCTGGTTCGCGACCACCCTCCTACCGAAGTCCGACGCCAAACAGCTTGCTGTGTTCCGTCGGTGCGTGGGAGTACCAGTGCCTTTATAGGCATTTTCTGGGTTAACTCGCTCCATCGTCGACTTCATCTTTGACCTTATGGTCAAGATTGAGGTCAAGAGTTAACCCATCTTATAATTAAAAAAAAAAAAATACTTAGCTATCCATACATTGCCATTCAAACTATCCTACATGTGTAAAATTTTAAATCCTTAACTTATCCTTTTTTACGAATATTATAAACGCTTTTGTATGCATGGATGTATGGATGTTTGGTACTCTCAAACGGCTAGACCAATTTTGATAAAATTTGGTATGAAGGTAGCTGACACCCTGGATTAACATAAAGGCTACTTTATTTTCCCGAATTCCCACGGGAACGAAGTTGTTCTATGAAATTAAAATTATGTGGCAAGATCATTACAAGTTAATTGGCTCTGACGGGGATTCAAAGGATTGTAGATTCAGAAGTCTATACTCTCATGTTTTTTTTTTATACGATGGGTTAACTCTTGACCTCAACCTTGACCAAGGTCATAGATAAGGTCGACGATAGAGCGAGTTAACCCAAAAAATGCCTAAAAGGCACTGGTACTCCTATCGCACCGACGGAACACAGCAAGCTGTTTGGCGTCGGACTTCGGTAGGACCATGGTCGCGAACCAGACGGTACTTCACAAAGCCCACCACATCGCATGAGACCATAGGACGACACCTCAGATTCAGAAAAAATTGAGGTGTCGTTGCCTGAGGTGGATTAATAGGAGGCAGATTTGATTTGTGTTTCCTTACGCCTCTTACGACACTAACGGAAAGAAATGGGGTGGTGTTATTCTCAACCGATCACCACACGGCACATGTCTCATGAGAGAGATGTCTCATTATACGACGGCAGCAGGTATAAAATAACTTACGTTTAGTTTCGCCGGGCTTAGCAAACGTGCCGAAAGTTTCTTGTTCTAGTTCGCTGTACATTAGGAACACGACTGTGAAGTACACCCAACAGGCGATCAATAGCACCATTTTTGTGTAGTATTTCGCTATCATTAACTGAAAAAAAAATCATTTAAGAAAAAAAAATTGACTGAACTGAAAGTAATAGCTAAAGCGCTCGGACCACAGTGGCCCTTGCTGATCTCAACCGATCAGTGAGGTTAGACAACGTAATGGTGACCAAAGTGGAAAGACAGAGTTTTCAAACCGCACAATGGCTTCTGACTTGATTTTAACAACAGTAGTCGATCGACAACAACCGAGACCGACAGCCTAACGTGCCCTCCGAAGCACGACAACACTCGTGATAAATTGCCACTTTGGTCACCCATCAGGTTCTCTGCCTCTGTGTATGTGGGTCATTGAGCTTCGACCCGACTCAACTGCGATAGATGAAGCTGCGACAGAAACTGTCGTTGTAGGTTAGGTTAGGTTGGAACTGCGATCCCGAACCCACAAGCCGAGCGAGCGAAGCGAGCGTGCCGCGGCAACGGCTGGCGAAGTTCCAGCAGTTCCTCTATCGCAGTTCTGTGTGTCGCAGTACTGTCTGTTGCAGTTCCGTCTGTCACAGTTCTGTCTGTCACAGTTCCGTCTGTCGCAGTTCTGATGTCTGGCGCAGTTCCGTCTGACGCAGTTCCGTCTGACGCAGTTCCGTCTGACGCAGTTCTGTCTTTCGCAGTTCTGTCTAACGCAGTTCCAGCTGTCGCAGTTCTGTCTAACGCAGTTCTGTCTAACGCAGTTCTGTCTAACGCAGTTCTGTCTAACGCAGTTCCATCCATCGCAGTTCCGTCTGTCGCATTTCAATCTGTCGCAGTTACTGTTTTTGTTTTCCGAGAAAACATGTTTTTGTTTCGACGTTTTTCGAAAAAATATGCGCAGGAGACACGCCTTTAGTTGTCGCCGAGCGGGTACGCGGAAAAATCGTAATGCTATGATGATTTCATATGCCAAGAATGTCAAAATGACTGTAATTTATCGTCAATATCTGTCAATACACGGCGCGTCAATTGCCTTCAAGCAAAATGTTAATCATTTGCTATCATTCCCGTATTATTGTAACTCTGACACCAGGGTTAGCCAAGTTAGCCTCACTCTTGACTATACCCACACGATAAGAAGAAGATTCCCGTATTTTTGTACTTACTTTTGTCGGTTCGATTGCTTGTGCATCAGTGTACCTGTAAAGAAAATTTTATTTTTTTAACTTTTGTTATAATTATATATTTTTTTACCGAATTCAAAAAAGGAGGCATTGATTTTCTAATTTTTTTTTGTTCGAAAGAGTTAAGAGTCTATAATATACAGTCAAACCTGAGTAAGTGAGAACTAGGTAAGCGAGAAAACTATTACTGAGAGTATTTGCCAGGTCCCGTCATTTTGCCCTCCTAAAACCTCTATAAGTGTAGGCGTATTTTTGCCCGTGCAGTATTTATTCGTATGGTACCGGTTCTAGCACCGTTATAAATATCGGTACTTATTTTTAAAAAGCGGTAGGTACCTGTACTTTTTAGGTGCTGGTTCTCAAAAACACCGGAATGGCGACCATTGGCCACCCCGTGCAGTATTTATGTGTATAGTACCGGTTCTAGCACCGGTATAATACGGTACTTTTGTTTGCAAAAAGCGGTACTTGTACTTTTTTGATAACGGTTCTCAAAAAATCAGTATTTCAAGACCTGATTGCAAATTAAAAAGCTAGCAAACGAATACTCACACGGGTTCACCATTAGGATCACTCTCAGCAGGATGCGAGTCGACATCATTCTTGTCACCCAGATTTAAGAAGATGACGTCTTCCGTCAGTGGATGCAGATTGTTGTTCAGATGCGCCATCGAAGTGTTTGACAGTGTCAAGTGTGGGGCCGAGCTGACACTGTGGAGGCGTGTTTTTGATGACTGCACGGAGTGGCCTTTGTGGAGTTCTTTTACTGTGAAAAGAAGAGGAAATATCAACTGATATACTTACTCATTTTATTTTTATTCTTTACTAGCATTTCGGGAATTAATTATAACTTGTATTTTTTTTCACCAGCCCATATACGTCCCCACCGAGGGACACGAAGGGGATTCAGGCCATAGTCTACCACGCTGGCCCAATGTGGGTTGGTGGACCACTCGTCTTTTGCAAACGAATTTTCTTGGACAGGCGGGTTTCATCACGATGTTTTCCTTCACCGCTGAGCAAGTGATAATTAGAAATCCGTACATAAATCCGAAAAGACGAATTTAGTGGTACAGGCCCGCACCAAGATTTGAACCCGCAACCTTCCGATTACAAGTCTGGAACATTACCAACTGGGCTATCACCGCTCCGACTTGTATACTTAAGTTAAAAGTACATGTGTTTTACGTGACAACATGATTAAGATAATACATCAATAAATATGTAAAATAATTTATTTTCTAATTAGCAGTATTAAAAAAAAACAGAGAAAATATACAAAAACATATTCGCAACAAGCTTCGTCATAACTAAAAAAATTAAGACAAAAATTAATCAACAACATGCTTCATCAGTCCCGAAAAAAAAAACCTAAACATATACAAAACTAGCTTTCCGCCCGGGATTTCGTTCCCGTGGCACTTTTTTAGTTTTTTCTTTCATAAGAACCTTCTCTTGACAATAAGGAACACAACAAAAAAATAATCATCCAAATCGGTCCAGCCGTTCTCGAGTTTTGCGCTTACCAACAGATTTAGTGATTCATTTTTATATATAAGTTATAAGACTAGCTTTCCTCCCGGGACTTCGTTCCCGTGGCACTTTTTTAGTTTTTTCTTTCATAAGAACCTTCTCCTGACAATAAGGAACACAACAAAGAAGAATCATCCGAATCGGTCCAGCCGTTCTCGAGTTTTGCGCTTACCAACAGATTTAGTGATTCATTTTTATATATAAGTAAGATTACACCCTAAAAATAAAAAGAAATAATAGAAGTAATAGGATATAGTTGTTTTTATGTAAATAATAAAAGTTAATTTAATAAATAGCAAGGATCTTTTAAATTAACTTCTATTATTTAAATCGATTGCTTAAAACTTTTAAATGACTGAACCAATTTTGATCAAATATACTTACCTAGGAACCATCTCGATTATGTCAGAAATCAAACTAAATAAAACGGGCAAGTGCGAGTCGGACTAGTGCACGAAGGGTTCCGTTTCATTCCGTTTCACATAAACACACATACACCGACACATACACATACACACAAAACACACACACACACGCACACACATAAACGTGCTCTTATATATTAATTTATACCTACCTATACTCTTAGTCAATCACTACTTTACTAATATTTTGAAATCTGTTTTTTTCTTTGTCTTAACTGTTTTATTTTATTGTAACAATTTCCTACTTATTTATGGAAGAGCAGAGCCTCCCAACACAAGTATTTAACATTAAGGGAGTGCTCTTGTAACATAATATAATAATGTAATGCTAAGTTAAGGAAATATATTTTTTTTATTACCTATAAAACCGGCCAAGTGCGACTCGGACTCTATAGAAACCATTATCTCTATAAAAACGGCAAAAAATCACGTTTGTTGTATGGGAGCCTACTTAAATATTTAATTTATTCTGCTTTTTAGTATTTTTTGTTATAGCAGCAACCGAAATACATAATCAGCAGGGCAATCGCGCTAAAAAAAGTGGATTGAATCACAATTGAAACGTAGCTGGGTAGCTACCACCTAAGCGAAGCTGATGCTGATTGAACGAATGGAATTATGTACATTGCTGTGTTTGGTTCATGTCGTTAATCAAGGTCTCCTTATAAAGAAGCAATCGAAAACGTTCCATTCGTTTACCCAGCATCAGCTTCGCTTAGGTGGTAGCATCAAAGCTACGTTTCAATTGCGATTCAACCCATTTTTTTAGCGCGATTGCCCTGCTGTGTAAATTTCAACTGTCTAACTATCACGGCTCATGAGATACAGCCTGTGATGACCATTGTCTACGAGCAAAAAAATCACGTTTTTTGTATGGCCCCTTTTAAATAATTATTTTATTCTATTTTTTAGAATTTGTTGTTAAAGTGGCAACAAAAATACACGACCTATTAAAATTTCAACTGTCTAACTATCACGGTTCATGAGATACAGCCTTGTGACAGACAGACGGACGGACGGACAGCGTAGCCTTAGTAATAGGGTCCCGTTTTTTCCCTTTGGGACCCTAAAAAACCGCATCGAAATCGGTCCATTCGTTTAGGAGCTACGATGCCACAGACAGACACACATAGACATACAGACATACATTTACACACGTCAAGCTAATAACACTCCTCTTTTTTGTCGAAGGTTAAAAATGTAGCCATTTATCTATTCAAATTACTATAATGAGGCCAGATAGGACATTTGGCCATAATCTGTACCAAAATTGACCATTTTAGGAAAATTGCTATTATTAAGGTATTTTATGTTTACATCATTGCGTATTTTTGGTAATCAACATTAAGTGTGTACAAGAGTAAGAATACATGGACTAAAAGCATGCCCGGGACTTTGGTGTCCATAGGAATTTCATAAAATCCTTCTAACCCTTGACTAGCTTTCCGCCCAGGTCTTCGTTCCCGTGGGAATTCGAGAAAAATTATGTAGCCTGTGTTAATTCAAAGGTGCAGTTTTCCTCAGGAGAAGAATAGGCAAGAAACTCTTAGAGTCGCTCTTTTTAACTCAATCATCATTTTTGACTTAATATCTGAATAACTCTGGAGCTGATACTTTTTTTCATCAGTTGATATCTGTTTCCACTGAGGGGCATGGGTCTAACTTCGAAACACTTTTTTATTATTATTATAAGATGGGTTAACTCTTGACCTCAATCTTGACCATAAAGGTCAAAGATAAGGTCGACGATGGAGCGAGTTAACCCAGAAAATGCCTATAAAGGCACTGGTACTCCCACGCACCGACGGAACACAGTAAGCTGTTTGGCGTCGGACTTCGGTAGGAGGGTGGTCGAGAACCAGACGGCCTTTTACAGAGCCTACCACACCGCATGAGACCATAGGACGACACCTCAGATTCAGAAAAAAATGAAGTGTCGTTGCCTGGGATGGATTACTAGAAGGCAGGTCTCATTTGTGTTTCCTCGGTCGCCTCTTACGACACCCACGAAAAGAGATGGGGTGGTGTTATTCTCAACCGATCACCACACGGGGAGGATTTAGTTCATAGTCCACCACGCTGGCACAATGCAGATCGGTGGACATAAAATGGCTAAAAAACATTGCAAGGAAGATATGACGTGAGTTTCTAAGTATTACATGTATTTTACGTAATATAACAACATGATAAAGATAATGTCACACACACAAAGGTCCACGCTTGTGTTAACTCGATACTAATGACTCCTTTTGGACAAAGACAAACACAAATAAAAAACAGATTGCAATACAACACAAACGGAAACAAACGACGCCACACACTCAAAAACCTAATCTAAAGTCAAAGTGGTGTTTTGTACTTTGTTTCTAATCTATAAAGTTTGGTATTTTTAAGACGCGAGAGATATTCACAAATAATTTTTAGGGAAAGAAAAATATTCGGCGCGAATGGGACTTGAACCCACGACCCCAGGATTAAACATCTTTAATCGGTTTCGCCCTTGTCATATTCTACTTCGAATAAGTGGTATGAGTCTGTAGTTCACCGTACGAGACACAGATGGCGCTAACCTACACGCACGACGTAATGTGCTTAGTAAGGGAATGAGACATTTCAAAGCTTGACTTGAAGGCACGATAGCTCAGTTGGTTAGAGCTCCAGGAGATCTGATCCTGGGGTCATGGGTTAAATTCCCATGCGCGCCGAATATTTTTCTTTCCCTAAAAAATATTTATAAGATTTGATTTCAAATTAAAGTACCATCTGACCATGATCCAGGATTTAGAAGGTCCAGTCATTACAGTGGAGCGACTGCCATCTGACCTCTGTGACCCTGCTAACAGGGGAACCTGACCGGATTGGATCATGTTTACACATTCGGTCTCCTGAATGTGCAGGTTTTCATGACGATGTTTTTCCTTCTCCGTAAGAGCATCCGATAGTGTGAAACTAACGTACACAACTCGTGTTTTTTTTTCGCAACAGTACTACAACTTGGTAAATTTATCATTTCGCCACTAATGCTCTTAGGCGACGTTTGTACAAAAGAGACGTGGCGAGGCGGCGCGGCGATCTAAGCAACGGAAAATGAATCTTAATAGCTATGGAGCAAAGGTTTTGAGTCCATCGCTCCTTGTTCAGGCGACGGATGTCTCTTTGTGCTTCTATTTTCGGCAAAAAACCTAAGCTCCGTATCTTTAGATTCATTTTACGTTGCTTCGATCGCTACGCCACGCCACTTGTGTGTATAAACAGCGCCTTACGAACACAGACACAAACATAAAAACGAAAAACATTTCTAAGTATCTACTGCACGCCCAAACAAAACTGTACCCGAGCAGTAATCGAACCTGGGACCGTTGGATCTGGAGGCAATGTCACTGCCAACTGTGCTAAATCTGTTATAAGAAAAAAACATCAAATAAATATCATCTATCTATCTATCTATTGTTGGACTAAAACAACTTTTACTCATTAAACAATGCTTTTAATCCGATATTTTACAAATTACAATGCAAGAACACATAAACACCGATCTACGCGCGAAACCGATCTGTCAAAAATGCCGTGTAGTGTTAGATCAAGATCCCAGGGCCGCCAGACCTTACTTATTTTCTTATTAACCAAATGTGTGGGAAATAGTAGTGCTAACTATTAACATATGAATACCAGCGAACCTGAGCCGACGGCCAATTTTCAGCTACCAGGTTCTAAACGTACTTCCAAAAATTACCCACTTGTCTTGAAGTCTGGCTGCTGAAATCTTATAAAATTAAATATAAAAATTAATGATCAACACCGCCAGACGCTCTCCGTTTGCTGTAATTTTTGCCAGACGCTTTACTGTTCGCAAGTAAATTATGCCATTGTACTACAACCTGAGCCGTGATTTTTTTATATGATGTTCAGAGAACTATAACAATACTTTTTATAGCACCCAGACTTCAAGACAAGTGAGCAATTTTTGGAAGTACCTTCAGAACCTGGTAGCTGAAAATCGGCCATCGGCCCAGGCTACCTGGTATTCATATGTTAATAGTACATATTAGCACTACTCTTACCCACACTTTTGGTTCATGAGAAAATAAGTAAAGGTCTGGCGGCCCTGGGATCTTGGTCTATGTTGCGCCACACCGCGTGCACTGGTAGTGTTGTACCAATTGTGTCATTGATCGATTTTCTCTTAACACTATAAATAGGGTTATTTTTAAAACACGAATAACCCGTTATCTAGTAAGAAACTGGCGAGCCGCACCGTGTGTAATTTACTAATTATACACAAAATGAATGAATGAATCGTTTGTTTCTGCACACACAAAGAACGCTCTCAATTACGTCAGCTTTTAAACAAAATAAAATTGGCAAGTGCGAGTCGGATTCGCTCACGAAGAGTTCCGTAACATTACCTATAAAACCGGTCAAGTGCGAATCAGACTTTGTAAAAACCATTAAGGCGACTACAGCACATAAATTACGATTTTATGATGCGTAGATAAGCATGACGCACTGCATTAAATCGAAGAAAAAAATACTACGGTAATATTCAGGACATAAACTAGATAAGTAGTTTGCTAAAACATGATTCAGCACTTTTGGTTCGATAGAAAAAGCTCACAAAGTCACATCTAAATACCAATATTGTGTATCTTTTAAGCTGTAAAAACGATAGTAAAATGCACACAGGAACTTGAATTTGCTATCAAAATGTTCGTGATTGAACACTCTCGATAAGTAGTTAACGCATTTTTCGATTTAAGCTGTTACCTTTCCATAAATCTCATTTTTCTAACTTTCGAACATGTTTTTACGCACGCACGCTTTCATAGTCCGTAAACATCGCGTATCGACACTGTTCGCACTGCCGGCCCAGGCCTGTTGAGAGACGGAGATGGCACTATTCCTATGTGTGCTGCCTTTATCGGGTGCTGTAGTCGCCTTAAGTATCTCTATAAAAACGGCAAAAAAATCACGTTTGTTGTATGGGAGCCCCCTTAAATATTTAATGTATTCTACTTTCTAGTATTTGTTGTCATATCAGCAACCGAAATAGGTACATCATCTGTGTGAATTTCAACTGTCTAACTATCACGGTTCATGAGACTTTTCTATAAAAACGAGCAAATAAATCACGCTTTTTGTATGGGAGTTGGGAGCCCCTTTACATATTTATTTTATTCTAGTTTTTAGTATTTGTTGTTATAGGAACATTAGAAATAAATCATATATGAAAATTTTAACTGTCTAACTATCACGGTTCATGAGATACAGCCTGGTGACAGACGGACGGACAGCGGAGCCTTAGTAATAGGTTCCCGTTTTTTCCCTTTGGGTACGGAACCCTAAAAACCATATCTAAATCACACCTTTCGTTTAGGAGCTACGATGCCACAGACAGACACACAGGCATTTCATGGGTTAACTCGCTCCATTGTCGACCTTATCTTTGACCTTTGACCTTGGCATGAGCTCATTCCGCCTGCCCCAATTATTCTATCGGACGTCCAGACGCACCGCGGGGTACCATCCCTATCTTGTTGATATCCCACGGATTCGCACTGAGCGCTTTTCATCATCTTTCGTATTGCGTACTGCTAGGGAATGGAATTCCCTGCCTGCGTCTGTATTTCCGAGTTCATATAACCCGAATCTCTTTAAAGTTCGAGTGAATAGGCTCCTTCTGGGTGAGCTTGCTACATCCTCGACTGCATCTTTGCCCTTGGGCTAGATTGTGGTCAAGAGCGAACCCTCCATTAATAAAAAATAAAAAATACCTTTATGGTTAAAATTGAGGTCAAGAGTTAACCCGTCTTATAATAAAAAAGAAGATACACACGTCAAACTTATAAATATAAAACCCCTCTTTTTTTAAGGAGGTAAAAAATTAGTACTTATTCCTATTTAAATTGAAGCACTTTGACACTTACGTATTTAGAATACGATAATTAAGTATCCTAATGTTAGTTTAAGATTAAAGTCACGACACACGAATGTCACTGTTAGATCACCAATTGAAGTTTACTTTGTAACTTGTAAATATTTGTATGTTATTTGTATGTTATATTATATTAGGATATAATAGTATAAGGGGCCATCCATAAATTACGTCATACGAATTTCATGATTTTTGCTATCAAAATATTCGTGATTGAACACTCTCGATAATAACGCATTTTTCGATTGAAGCTGTTACCTTTCCATAAATCTCATTTTCTAACTTTCGAACATGCTTTTACGCACGCACGCTTTCATAGTCCGTAAACTTCGTGTATCGACACTGTTCGCACTGCTGGCCCAGGCCTGTTGAGAGACGGAAATGGCACTATTCCTATGTGTGCTGCCTTTATCGGGTGCTGTAGTCGCCTTAACGTGCCTTCCAAAGCATGGAAACGCTCGTGATAAATTGCCACTTTGGTCACCCATCATACAACGAGAGCGGTAGTTTGGCTAAGGGAAAACTTCACCAAATATTCAACCAATGATTAGCAGCTAAACAGAGATATATATTAACCCACGACAAAAAAATAAGAGTGTTATAAGTTTGACTTGTGATCTGTGTGACTGCTCCTAAAAGAACAGACCGATTTCGATGCGTTTTTTTTTTTGAAAATTGACGTAATCAAGATGGTTCTTAGCAATATTTCATCAAAATTTATTAAGCCCTTTTTTATATTATAAGATGGGTTTACTCTTGACCTCAACCTTGACCATAAGGTCAAAGATGAGGTCGACGATAGAGCGAGATAACCCAGAAAATGCCTATAAAGGCACTGGTACTCCTTTGACGGAACACAGCAAGCTGTTGGTCGTCGGACTTCGGTAAGAGGGTGGTCGCGAACCAGACGGCCCTTTACCACACCGCATGAGACCATACGACACCTCAGATTCAGAAAAAAATGAGGTGTCGTTGCCTGGGATGGATTACTAGGAGGCAGGTCTCATTTGTGTTTCCTTAGTCGCCTGTTACGGAAAGAGATGGGGTAATGTTATTCTCAACTGATCACCACACGGCGACCAAATATTTAACCAACGATTAGCAGTCAACCACGGATTCGAAAATCGAATTTCCCTTTACAAAAAAGAGAGGTGTTATAAGTTTGACGTGTATAATTGTATATCTGTGTGACTGTCTGTGGCATATATCGTAGCTCCTAAACGAATGGACTTATTAAAAAAAAATTAAATCATAGGTATAAAATTGTTACAAATATTTTCTTTTCTCCTGTATACCTACTTGAAAATAAATGTGACACAAAATGTAATATTTAAGTATATACACCAGACCTATCTGAGGTGGTTGGGAGCCTGGTGATCTGTAACACAGGTTTTTGTCTGAAACCTAGTACAGACTCCAGCTCTCACAAAGGTTTATGTAAACCGTATGCAATAATCATTATATATATAATAAAACTAAGTTAATAAAATGTGCGTGCCGATAAAACTTAAAAAGGAGTCCCAGCACGATAAAGAGACTTATACAGTGCGATAGCCCTTTATCCCCCCTCGAATAAGAAAGTTCCCGTTTTAACCTAAAGGGCGTGTTTTTAAAGATATAAGGGCTTTTCCAACCCTTCAACTTGGAAATTAAGTGTAGTGGCGCCATCTGTTGTCAAGTATTTGAACTTCATTCAGAACAACGATTATTTGGGTTGCATTTCGAAAGGCACTGCGAGCAATTGCAGCATGAGTAGAGATGGCGCGACATTTAAAATTATTTGTTACTATAAGACACACTGGATTAACACATAGGCTACATAATTTTCCCCAAATTCCCACGGGAACGAAGTCTCGGGCGGAATGCTAGTTAGCTATAAAATTGTTCCTTTGTGGAGAAAATAAAAAACTTGTTTATTATTTATATTTCAATGCGTTTTTTTTGTTTGAAAGCTGACGTAATCGAGAAGGTTTTTGGACATATTTTACGAAAATTGGTTCAGCCGTTTAAGAGTTATTTTTTATTTAATTTTTTATTTATCCAGGATAACAACAGCGTATTACAAATGGAAGAAATACAATATGGTAACACAATTTACCCAATAACAGTTATCCAATTGAGAGAACTATGAAGGAATTGAGAGCAGAATAAATTTTTAAGATTAACAAAAATGAGAAAAAAATGGCAAGTTGAATCTCAAAAAAAAAGACAATTTTTCATGATCAAAAATAAACAAAAACTAGTTAAATGTTACCCAAGTTAACATAAGATACATAAACACACGTATTCAAATAAATATAAATATAATATATTATATTAAATTATACTAATTATAAGCGAATAATATCTGGGGTAATACAAAAAGTTTAATTTTAGAATTGTGTTTTATTTTATTGTTAACCTTCATGATATTTTATCTAATTATTTCCGCTGTTCAGTGCCAATGACTGCGTATCACTACTGGCCTTGAAATGCAGCAACAAAAACTGAGCTATTGGTACAAAAATAATTATTTGTTGTTTATGATTCTCGAGGTTATAACCGTGTGGCGATCGGTTGAGAATAACACCACCCCATCTCTTTCCGTGGGTGTAGTAAGAGGCGACTAAGGAAACACAAATGAGACCTGCCTCCTAGTAATCCACCCCAGGCAACAACACTTAACTTTTTTCTGAATCTGAGGTGTCGTCCTATGGTATCATGCGGTGTGGTAGGCTCTGTAAAGGGCCGTCTGGTTCGCGACCACCCTCCTACCGAAGTCCGACGCCAAACAGCTTGCTGTGTTTTGTCGGTGCATAGGAGTCTAGTGCCTTAATTGGCATTTTCTGGGTTAACTTCGCTCCATCGTCGACCTCATCTATGACCTTGGTCAAGATTGGGGTCAAGAGTTAACCCATCTTATAATAAAAAAGAGGTTATTTTCACTAGTGTAATTTTTTTTATTTTGCATCCACAAACTTGATGTCAAAACTTTACACTGTTTACAGTGTAAAACTTCAACACTGTCTAGTTTTTTCTTTGTATTATATTATGTATGTATGTATTATATTATTTTATTTGTGTGTGTATTGTTTGTGACCTAAAGAATATAGCGGGTAGTGGCTGGATGAAAACAGCGGAGGATCGTGCAAAGTGGCGCACCTTGGGGGAGGCCTATGTTCAGCAGTGGACTGCAATAGGCTGATATGATGATGATGTATTGTATTGATTTTGTAAATAATGTGTGTGCAAGTTTATATTTAAATAAACGTTTTATCTACTTATCTGTCAATCTAAATCAAATCAAAGTCATTTATTTGCCAGAAATATGGTACAGTTGTTAATAATAGGTATTTACCTATGAAATTGCCGATTTTTATACAATATTTTTTGAAAAACTGAATTTTCATACTAGCGTTTTTGGTTTTTTTTCAGAAATGCGCAATCGAAATTTAACGAAATTTTGTGGGAAGGTTTGGATAGCATTAAGTGAATTTTTGTCATACTTCGTTTATTTAAAGTGGTAATTGTAACAAAGGTACATCAAAAATAAGCAATGAAAGACAAAACAGATGAAACGAGCTATATTTGAGCTTCGCTTACAGTAAAAATATTAATCCAAAGTAAAAATTATTAATTTTACTCTAAATTTCCATTATATGGCCAAGTGTTTAAATAAAAAAAAAAAACAATTTAAGTAACAGCTGTTAAATCAAGAAAATTATGAACCGAATAAAGCTTGAGAAAATATCGGCATTTCATAGGTAAAGACATATTATAATAAAGAGTTCTCCGACAAGCTCTGCCCATAACTACGAGTATATAGCGTGCAAATATTTAATATAAAATACATCACTAATTATGCCTACCTACCTTAATTTAAAAACCGGGATATTGCACGATTTTTCGTACAAAAGAGGTCTGTTTGAGAAGCTATAAAAGCATATACAGGGCTTTAGGTATCTCTCTTTCAACCTCTCGAGTGGTTAATCAGTACATGAAATTGATCAACTTCCCCAAGGAACATAGGTCAAAATACCTACGAAAAAAAAATTTGAGTTCCCATACAAACTTCATCAGCATATAGCGCGTGTAGACACATGGAGAGATAACATTTTCAGATAAGCAAGTACTTAACCTGAATTTTCAATACTAATCAATGAATTTTGTTTTACTTGAAGTTTGTGGTCTTTCAGTTTTTGTAACTACCTCAGACAGCTTTCTGCCAGAGACTTCGTTCCCGTGGGAATTCGGGAAAATGAACCCGCTGATTAATTAAAGAATTTTTAAAATTTGTTCAGTAGTATTGTTACAAAAATTCATCATCGTCATCATATTGCAGTCCTCTGCTGAACATAGGCCTCCCCCAAGGTGCGCCACTTTGCACGATCCTCCGCTATTTTCATCCAGCCACTACCCGCTATCGTCTTTAGGTCATCGGACCATCTGGCTGGGGGGCGTCCTACACTACGTTTGCCAAGTCGTGGTGTAGGACGCCCCCGCAATATTCCGGGAATGAACTGCTCAGCTCTAGAGTTATTTCAGATTTAGTTAAAATTAGTAAATAAGAAAATTTGTAATGCGATTTAAAAGAGCAACCTCAGAGTTTCTTGCCTGTTCTTCTCTGAGGAAGACTGCACCTTTGCGAATAGGCGTAGAGTCAGTAAGGTCAAAAGAACGAATGCGTATGTATGTATTTAAATCGTTTAATGTATGTTTGTATGTATTTCATTGTAAGTAATATTGACTTGTTTTAAGTGACATCCTGTATGTCCTATAAAATAAAGATTTTTTTTATTCTATTCTATTCTGGTCTCCATTCGAGAACTTGTCTACTCCAGCGCTCGTCGGAGTTGTGAACAAAAATTCACAAACTTACAAACTACCTCTTTTTAATATAAGTATACCGAGACTGGCAAAACTCGTCTTAGTTGTTTGGCTATTTCATATCCTATTATTTTTTGCTAATATAAAATCATCTTATCTACACTAATATTGTAAAGCGGAAAGATTTGTACGTTTGTAACGAATAAACTCAAACGATTTCCAAAATTCCAAATTCCCAAGGGAACGAAGTCCCGGGCAAAAAGTTAGTTCAACATAAATTCCTAGGGTTGTTAGATGAAACAAGACGTATTATAGATATGAGAGGTTGTCAGTCTTTCGTCCACAATGTATACTGAGTAACATAGGCTACATTAATGTTTTCAAATTCCCATAGAAACGAAGTCCCGGGCGGAAAGTAGTGTTAAATATTTGTCGCACTCGTTTTTTCCGTGTTTAAGATCCGCTACAGAAATCTGTCTGTGTTAATTTTAGAATTGATTCTCATCCAATTTGGAAGAGCATGCATTACGCATTATTCTTAATAGATCATCGAGCGCGCTTAGCTTAGTGGTGCTCAATGTTCGGACACGATCAGCGAGGTAAAGCAACGAACACGGAGCTGCGTCTTTTTTATTTTTTTATTATAAGATGGGTTAACTCTTGATCTCGATCTTGCGAGTTAACCCAGAAAATGCCTATAAAGGCACTGGTACTCCCACGCACCGACGGAACACAGCAAGCTGTTTGGCGTCGGACTTCGGTAGGAGGGTGGTCGCGAACCATACTGCTCTTTACAGAGCACCGCATGAGACCATAGGACGAAACCTCAGATTCAGAAAAAAATTAAGTGTCGTTGCCTGTGGGATGGATTACTAGGAGGCAGGTCTCATTTGTGTTTCCTAAGTCGCTTCTTACGACACCCACGGAAAAGTAAATAAGAAACTTAAATCTTTACTAATATTATAAACACGAAAGTTTGTATGTATGTATGGATGTTTGTTACTCTGTCACGCTCTAACGTCTGGACCAATTTTAATGAAATATGGTATGGAGGTAGCTGACACCCTGGATTAACATAAGCTACAATAATTTTCCCAAATTCCCAGGGAACAAAGTCCCGGGCGGAAAGCTAGTTTAATATACTTATACTAAAGACAATGGCTGAATGGATATAGTTTCCTTTGCTTTTACCGAAAGGGATAAATTGAGGGGTCTTTGGCGGGAACTCGGCGTGGGCAGTTGAATTTTCGTTTTCTGCGTGAAAAAGTTGTTTAATTTATAATAGTGATAGTGTATAATTGTATATTATGCAGTAAATTGACTAAAATTCGTGTAGTAACAAAAAATTCAAGTGACAACAGTGTTTCTGCTCCGTTTGGTACCGACAAAGATCCTCGCGGTTGTGCTTCTCGCCGCCAGTTTTCGTGAAACAGACGCTATCCGGTTTTACGCAGAACATGAGGAGCTTAGGGATTAGGTTAAATTAAAGAAAGAAGATTTTTCACTGAAGACATGGCTGCATGGACATAGTTTCCTTTGCCTTTTCCAAAAGGAATAAATAAAAAAAGGGATAAATTGAACCAAAAAGTAAAATAAGGCTTTTAGGAGTGGTTGCTCCTATGTAGACTGCGTACTAGTTGTACGATGGTTGGGGTCGAGGAGAAATGACAGAAGTGAGCTCTAGTGACGAACTGATTTATTGTTTGGCTGTAGCCCGTATTTATACAGAATTAGTTACACTTATAGCGTCATCATTATTATTTTCGTATACCCTACAAGCTGATTGCGCAAATTGTATGGTGCGTGGAAGTTTTTAATGGCTTGCACAAGTTGACGGTACCTATACACCCTTCTAAGGCGATCTCCTGTTGGCATCATGCACACACATTTTACACACACCTCAATCCACTATTTCACTACATTGACACATCTGTTTAATTATGTATTATATTTATTTGTAACATATGTATTTTCCATTTTTCATTACCATTTATTTATTTGTACCATTATTTATTTTTACCATTATATTTATTTGTAACATATGTATTTTCCATTATTTATTTATTCATAAAAATTTATGTCTCGTCCACGGACGTTCGTTCCGTCACTTGGTTATGGGACTCACTGAAAACCAGCGTTGTGGCTCGCGGTGTCATATCCTGATTCCCGAGTCGCAACATATAGCTGAGTTGAGGACCCTTTGTCTCGGACCCTACAACACATAGCGATCTAAAGCTAGTTTGCTATTGTATTTGTTATTGTCTTTATGTAGTGTATCGTGATCGTGTTTTACTGTTTAATCTTGCCTCTTATGTGTTGTGATGTCCGTTATAATAAATTTGTCTTTCTTTCTTTCTTTCATTCTAAGTTGTATGTATGGTTTTTTGTACATATCGACCTAAGTTTTTTTGCGGAAAATTGTTCAGTTTAGTGAGCTAATTCACTTGCTTAATTTTGGCTAAATAGTTTAGTCATCCAATATTCATACATTCTTCTTCTTATCGTGTAGGTATAGTCAAGTGCGTGGCTAACCCTGGTGTCAGAGTTTTCAAACCGCACAATGGCCGGTGACTTGGTTTTAACGACTGTCATCAATCGACAACAGCCGGGACCGACAGCTTAACGTGCCCTCCAAAGCACGGAAACGCTCGTGATATATCACCCATCAGGTTCCCTCTGTGTACGTTGCCTAACCTCACTGATCGGTTGAGATCAGCGGGCGCCACTGGCCTATGAGCGCTTCACACATTATTTCACGCCTTTTTCCCATTCGAGGTAGGCAGATTTCGAGAATGTTCTGCAAAAATGTTATAAAACTACTTATCTACATGCATTGAAATTTTTGCCAAGAGTTACTGGCTATTTTTAAACCAGTCCAAACCAGTTTTATCTGGCTCCAACCGGCTCTCGTATGCTAACTATATAAATTGTATGTTTGTTTGTAAGGAGAGAGTTTGCCAGTTTATTTTATTATATGAGAATGTCTCGTTGAATTTATGAGTTTGTATTTACAAGTTCTTAAGATGTAAAGATAAAATCATTTGCAAGTACTAAACTCTTAAAAAGAATAGGTACCAGCAGAATACCAGTGTTTTGTCCTTTGGATTTGGACAAAGCTTATGCTGAGCTATGGCCTTTTTGTTGCATTCTGACACACACACAACACTAGAATAACTCGTAACTCAGTAATCTTTAATATGTATTTGTACTTCTGACTGTTTTGAATGTAGTGTGTATGTTTTAAAGCAATGAATAAATTATTTGTCTGTCTGTCTGTGTGTCTGTCAAAATAATAAAAAAATTATAACGCCCGACATTTAGGGTCCAACAAAAAAAAACTAAAACTTGTAAAAAACAATGTTTAAAAATGTCTTATGAACATAATATATTCCTTTTCCTTTCCGAAAAAGAATAAATTATACAACAAAAAATGCCATAAGTCTAAGTAGTGTTTTAATGTTTTGGGGTAAAATAGTTAATGCTCTTAAATGACTAATAAACCAATTTTGATCAAATACAGGCTGATAAAAAACCTCCTAGCTATATTCAAAATCCTGAACCATAGTATCACTTACAGAACACATTTTTTTTGTGTTCTTTGAGTGATACGGTTTAGGATTTTGAATACAGCTAGGAGGTTTTTTATCATCCAGGATAGCTAAGAACCATTTCGATTACGTCAGGTTTCAACAAAAAAAACTGCATCGAAATAAGGCCATTCGTTTAGAACATAGGTTCCCAAACTTTTTTTCTCATAGACCACTTTCAAGATTTTGCTGGTTCCGGTGGACCCCCTGCAGCTACATTTCTACAATATTCCCATAACTCGACAAAACAATGTAAGATTAGATCTAACTATGGAAATTTGGGTTGCGGCTGAGTTCCTATTCCAACTATGTAGGTACTTCCAATCACGAATTAAGAGTTTTCGATAAAAAAGTGAGGTTTGTTAATTAATTGATTCTGCTGTGAGTGGATGTCAAGTAAAATTCCATCCAACTTTACTTTTTTGACATCTACTCACAGCACTTCCATCAATTATTTATCTGCCTAAAATGTAGGCTTGACTTTATAGGTGAAGTCAAACCAATATTTTAGTTCTTCACTATCGAAACCAGATAAATTTTCGTGGACCCCGCTTACGAATTGTGAACCCCCATTTTTTTGTCACGCCAACATAGACCCCCATCGAGTCGCCCGCGGACCCCTGGGGGTCCACCTGGACCACTTTGGGAATCTTTATTTATTTAATTTATTTATTCGATAAAAAATACAATTGTGTTCGAAATCAATCTTAACCGTCTAAAAATTCTTGTACATCATAAAAACATTTACTTAATAAAAAAAGTTTAAATTTATTCTTAAATACATTTTTATTGTTTTCGACCTTCAACTCTACAGGCAACATATTATAAAATCGGGTAACTTGATTTAGGACTCCGTGTTCAACAACATTTAAATGTGGTGCAATTAGTGACTTATAGTCCTTCCGTCTGGTGCTCTCTCTTTTCTCTCTCTCAATTTCTGTTTCATATCGTTTACGAGTTACTACAAAGTCTGTCAGTATTATTAATATATAAAGACTGGGTATGGTTAATATGACAAGTCTTACAAAATGGTCACGACATGATTCCCACGGCGGTATTCTTACCATAGCCCTTATCGCCCTTTTTTGCAAAATGAAAGCTCTATTTGTATAGTAACTATAACTAGCACCCCAAAGTGTTATGCTTTGTCTAAATCTAGACTCGACAAGGGCACAATAAACTCCCTTTAATTGCTCCGTGGTAAGAATATTGCTTAATGTCCTAAGAGCATAACAAGCAGAACTCACTTTTGCTTCTATTTCTTTTAATTCGTCTTTCCAATTTAAATATTCATTTCAGCAAAAAAAACTGCAGTTTTGACTGTTGTAACTGTTTCTTTTAGTTTTCCATTTAAATTTGGTTTAGAAGCTACAATGCCACAGACAGACGATGCCACACAGACACACAGAACACACAGATAAACATGTCTATCTTATAACACCCCTCTTTTTGTCAGGGATTAAAAATGAATTACTCCCATGCTGGACTGGGAGTGACAGAAAAACTTAGAATTTGCCAGCTACCAACTCTTCCCAGGTATACAGTAAAAGTATGCAAGTGGAATGCGAGGGTTTTGCTGTATAATGAGCGAAAGGCTGACCACCTTCGCCGTGTGGTGATCGGTTGAGAATAACACCACCCCATCTCTTTCCGTGAGTGTCGTAAGAGGCGACTAAGGAACGCAAATGAGACCTGCCTCCTAGTAATCCATCCCAGGCAACGATACTTCATTTTTTTTTTCTGAATCTGAGGTCTCGTCCTATGGTCTCATGCGGTGTGGTAGGCTCTGTAAAGGGCCGTCTGGTTCGCGACCACCCTCCTACCGATGTCCGATGCCAAACAGCTTGCTGTGTTCCGTCGGTGCGTGGGAGTACCAGTGCCTTTATAGGCATTTTCTGGGTTAACTCGCTCCATCGTCGACCTCATCTTAGACCTTATGGTCAAGATTGAGGTCAAGAGTTAACCCATCTTATAATAAAAAAAAAACCTCACCATTATGCAACTTGTTCCGAACCACTAATGCTCTGCCTAACCTGTATGGGATTACAGGGTGAGCGTACGTATGAGTATGTAAGAAGAGTCAGAACATACATACATACGTTCACGCATATGAACTCTAACGGGGTTAGCCAGAGCAGCAGTGGCGTAGCGTGCCATCTCGGCGCCCGGAGCGGGAGACCCATTTTGCCGTCCCCATTCTATAGGTGCTTTGTTAAAATTAAATTTCACAGGCAATGAGGTATCTTTTATTGAAGGTATTAAAAAACCCCCCCCCGCAAAAAAGTAAAGCGGACATTTAAAAAGTAAAAAATAATACCTTTCGTTGAGCCATCAAATTCATTTCAGAAATACCTATATATATTATAATTATCGAAATCGATGGATGGCACGATAGGGTTTGCTCATTAAAATGGCGCTATAATGTCGCGTCGTCGGGGTACCGCTTTAGTGAATCAGACCCTTCATTTGATTGACTATTCACTGATTCACTAAAGCGGTACCCCGACGACGCGACATTATAGCGCCATTTTAATGAGCAAACCCTATCGTGCCATCCATCGATTTCGATAATTATAATATATATAGGTATTTCTGAAATGAATTTGATGGCTCAACGAAAGGTATTATTTTTTACTTTTTAAATGTCCGCTTTACTTTTTTGCGGGGGGGGTTTTTTAATACCTTCAATAAAAGATACCTCATTGCCTGTGAAATTTAAGCTTCCCGATCCCAAGGACTAACCAGATCCGTAGGGTATACTACAATGGTTTCTTGTCACCGTGTAATGACCTCTCTGTATGTTGGTTCTAGTCTGCCGATCCCAAGGATATCCGTAGGGCATACAGGGTTTAGTCATTTAACGCTGAGCATAAGCACATCATGTTGAGCACAAGCACTCCTTGCTGAGCATAATGCACACTTTAACAGTTTTACTAATTGACTAAAGGCACAAACATACACATAATATACCCCAAGCACACATAAATACACGCATACTACACTATTACAAATACACACACATACTTCAACACACACCCACACCTTGTTACTTAATTAGGTATTTACTTTTTATTATAATTATAAGTTAATAGTAATGTAAACTCACTCTGAGTATCCTAGAATATATTGTATACCTGGAAGAGCGAGGCATTCCCATCACAAGTGTCTATGACTACTTACTGGGAAGCCACGATTATTTAAGGAGTTGTCTAAATAAAGAATTTTTTTTTTCACCGGCGACATTTTTTTGCCGCCCCCGCGGGCTGCCGCCAGGGGCGGGCCGCCCTCTTCGCCCCACCCAAGCTACGCCACTGCAAAGCATCAGTGTGGTTCTAAAACCACTTAATGCCAACTTTGACATAGATTTTTCGGGTTATTAGATAAAACTTATTTATAATAGTGAGAGGCTGTCAGCCTTCGGTCAGTATACAACAAAACTCTCACGTCCCTATTATTGACTTTACAGTATGCCTGGATAAAGTTGGAAGCTGGTACTTTCTAAGTTTTTCTTTCACTCCCAGTTCAGCGTGGAAGTTACTCCCCAGTCCAGCGTGGAAGTCGTCAGAAATAATAAATAAATACTTAGTAATTAATTAATAAATAAATAAAGATTTTTATTCCTCTCATCAATCAAATGTTACAATTTATGTAAGGAATGAAATTAACTCAGTATTGGTGAGAGACTGGTGGCTGTGATAGATGGTTAGTAAAACAGTCCACCAGGCTCCCAACCCTCGAACCAAAACATTTATTACTTAACTAGCTTTTCCCGCGGCTTCGCTCGCGCAAAGAACTCTTTTTCTTATTGCTTTGTTTATGTGTTTTGATGTGTGTTATTGGAGTGAATCTGTTATCTATCTATCTATCTTTTAGTCACCCGTTTCATTCTTGACTCCTTAGGGGATGATTTTTGAAAAATCGCGAAACGTGTCCGTTTATTTGCTTCAAGGTATATCTTGACGAAGTTTCGAGTCAAAATGTCCAAAATAGTACATTGTGATACGAGGCACAGTGGTTCCAATTTCAATATTCGTGGACATAGACCCCGAAGTCGGAATTTCGACCTGATTTTTGTTCAAAATGGTTTTGTTGCAGGGATTATTACAATTAGTAGGCATTTTTAAATAGAATGCGCGCAATTTGGACCTCTAAGACCCCCCTCAACTCCACTTGAGCTCTCAAAGACCCTGCTTGGATCCCCATGATGTTTAATCCCGCTAACAAGGCTTCTAAGTAACAAATTATTCCTTAAAAGGGTCTATACTTTGTAAAAAATATAAATAAAATAAAATTAAAATGTTTAACAAAAACCATTTTTTAAAGGATTTTATGGGATATTTCACTCTTATATTATGTAATTAAATGTAAAAATACAAAAAAGAAATGAACCATTGTGAAAAACATTACAATCTTTGTAAAAAACGCGTTTATATTTAAAATTTTTAAACATCATTTTCTTCCGCAGCCGCACTCTGCGGTACCAGATAAAATGCTTTTTATATTCCTTGTCACCTTATCTAACACGTCTATGCCTCAAAACACCCCGCAAACTACGGTACTCGAAGAAAAAAAATGAAATGTGTTTTTCTCCATACAACTTTTTTTCAAATATTTTATATCTTGAAAAATATGATTTTTTCGAAGAATTGTGAAAGAATAAAAGTTGTTTAAAATGTTGTTTTCTATCATAGAAAAAAATCAGGTCGAAATTCCGACTTCGGGGTCTATGTCCACGAATATTGAAATTGGAACCACTGTGCGAGGGTGTGAAGGAGGTTATTATTGTTTAACAAGTTGACGTATGTGAGCACGAGCCGCAGGCTTACCATTGTCACGAGTTTACAATAACCTTTACACCCATGTGTCACACGACGTTTTTCAATACAGTTTTGTGAGAAAAGTCATAAATAAAAAACAAATGTAATGTTTTTTATTTGGTTACCTATTTTTCACGGGAATTTTCAGGAAGAAGACAATCTTGCGCGGTTTTCCCCGTGTTTAAAATGTCGGGTGGTTTCAAGTCCGTAATATCATTGTCCTCACTAGACGAAGCCATATTAATTTGTTTCACAATATAAATAATGCAAAATTTACGAAAATTGCGCCTTTTTGAAAGTTTTTATTGTAATTTGTGCGCATGCGTAGATTATGTTTTATGTGTATCAAAATTATCGGGCAAAGAATTCAAAGAATTCTGTTTTTCTCGGTAAATAAAATATTAAAATATTTCAAATTAAATGTAATTTAATATACGCAAAATAATATTTTATTCAAAATTTGAAAATTATTTGCTTATTTTTATTTATTTGACTATTGTATTTATTACACATGAAGTCGACATGATTTTTTTCTAAGGACCTCCAATTTTATATGTAAGATTTAAGTACAACATAGTTTAGGAGTTAGACTATAATAATAATAATAAATAAATCTTTATTGTAACTTAAAACATTGATAATGAGACAAGAAGCCCTGCAGCCTGTGCTAGCTTTGGGTAAAGCTGTGTGACAGACTGCAGTAACTTCCTCAGTGAACATAGGAACATTTTTTTTAAACACTGCTGTAGTATATAAATATAAAATTATTAAAATTAATTATAACTAACCTGCTTTTTCCTTCTCATAAGCCTGCCGGAACTGCTCAAGCGAAGTATCAAACTTCACTTCTTCAGGTAATCCCATCCATAGCTGCACAGCTCCCGGTGTCAACTCATGCGCAGAGATCAGCGAATATTGACTCCTGTTCAGCTCCGGAGTCGACTCCTTCCTGGACACACCCCAAATCTTCACATTTTTCATTAACTTACTCATTATTGTCGTCTATTGCTTTTGAGTTTGTTACTTCTACGGTTTTGTTAACTCATCTCTCACTTGTTAATACTTTCGTAGAGTTTGTATTATTATAGAAGTCATTAAAGCTATTTTTGGTAACAGTTTGTGTCAGCTCATTTCACTTTTTAAATTGTCACTGTTTAAGAGAATAGATTAAACTATTTGTGTTTTGGTCGATTGAAATTATAGTGCCTCATTTTTAACGGCCGGTTTGGTCGAGTGGTAGTAGTGCTGCCTCTTGTTTTAAAAAGCAAATGTTTGTTCTCGGGTCATGAGTGTTTGTGTATGTTTCAAGGGAACCACGACTCAAGGGACAACCTTAGTGTTGGCCTTTGAGTGTGTATCGTCTATCAGTTTGTGTTAGTCCACTGCTGGACATAGGCCTCTTCTATGGCACGCCACTGAGCTCGGTCTTCAGCTCTCCTCCTCCAACCACTGCCCGCTACCTTACGGATATCGTCACCCCACCTAGTTACAGGGCGCCCTACGCTACGTTTGCCGATTCGCGGTCTCCGTTATAGAACTTGTCTGCCCTAATGGCCATTGTTTCGAAGACCTATGAGCAGATATGAATGTGGATTAATTAGTGCCTTATCAAAGAAATGTTGCGGTGGTTTGAACATGTAAGATAAAGTGCTAATGGTCGGAAGAGGGCGCCGTATGAGAACTTAGGTACTGTAATACCTGTTCTGGGGGCAAAGAGTGAAAGACGTAGCTCTTCTAACAGGTACTATAATTATAAACAATTACAGGCACTTTTATTACACTTGTTGTTTATTGTAAACGTATACAGAGATATTGTAATTATATGCACGCCTATGAACGCATACAAGAACTTATTCCGCGAGCTCTCTAATAATGAATGGCACAAGACCAGATCTTCAATAATTTCGAATGTTGACATCGAATACCATTTCAAACCTTTTAAAGTGATATTCGAATTACCTTCTTCGAAATGACCGAATGAGAAAGAAGTTGCGTTATGCCCGATCCTCCATGAAGGTCTGCATACCACAGTACTAAGACCAAGTTGGTAATGTACTGAGAAAAGGCCGTGTTAGGAGTACCCGAATCTGATAATGCCATTAAACAAGGGTGTAAGGACTTATACTATTGGCAGAATTATCAGCGTTGCAGCTCTGCTGTAACATTGAGCTGAGCCAAAGCCCACACCAGCACAGTGCACGACTCTCTCGCAATGTAACCTGTCTATATTACCAAATATTGTACTTGTTTGTGCTGTGTTCCTTGTTCGATTTTTTTGTGTTGTAATTATTTATGTTGATTGTTCGTTTGCCGTGATTACGTGAATAAATGTTTTATCTTTCTATACTACTTAATTTTGTATGAGTCCTTATGTAAAATTCGGGTCCTAAATTGGTGACTAATATCAAGAGTCAAGAAAATAAAAAACCAGCACGTATTAAAATAGTTTCTGGTAACGTTTTATTTTAAAATAGCAGTGAGATGAATTTTTGGCAACAAAATATTGGCAGCAAAAAATGTACAATTGGCTTTTAGATTTTATGATTTTGACTGCCTTGTTTATTATTATTATTTGCTACGATTTTCTAGCAGCCCCTTATCGATATTTAAGAAGCCGCTTTTTTGTCACCGAATAATATGTATAATAGACGCAAGTTTATTTAAATCGCTCGCTGACTGATTATTCTTTTAGCAGATTACTGCAGTCACCCACAGAATTAGTTTTGTGTCCTTCAAAATTATATGCCTTTAACTAGCTTTCTCCCGCGGCTTCGCTCGTGCAAAGAACTCTTTTAGTCACCCGATTCATTCTTGACCCCTTAGGGGATGATTTTAGAAAAATCGCGAAACACGTGTCCGTTTATTGGCTTCAAGGTATATTCTTGTCGAAGTTTAGAGTTAAAATGTCCAAAAAAACTGTTTTCTCCATACAAACTTTGAACCCCTATTTCACCCCCCTAGGGGTTGAATTTTGAAAAATGATTTTTTAGTTCTTGCCTTCGTCATAAAAAATACGTTTTCGCCAAATTTCAGCTTTCTAGGTCTAAGGGTTTGGGCTGGGCGTTGATGAGTCAGTGAATCAGGACCTCCAATTTTATATATTTTGTCCTTCTATGAAAGCAAAAAAAAAACGTCAAAAAGTGCAAACAAACATATCAGAAAACATTTAAATCTTACGGAGATATAGTGAAGACTGGTCTCAATTGAATTTTTTCCCATTCATCACTCATTTTTTTGTTCTTATCACTTTTTCGCGGAAGAATGAAGCAAATGGTGAACTTATTCTCAGATCTTTTATTATGTAAGTTAAAATTTAGGGGATGAGCCTCCCAATTAATATGAACGACTATTTTCAAGGAAAACACATCTCAAACAAATGTTTCAGGTCTTCAGGAGGTGTTTCAGGTCTAAGATCTATTTTAATAAAAGTTCACATTCTTACAGGTCTGAAAACATACTGAATCTGAAATTATTTAGAGATTTGAGCTAAGGGTAACGTAGATAAAGGAGAGTCAGAAAAAAAAATCTACACACTAGTTTTATCAAGAGAAAAGATTGTTTGTTTGCATTGAATAGGCTCAGAAACTACTGGACCGATTTAAAAAAATCTTTCACCATTAGAATGCTACACTATCACCGAGTTACATAGGCTACATAATTTTTACGAATTCCCAAAGAAGTCAATCCTGGGCGGAATGCTAGTCTAAATAAGCCTAATTTTTATTTTATTTTAAAAAACCTTTTTTTGAAGTCGGTTAAAATATGCGATAACTTGGATACTGGGTTGTGTCTCTAAATTTCCCGCCACCTTGTTTACAGAGTGGTACATTCTGTTCAGCGCCATCTAGTGAGAGCGAGCCGTAAATGGCGTGTGTTGAGGTCACCGAATGGGTTCGCTTTTGACCACGCAGCAGAAAGGGACAAAAGGAAAGTGAATTTTATTGAAAAGTGAAACTGCATTTCGAAATTGGAAATGATTTTTCATTCGCCCCAGTATAGGCTCTGATTTCACGAAAAAGTGCGATCCCCTTATATCTCGGAAAGTTGTGAAGATATGATATTTAAAAAAGACTCAAAAGATGCGTATTTACGAGAGCTATAAGGTGCAAAAAAATATATTCAAGAAAGTCAAAAATGAAAAAGTTATGGCCGAAATAGTGAAAAAAAAGTAAATTTTTCTGAATTTTTGATTTTGGCGCTCGATATTTTAGAAACGAAAAATGATATCAAAAAAATTACTCTGGGCAATTTAGTCAGAGCTACAATTTGAGCCTAAAACAAAGACGATCGGGTTACGAGTTTGCCCTGTAGCCTAACCTTTTTAAAAAAGTCAGAACGACATTTTTTCGAATTCCGTAGATTCATTTCCAATGTGAGGCACGAAATCTGTGAATTTTTTTGTTTACCGTACCAAAAAACTTTTTTACCTAATCAAGATAAACCAGGGCATGTTATGGGCAAATAATTGAGGGTTGAAATCCACGACGCTGACTGTTGATACCTACCCTCATATAAAGCTACTAATAATAGTATTTTAATGATACTC